>RXID01020774.1:0-335797 GCA_005019695.1 Trichopus zeylanicus subsp. travancoricus | reverse complement strand
GCTACGGGACAGTGGTAGCTATACTTCCCACCACGCTCTGCCTGCTACGGGTAGTGGCGTTGTACAGTGGGGTGCCGGCTGCTGGTACTAGGGCCTCTTCCAGATTGTCCACAGCTGTGGCCTTCTCTGCTTGCACAGGGGTAGTATGAAAGGTAACCGTATTACCTTGTATACGTAGTCCCCCATGCATAGTTCGCAGGAAGTTGCATCCAATAATGAATTGGATTCCATTCCCTGGCTTCATTTGGAAACTGTACGTGCAGGGGATTTGGAAGCTGCTATTTCCGATGTACATCTTTCCTTGCTTGAGTCTCCTGTTCGTCATTTGTTGAGAGTTGACTCCGTTGACCTGTATGATGCAATTAGTTGGCGCCAGTGCTTCAGGTGGTACCGATGCTTCATCAATACAGCACGCGGTAGCTCCTGTGTCTAGTATTGCTTGTACTTGGAACCTGGGAAGATTTGGTATTTCAAGTATAATAAGCATACTGTAGAGCATGTTGTTTACCATTCTTGGTTCTGAGTTGAGCTGGGTTGCTCTGTCTATTGCACTTGCTTGGAATAGAACATTGGTATGTTCTTGTTCTTCCGCTGGTTCTGCTACTGATTTTTCTTTCTTTTCATTATAGTGTTTGTGCAGGTCTGCTTCTAACTCTTGTGCTTTCCCTTCGACTTCTTTCATCAGTCGGTCAATTTCTCCTTCGCACCATGCAATATAATATCGTTGCTCCTGTATAAGCTTGCATTTGGGGCAATGGATTTTCACCTTTTGCATTGTTTGGTGCATGCAGTATGTATCCCTTTATGGGCGATTTTCTTCTCTTGTGCTGCTGATCCTTCCGCTTGCTGTTGTGTTGGAGTGTAGATGCTTCGCCTCGGTGTTGTGAGTGTTCTGCAAGCTGCTAGCCGGATTGGTGAAGGCTTCTGGATTGGTGAAGGCTTTTGGGTGTTTGTCCAGCAGTGCTGTTGTCCTTTCGATCAGGAGCCCAATTTCACATTGCTTTTTCATGTCATAGTCATTAGACACTAGATCCTTTAGAATCTTCTGAGTGTGGTCATAAATTTCCTGCACAATGAATCCGGGATGCTTTGTGCGGAGTGGCAGCTGCTTGTTTCGTGGGATGTAGTGAACTACACATTTGTGCATGATAGATTCTATAGGGATTATATCAGTGTGGAAACTATAAAAGAGTTCCCTAGTATCCCTGAATCTCCATGTACTCCCATCAATCAAGCGTGCTTCTTCCGGGCGATATAACCATTGCCCAGTAAAGCATATTTTTCCATCCTTGTCTTGGAAAATCTTCTTGATAATCATGACATAAGGCTTTTCATTCTTTGTGTTAGGGAAAAGCATTACCTCCTCAGCCAGATTGTAGGTTTCTTCATTTAAGTTGAAGCAATGCAGCACTTTCCTTTTCCTCTGCTTCTTCCCCTGGCATCTATCCCTCTCTTCTTGTGGTCGAAGGTGATATGCCTCTTTGACCTCTCCGTGGCTGACTTCCTTCAGACGGAGTATTTCAGCTTCTGTTGCTGTAGCGTCCTGCGGGCCATTTGCTTCATTGTTTATAGAGGAGTTGGCAGGTTTCTTTCCGTCAGCCGATCCTTCGTCATCGTTCCAGCCAGTAGCTTCGCTGGCCTTGGGAAAAGGCAAGTAGAATGATGGGGGTGGTGAGTATCGGACATAATAATCAAACTTACCACTGGGTTCCCCTAGGGTATCCCATTCCTTCTTCTTGCCAAAGGCATGGATGCCTCCTTTATCTGGAAGGGGGTTAAACACAACCCCTTCTGGAATGTCTGATTCTGTGACCTTTCTCGGTCCTCTTGGTTCTTGATTCGTCATAGCAGGTGTAGGAGTATTTTTCTTCTTTTTCCTGGCCTTTTTTAGTTTTGCAGTGTCCGGATCTTGCGGCGCTTCTTGTAGCTGGGCGATCTCCTCTTCGTACCATGAGATGTAGCCGTGCTGCTCTTTAATCGTCTGCTTGCACTGCCCGTAGTGGAGTTGCTGTAGTGATTCCCTTTCATAGCGAGGGCAGCTTTGGTGCTTCTCTTCAATTTCTAGCATAAAGAGCGTAATCATTTGACTTAGCATACCACGGGGGTTTGTTACCTCTTCAGAGTTGGTCATGCTTGGTTGTTCCCTTCTTAGCTTCGCTTGTGGTGGCTCCTTTTCACCTAGAGGTTCCGTCTCTTCATTTGGCAGGTTATGCTCTTCACTGTCTTTTGGAGAAGGTACAGACTCCTTGTTCACTTCTGACTCTTCTTTATCATCCCGTGAGGGATGGAGGCCAAGTTGCTGAGGGAGCAGATTTGTCTCCTCCGTGAGATAGTTATCTCTTTTCTGGATAGCACAGGTGGTGCTGTTTTGTGCTTCTTCGTCCTGAAGTATCATCTCATGCTGCGGTAACCGTTCCTCTTGGGTCCTCCACCTCATCCTGCTAGTCATCACTTTCATCCAATAAGAAGTCCATGGACCGAGGTACAGAGGCCCCTGGGCGTGTATCCCCTGCATGGAATCCCTTAGGATGGATTCCCTTAGGATTTCCATGGTGCTGCCTAGGCTTCTGGCAGCCTTTAGTCTTCTGAGGGCTTGTTCAAAGACTCCGGTGCTTGCTTGATGCAGTTTAAAGAGTGAAACTAAGTTCTTTAAGTTAACTTCTGATGCAATACAGGTTTTGAAGTAAATAACAAACAAATTGTGAGCTAGTTGGTTGGTGGAAACTTTTGTTACTAAGGCAAGGTCAAGATACTCAAGGCTAGAGGTTCGGGAACGTTCATACCCCTCCTGAATGGATTTTTCCCATGCTTCAGACATATGGGCTAAAAGTTCACAGTTACCATAATTTTCCCAAGGATAAATTCCAGTATTAGGTTACACATGGCAATTCCTTACTAGATTAAAGCAATGCTTCAAGATCATACAGGTGTGCCCTTGGGCTTACTCACGGCCACTCGCCTTCACTGCCAAGTTAGGACCTGTCCTTTTTCCTTACACAAAGCTCTTCACCCAGTTAGTAAAAACCAAGCTTAATTCTAAGCCGCAAATTACCACAAAGGAAAAAGACAGCACTTATGAAATCTTAACACAACATCTTAACACAGTAGTGAAGATCAGGATTTGGGTAAGTACGACCCTTACCTCGCACTCTTGGCACCTTGACCTCTTGGGGGTTCAACTCCGCCATATCTTTAGCTAGCTCTGATACCATGAAATCGACCTTCCTAACGCCAGCGATGCTCGCTGAAGTGTTCAAGGTGTCGGAAGCTCTTTTTCAAGGAGGAAAGTAGCAACAAGAAATAAGGAGAAGATATGGAGAAACTCTCCGATTCTTATTGATAAATTCACATGATACTTTGATTGCTTACAATACTAGGATACTTGGATTATTTTTCGATGATCATTTACAATGGAGGCGTGCCCCTTATATAGAGGGCACGGTGATGTAAGCGCTCACATCAGCTGGTGGTATGAGCTAAGCGCTTACATCAGCATAATAGTAGCCTATACTATAGTAGGCCTATAGCCTTTACATAAGACTCCAAGGGAAGTCTTGTCCTAGGCGTAGCCTTTATATCCTAAGGCGTAGCCTTTACAAAAGACTCCAAAAGAGATCTTATCCTAAGGCGTAGCCTTTATATCCTAAGGCATAGCCTTTACAGAAGACTCCAACAGACGTCGCTGTCATAGGCTGGTAGCTCGTCCTTTGGCTAGGCTCGTCCTCTTGCTAGGCTTTGACTTCTTATTGCATAGCTATAGCTGCTACGTACTGTACAACAGGATCCTACTTTCCTGTATTAGCTACTATACTTCTGGAATTTAGCAATAAGAATCTGAGAGTTTCTCCATATCTTCTCCTTATTTCTTGTTGCTACTTTCGTTCTTGAAAAGAGCTTCCGAGACCTCGAACACTTCGGCGAGCATCGCCGGCGTTAGGAAGGTCGATTTCATGGTATCACAGCTAGCTAAAGATATGGCGGAGTAGAACCCCCAAGAGGTCAAGGTGCCAAGAGTGCGAGGTAAGGTTTGTACTTACCCAAATCCTGATCTTCACTACTGTGTTAAGATGTTGTGTTAAGAATTCATAAGTGCTATCTTTTTCCTTTGTGATAATTTGCGGCTTAGAATTAAGCATGGTTTTTACTGACTGGGTGAAGAGCTTTGTGTAAGGAAAAAGGACAGGTCCTAACTTGGCAGTGAAGGCGAGTGGCCGTGAGTAAGCCCAAGGGCACACCTGTATGATCCTGAAGCATTGCTTTAATCTAGTAAGGAATTGCCATGTTTAACCTAATACTGGAATTTATCCTTGGGAAATTATGGTAACTGTGAACTTTTAGCCCATATGTCTGAAGCATGGGAAAAATCCATTCAGGAGGGGTATGAACGTTCCCAAACCTCTAGCCTTGAGTATCTTGACCTTGCTTTAGTAACAAAAGTTTCCACCAACCAACTAGCTCACAATTTGTCTGTTATTTACGACAAAACCTGTATTGCATCAAGAGTTAACTTAAAGAATTTTAAACAACTCTTTGAACTGCATCAAGCTTGCACACAAGAGATCTCGAGGCTCGAGATTTCTCTGAGGACTTTAACAACTGCAGTCCTAGACAGCAGGCCCCTTTCAAAACAGGAGGCCCGAGAACTAGTACTTGAGGCATTCAGGCAACAACCCCAGCAAAGAGAACCAGGTGACAGCCTTGAACGGCTGGACAAGCTTCTCCAACAGCACGAGAGGCGCACGCGAAGGCCTCAGGAGGGACGAGGCAAACTAAGGGTCTTTCGAGATCCTTATCAGATACTTGCTGAGAAAGTGCAAAAGCTTGAAGGCTGATGACTTACTACCTGCCTACCCCACGGGACGACTACTACAATTGGTGTGATCAGGCCCAGCAAAGCTACCAACAACCTTATGAGTACGAGGCTCCGGAGGAGGAGTACTTCACCAGAGGAGACAATTACCCTCTAACCTCTTCTTATTACCGGCCTTCTTACAACACCAACTATGTAGAGATCCCTTTTAATGCGCAGTATCTACAAGAACTTCAAGAAGCACAACGCAAAAAGGACCGTCACTCCTCTTTATCAACCCAAAGTCTGCACAGCTCCCGCGACCCACCTGAGCAGGAGAAAGCAGTTTGTGTTCTGGGAGAACTAGAAGGAGGGTATCGCCCTCAGGTAACGCTGCCTTACTTCCAAGGAAAATGTTCTCATTCTTGGCAGCATAACGACTTCGTGCAGCCACGAGAAGAAAAGTGCGTGTGCTGCAAGATCCAAACAATGCAGCGGGCAAGGATTCATTGCCCCAAATGCAAGGTTACTGCCTGTAACCTATGTGGACCCTATTACTTTAAAACAGCGATCCCAGTCACACCAGCTCCACCAGAACCATTCCCTAACCAGCGACTGATGCAAGAAAGGTGTGAAGGGGAAATTGAATGGCTGGAGAAGGAGGTGGGCTACTACAAAGAAAGAGTCAAGGAATTAGAGCTAGGCGCAAGCCTGCAGAAAGACTCTGAGAAGTTTAAAGAAAAGGAAGCAGAAGCAAGCGAGGAACTGGAGTGCACCAGTATCCTACTACAGGAAAGTGTCTACAAGACAACAGCTGAAGGAGAGGCTCAACCGAAGCCTGGACCAAAAATAGTAAAAAATATGCTCTACAACATGAATGTTGAACTTGAAATACCTAACATTCCCAGGTTCCAAGTCAGAGCCATATTAGACACAGGAGCAACAACCTGCTGTATTGATGAAGCCTCAGTACCACCCGAAGCACTGGAGAAAAATACCTTCGTAGTACAATTCAGCGGGATAAACTCAAAGCAATCGGCGGACAAAAAGCTAAAGGGTGGAAGGATGCACATTGGGGATAATAGCTTCAAGATCCCCTACACTTACAGCTTCAAAATGGAGCTAGGTGATGACATCCAGATGATAATTGGATGCAACTTTATAAAAGCCATGCAAGGAGGAGTTCGGATAGAAGGTAACATCGTAACCTTCTATAAAAATTTAATTATTATTAGTACTACTCCTACAGCATCGGTGACCGCCGCCGTAGAAGAGTTGGAGCTGGAGGAAGAAGAGTATATTGATATCCAGCAATCAGTATACTACAATACAGGGCTCAGCAGGGAGTCCTTCATCCAAAAATTTCAACCAGTAATAACAAGGCTGAAGGAAGCAAGGTTTATTGGCGAAAACCCGTTAAAGCACTGGGCAAAGAACAAAGTGGTGTGCCATTTGGATATCAAAAATCCAGACTTTGTTATAGAAGATCGTCCTATGAAACATGTCACCCCACAACTGTAGGACACCTTCAAAAGGCACGTAGAAGCCCTACTGACCATGGGAGTCATCCGGCCAAGTAGAAGTCGGCACAGAACAACGGCCTTCATCGGAAGGTCAGGAACAATCATCGACCCGACTATAGGCAAAGTGGAAAAAGGAAAAGAGAGAATGGTCTTCAACTACAAGCGTCTGAATGACCTTACAAACAAAGACCAATACAGCCTCCCAGGGATCAATACTATCCTAAGGAGGGTAAGCCACAGCAAGGTCTACTCCAAGTTTGACCTGAAAAGTGGTTTCCATCAGGTGGCCATGCACCCAGATTCTATTGAATGGACCGCATTCTGGGTCCCCTCTGGCCTATACGAATGGTTGGTCATGCCGTTCGGCCTGAAGAACGCCCCAGCCATATTACAACGAAAAATGGACCATTGCTTCAAAGGTACAGAAAGCTTTATTGCTATCTACATTGACGATATTCTTGTTTTCTCACAGACAGAAGCAGAGCATGCCAAGCACCTGAACATCATGCTCGATATTTGTGAGGAGCATGGGCTCGTCCTGAGCCCTACAAAAATGAAGGTAGTGGTAACAGAAGTGGAGTTCCTAGGTGCCATCATCGGGAACCAAAGGATCCGGCTGCAGCCTCACGTGATCAAGAAAATCACGGAGGTACAAAATAAATCACTCATGACCAAGAAGGGGCTTCGTTCCTGGTTAGGCATCCTCAATTATGCCAGGAATTACATTCCCAACTTGGGAAGGCTCCTCAGCCCCCTGTATGCAAAAACCAGCCCAACTGGAGAAAAGAAAATGAACCAACAGGATTGGGCTCTAGTGGGCCAGATTAAAAAATTAGTCCAGCAACTACCGGACTTGGAAGTACCCCCTACAGAGAGCTACATCCTTCTAGAAACAGATGGCTGCATGGAAGGATGAGGGGGCATCTGCAAATGGAAGCCGCAGAAATAGGATCCGAAATCTGCAGAACATGTGTGTGCTTACACAAGCGGGAAGTTTAACCCCATCAAATCCACTATTGATGCGGAGATCTATGCGGTGATGAACTCACTGGAAGCACTAAAGATCTACTACTTGGATAGAAAGGAACTAACGATTCGGACCGACTGCCAAGCTATAATTAGCTTCTTCAACCAGTCTCCGAATCACAAGCCTTCCAGGATACGCTGGATCGCCTTTACAGACTATATTACTGGGATAGGGATCCCGGTACACTTCGAACACATCGAGGGCAAGGATAATCAGCTCGCTGACTCCTTGTCATGATTACTTTCTTCTCTAGTCTGTGCAGGATGGCCAGCAGAAGAAGACCTTGGAACTCTGGAGCTCGTGGCCACAGCAATTCAAGAAGTCCAAGCAGCCCCAGCACACAAGGAGTGGCAGCACCTAGCCGAGATGCTACTACAACTGCAGGGTTCCCTGTAAATGAGCAGGATATCCGTGCAGCAGCAGCAACAGCAATCACAGCACTTCGGCAACTGTGTAATCTCCACACCAGCAAGCTATGGGAGTGTGAACGACTTAGCTACCAGGATCACTTTTGGGCCACCTGGTACCCTACAATGGCCCAGATAGACCAGCAGCTCCAGAATACCCTCCGACTAGTCCAAGACGCCGTTTCCAGGACCAGCCTCTTTTCACTCTCTCAGATGCACACGGAGCGTGGTGGGAAGCGTACCTGGCCAACGAAGACGGCACCCCACTGTACAAAGCCACTGTCCCGTAGCAGGCGGAGCGTGGTGGGAAGTATAGAAGCTAATACAGGAAAGTAGAATCCTATTGTACAGTACAGTAGTAGCTAGAGCTACGAAATAAGAAGTCAAAGCCTAGCAAGAGGACGAGCCTAGCCAAAGGACGAGCTACCAGCCTATGAAAGCGATGTCTTTTGGAGTCTTCTATAAAGGCTATGCCTTAGGATATAAAGGCTACGCCTTAGGATAAGATCTCTTTTGGAGTCTTGTCCTAGGCATAGCCTTCTTATTGTATGGGTCAAGAAGTTAGAAAGAATTAACCCTATAGCATTAGTTAGTTCACAAAATTTTAAATTAGAGAAAGATAAGGCAAATTGTAGGGAGCACACTAAAAATGTGAGAGTAGCGTGCATAGCAAATGAGCAAAAGAAACCTACAAAGCCCACCATAAATGGAGATAATTCTCAAACATTACTAATTCTTGGAGGAGATGGGGAAGTAGAATCCTCCAATAATTTCCCATAAAAAATCAGTAAAAAAAACTATTTTTAAAGAGAGAGGGTAGGCGAAAATTATTGTCCCTTCTAATTTTGCTGATGAACAAATAAAATTTAGTATCCACTTGAGTTGTGCCTTAGCCTGAATACTTAACGCTCTCAAGGAAATATTTGAAAGCTTCAAGGAAAAGGAAGCACGATGGTGGATCTGCAAACATGACTTAAAGAGGTCAAGAGATTGCTCAAAGTGGCTTCGAAGGATTAACATGGACAAAGCCAACAAAATTCAAGAACTCAGCTTCAACTAGGTTAAGTTTTTTTTTCTATTTTTAGTTGAGTCAAAAATTTATTTAAGAAAAATTGTTTAGATTTTGTTGTCATGTAGAGTTCTACAAGAATCTCTTAATAGAGCTTTTTTGATTGAGTCTAATGTTCACCTTTGGATCAGACAATCGATTGCATTAGAATAAGATTCAAACTTTAGTCCTATGTAGAATTGGATGATTGGTTGATAACGGGATGTCCGACTGGCAATTCAGGTCTTGGTTTTATTAACCAAAACTAGATACTTAATTAGGAACTAGACACCATGCCAGGATTTCAGTTCTAATAGAACCAGATGACCAGTTGGGAAATGAATGACCTGTTGGGTTGTGGGCCAATTTCGATAAACTAGAATTGGTCGACTGGTTATCGAAAGAGGTAATCCAGTTTGAATTTTTTGCTCAAACAATGACTAGTTTTTGGATTGTTGGAAAGAGCCTAACTGTGCAATCTCACTCCTAATGTCTAAATTTGACCCCAAAAAATATAATAGAGATGAAGGGGCTTCTCTAAATAGTTTTTGCAACTTTCAATTTTTGTGAAAAAGAGATCAAAGCTCTTTTAGCTCTATAGCTCTCAAATTGCTCAAAACTTTCCAATCTCAAGTAAATTTTCATTGCCCTTTATCTCTTTCCTAAGGGAACTTTTGTGAGCAAAAATTGTAAGATCTACTCCTATCTTTTCCAATTGTAATCCTGTAATCCACTCCAAGATTGTTTGGAGTGGTTGAAAGACTTAAGCTCTAGTTGGGAGTTCGTCTTGCTTCACTGATAAAGGGTGCTCTAATGCTCTAGTAGAGGCCCCCCCCCCCCCCCCCCCCCCCCCCCCCCCCCCCCCTTAGGTGGTTTTTGTGCTTTCAATTAGTATCAGAGCATGGTGGTGCTCTTATTTTTTATTTAACCACCTATAGTTTTATGATCCATATTTATGAAAAATTTTGGTGCTTCACCATCCCTTCAAGAGGGGTAATTCACCACTCGTCCACTGCTATTTGATGGCACTCATTTCAATTATTGGAAAGTCTAAATTTAGATCTTTATAGAAATCATTGGTTATGATCTATGGCAGTTGGTAGAAGAAGGATACACTTCACCCACCAAAATAATTGATGGAGTGAAGGTTCCAAAACTTAAGGATGAGTGAAATGAGATCGATAAAAAAAATGATTCTTTGAACATAAAAGTGATGAACATCATGTATTATGCTCTTGATCCATCCAAATTTAACCATATTAGTGTTTATGAGATAGCTCATGACATATGGAATTGTCTTAAGGTTACCCATAAGGGTACAAGAAAAGTGAGAGAATCTAAAGTGGACATATTGGTTAACCAATATGAACTCTTTAAGATGAAGATAAATGAGTCTATCACCAAAATTTTTACTTACTTTACTGATATTACCAGCACTCATAAATCTTTTGGTAAAGCTTACACTAATGATGAGATGGTGAGGAAGATATTGAGATGTTTGCCTAGGACTTGGGATCCAAAAGTGATGGCAATATAAGAGGCTAAAGATCTAAATAAACTATCTTTAGAGGGGCTCCTAGGATCTTTAATCACTCATAAGATGACAATGAGGGACTAGATCCAAAAGGAAAATGAACATAAGAAGAAGAATAACATTGCTTTCAAAGCCAAGGAATCAAGTGGAGATGAAGAGGAGGAGAGTGATGAAGTTTTGATGCTTCTCACAACAAAGTTCAAAAAATTTCTCAAGAAGAAGCATACACCAAGAAAGCCAAGAAAGGGTGTGAGGAGCAATCCAATTATGGAGGAAGAAGAAGAACACATACCAAATGCTACACGTGCAAGAAGCCCGGCCATACAAAGGCCAATTTCCCTTTCAAAAACCAATCCAAAAAATTCAAGGCCAAGAAGAATAAGGCTATGGTGGCAATATGGGATTACTCTGAAGAGAAGAGTAAGGATGCCTCATCCAATGATGAAATTGTGAACTTATGCCTCATATAAAATGAGAATTATGTATGTGACTTATCCTTTGATGAATTACAAGACACTTTTACAAAATTCTTTACAAGACATGAAAAATTGAGTCTCAAGCATGCTTCATTGAGAAAGAAACTATATTTACTTGAAAATGATTTTGATGCTTTGAAATTCTCCAAAAGCATTTACAATTACAAAGAGAATATTGATGCACTCCAAGTAGAATATGGTATTTTAAAATCTTCTAAAACTACTTGTGAATGCCAAAATGATCTTAAAATACTTTGAAATGAGAATACTCATTTGAGAAAAGTTTTATGAAATTTTTTTTATGGAAATACTACCTTGAACAGGATTCTCAAAAGCTAGATGAATGTTTTAAATAGATCTAGTTAGACTTTATTTCAATTTTTAAGTTCAAAGGTACTAAAACTATTTTTGTAAAGGCTTCGAAAGAAACTCATTGTCAATTAACTTGCACTTATTGTTGCAAAAGGGGACATGTCTCCACTAGTTTCCCAATTAAGGAAAATCCTTCACTTAAACAAATATGGGTATCTAAGGGGATAATCCCAAAAGCAAGGGAATCCAAGCTAGTTTGGGTTCCTAAAACCTATCTAGCATGATTTTTGTTGGAGTAGCTAGGGATGACGCATGAGATTTCACTAGGTCATTCTCTAGCTAACATGCTAGAGGTAAGTAATTTCATCTCATATTTCTTGCATGATTATTTGTGTTTTTGTCATTTTGCATACTCATTTGTTCTAACCTTGAAGACCCACAATTGAGAATGGTTACCAACACAATTTTGATGCATTAATTGGACCTACACTCCAAGAAGATGAATAAGTAATGGTTCCTTGATAGTGGATGTTCAAGACACAACCAAAAATCCGTCCATGTTCAAGGAGTTGGTAAGAAAACATGGGAGAATTTGTTACCTTTGGAGATAATAGTAAAGGTAAAATCATTAGTAAAAGTGATATTTCTATTGATTCCTCTCTTATTAAAGGATTACTCCTAGTTGAGAAACTTATGCACAACTTTTTGTCTATTAGCCAATTATATGATAATGGTTTTCATGTCTTATTTAAATCCAATCATTACATAGTTAGACATAATGATAGTAACAATATATACTTTTGTGCGTCATCATGATGGAAATACTTATACTATTAATTAAAATGACCTTAATGTTGAAAAATATTTTGAAGCCCATGAAAGTCATGAATGGCTTTGGCATAGACAATTTGGATGCACATGTATGGATATAATTGCCAAAGTCTATCAGAAGGAGCTTGTGAGAGAACTGCCCAAAGGCAAGTTCATAGGAGATCAAATATATGATGCATGCTAAATGGAAAAACAAGTGAAGTCCTCACAAAAACCCAAGAAGGTGATGTTGACTACAAGGTAGTTTCAACTTCTTCACCTAGACTTGTTTGGACCCGTTGGGACTACAAGTATAGGAGGTAAAAACTATTCCTTTGTGATTTTTGATGACTTTTCTAAATATACATGTGCTCTATTTCTTTCAAATAAAAGTTAGGCTTTTGATGAATTTGTTGGTCTTGCAAAACATGTTCAAAATTAAAAAAGATCATTTGATTTCCATGATTAAAAGTGATTATGGAGGAGAATTTGAAAACCATCCATTTGAAGAGTTTTTCATTGAAAATAGAATTGAGCATAGCTTTTTGGCACCTCACACTCCATAATAAAATGAAGATATTGAGAGCAAGAATAGGACTCTTCCAGAGATGGCAAAGGTTATGTTTAATGAATCCTCCCTACCTAAGTATTTTTTGGTAGAGGCCATTACTATGGCTTACTGCATCTTGAATAAAGTTTCTATTTGACTAATTCTTGACAAAACTCCGTTTGAGTTACGAAATGGGAAAAAACCATACATTGCATATTTTCGTGTTTTTGAATACAAATTTTTTATTTGAATATAGAACATCATTTATTACAATTTGATTGCAAGAATATTTCTTGGCTATTCTTATACCTCTAGAGCTTTTAGAGTATTCAACAAGTCCTCTTTTATTGTTGAAGAGTCTATCAATATTGAATTTGATGAATCTAACCCTAACTTGGAAAAAAAGGTTGTTGATAATGATGTAGAGATCTCCAAGAGAATAGATGATTTGCAAATATCTGAGAGAAAGGAGGGTAAGACTAGCAAAATGCCAAACGAGAAGAATGTTGATGAAAGAGATAATGAGCCAAAAGAACAACAGCATAACAAGGAATTGCCTAAGGAGTAATAATTCAAGAAAAATCATCCAATAGATCAAATCATAGGTGATGTTAATCAAAGAGATAAAAACTCATCATTCTATTAAACATAATCTCAATCATACTGCATTTTATTCTCATATTGAGCCCAAGAACCTTGAGGAAGCTAAAAAAAATATGAAAATTAGATTCTTGCTATGTGAGAAGAACTAAATCAATTTGAGAGAAATCAAGTGTGGGAGCTTGTTCAAGGACCAGAGGCCTAATTATTAGTACAAAATGTGTGTATAGGAACAAGCTAAATGAAAATGGTGTTGTGATTAGAAACAAGGCTAGATTAGTGGCCAAGGGTTTCAAAAAAATTGAAGGCATTGATTTTGAAGAAACTTTTGCACTCATTGCTCATTTGGAATCTCTTTGGATTTTATTTGATTTTGCATGTTATAAAGGTTTCAAACTATTTCAAATAGATAAAAAGTCCTTTCTTAAATGGCCTTTTATCTAAAAACATTATGTTGAACAACATCCTAGATTTGGAGATTTGAATTTTCTAAACTATGTTTTAAAATTGAAGAAGGCACTAAATGGTATTAAGAAAGCTCCAAGAGCTTGGTATGAGAGACTATGTTCCTTCTTGTTTTCAAATGGTTTCAAAAGAGAATGTATGGATAACACATTATTTCTCTTTAAAATCCATAATAGTCTATTAGTAGTACAAATTTATGTTATGATATTATATTTTGTGCTATTAATAAAAATCTATGTGAGATGTTTGCAAACACTTTGAAGGAGGAGTTCAAGATGAGCATGATGGGAGAATTGTACTTCTTTCTTGGACTCCAAGTATAGTAGTTGAACGACAAGATTTTCATTAACTAAGCTTAGTACACTAAGGAGCTACACAAGAAGTTCAACATGGATGAAGTCAAAGTATAGAAACTCCAATAAGTCCTTCAACCATGTTGGACAAGGATGAAGATGGTGAAAAGATTGATGAAAAGCAGCATAGAGGTATGATTGGTAGTTTATTGTATCTTACTACAAGTATACCTAATATTATGTATAGTGTTTACTTATATGTTAGATTTTAAGCATCCCCTAGGAAATCCCATTTACTTGCTGTGAAAGGCATATTTAGATATCTTAAGGGCACACTAGACTTAGATTGTGGTATCCAAGAGGTGATTGCTTTGATTTGATCAGTTTTTGTGATGCAGACTATGCTAGATGTTGTGTGGATAGAAAGAATACTAGTGGTACATGACAATTTCATGAAACAAACTCAGTGGCTCTTTCTACCGGAAGTCTGAATATATAGCTGCAAGGGGTTGTTGCTCTCAAATCCTATGGATGAGGCAAACATGTCAAGATTTTGGTTGTGCTTTTGCAAATATACCAATTTATTTTGACAATAGTAGTGCTATTAGTTTGTCCAAAAATCTGGTACTATATTCCATTCTAGACATATTGATATTCACCATCATTTTCTTCAAGATCATGTTTTGAGAAAGGAAAGTAATTTTGTTTTCATTCAAACCAATCGTCAACTCATGGATATTTTTGCAAAATCTTTAGATGAAACATGGTTTTGTTTAATTCAAAATGCAATTGGTGTTTCAAAACTTGCATGATTTACTCACAACTTTTTAAATTGGGTCTTTAGTTTCATTTCTAAACTTTACTAGGGTCTATAGTTTTGTCTAAATTAGATGCTTGATTGATAATAGACATCAAGCTCTGTGTGTTCTAGTAAGCTAAAATTCACTATTGGATGCCCATGTTACAACCAGAAATCCAATTTAGGAAAATTTTGAACTACCAAAATCATAGTCAGATGACTAATTTATCAAATCCGATATACGCAAAACTAGCCTAATTTTGAAGTTTAAAACCCTAGCCATTGGGTCATTTTCATTTTGTCTTCACATATGGCTTGCTCTAGCAACCCTCCATTTGCTCCAGAGGTAGTTCCAAGGCAATCTAAGGTCTCTAGCTCCATTTAGGCCCATCATCCTTTGGTCTCTCTCCTTCCTCAATTTTGAGTTTTCCCTTCCAATGGCTCATGGATTCAAAAGTCTTGTGTCTAAGAAGAGAAAAGTGAAGGATCATCCTCTTCCCTTGGTAATGACCCTTCCCCTCCTAAATTTGCTTCACTCGAATCCTTTGCTTGCTTTGAAACCAAATTTGTAAGTTCTCAAATAGCAATTCATTGTACTATGAATTTTGATGATCTTCATTCCCTTATTTGATGCTCAAGGCTGGTTATCTCTCATAACCAAGTGTTAAACTTACTATGATTATGATGTTTGAGTTTTTTATGTAAATGTCACCTTTGATGAACATTCTAACACCTTTGATACCTCCTATGGTGATAAGGACATGACACTTACCTTTGTAGTCCTAGGTTCTATACTTGGTATACTTACAATAGGGGAGAGACTTATTCTTACCAACAAATGGTCTAAATGAATTGACTCATATTGGTCAGTTATTATAATCATCTTTGAGGGAAATTGGGGTGAGACCATGTAGAAGCTTTAGTCTAACCTCCAACCTTGAGCCTACATGATCCATTAGATTTTAGCTTACACTCTCCTTCCAAAGGGTGGGCATCAGGATGAAGTGTCCTTTACTAAAGTATATCTTATTTTTTATCTTCTAACTAGGTGTATGGTTTGCTTATCTTATATCATTATCCACCATACGGCTATTATATTTGATACTCTAATGCCACCCTTAGCTTCCTTAGCATCATCACCTTTATTCTTCAAAACTTTGGTGCTCCTACTCCTCAATGTGACCCCTCTCTATCCCACTCCTACACACCCACTGATACTTTCTCTCGCTTTACTCTCTTTCAGATGGACTTTTTCTTCATGATTGTTCTTAGATTAGTGAGGAAGGTGATGATGAGCAAGGTGAGGAGGAGGAGATTGATGCAACCGAGCAAGGCCAAAGGGTATGAGATGGCCAGGTTGGGCCTTCACATGCCACATCTCTAGGATCTAAGTGTAACTTCTTGGATAGGTTAGCTTGTTTGGAGGACTTAGCCCAGAGGACGAGTGGGTGACCCATCTTTGGACTTTATTGGATGAGTTCTACTCTTCCTTAGATGGATTGACTAATGTGATCTGCACCCTATTGAATCGTGTGACTCCTTGACTGAGCCCGTAGTTCTCTCTCTTGTTTGTGCTTTTAGTGGAGTTCTTGATTTTATTGCTTTTGTGTTTTGGATTATGGTTTAGTCTCTTGCCTATGATCCTTATGTCTATCTTTGGATGGCGTTTAGTTTGTTGATTGTGAATTTTCAAACGATGTTGATGTTTGGATGCTATTTGGTTTATTTATGAAAAATATGAATGGACTTTATGACTTTATGACCGGTTATCTAGAGCAATCATTTGGTTCAAATTTTTGGCATGAATAATAACTAATTTTTTGACCATTGGAGCAAACTTAGCTGTCAGATGTCACTATCAATTGCTAGATTTGATCCCAAAGATATAAATAGAGATGAAGGGGCTTCTCTAAACAATTTTCGCAACTTCCAATCTATGTAAAAAGAAGATCAAAGCTCTTTTAGCTCTCTAGCCCTCAAATTGTTCTAAACTTTCCAATCTCAAGCAAATTTTCAGTGCCTTTTACCTCTTTCTTGAGAGAACTTTATGTGAGCAAAAATTGCAATATCTACTTCTATTTGTTTCACTTGTAATCCACTCCAAGGTTGCTTGGAGTGGTTGAGTGACTCAAGCTTTGGTTGGGATTTTATCTTGCCAATTGGTGCAAGAAGAGTTGTAAGGGATTGGCTTTATCAACAAAGTGATGCTCTAGTGGAGAGTTGAAGTACTCAAGATCGAGGCAAGGATCGTGGAGTAGGAGCGTTTGGTCTCCAAATCACGTTACATCATAGTGCACTCTCTCTTTGCTTAATTTTCTTATTTGTTCTTATGATTGATTGAGATTGGCTTCAAATAATTTTTGGTGGATTGACTTGGTTTTGAATTATCGCTAATGTTCCTTTTCTTTTTAAAACCTAATTCAGCCCCACCCTCCTCTTAGGTGATTTTTGTGCTTTTAAAATTTTCTAGATTGCTCTGAAATTAAGCCTCTAATTGCCAAAATGCAAAAGGTAGAATGAGGCCAATAAAAAGGATCATAGAAATTATTCCTTACCACAGGGTCTTGAGACATACCATTAACAACTGCTATGTATTCAAGGATTGGATTGAAAGACAATATTGTGATGACAAGCTAACTCTCTCAAAGTCAACCTTATTCAAAACACCAACCAAACACATCAATCACATTACTATATTCAATACACATAAACCACTTGCTGGACTCCTTTTCTGGGCAGAAGAACAACATTCACCCAAATAAGAGCACCTATGGGAGATTTATATTTCTAAAAGGATGAAGAAATTGATAAAGAATATAGTTAAGAACCTTAAAAATCTTGGGATGATGATAAGGAAATATTTATTAAAAGAAGCTCCCCTACCTACCCAAAACATCAAAAAGAAAAAGAAAAGGAATAAGAAGAGGAAATTGGTTGAACTAGAGGGGTACATGATTAAGAAATCAGCCAATCAAGAGTAAACTGATGCCCTGGAAGAATATGTCCAAGGAGAAAAAAGTCAACTAACTCTCAAGGAGTTCCTCCCTAATGAACTTAGAGCTTTACTTGAAGGCTCTAACATTGAGAATGGGAAAGAGGACCTTTCAGTAGTAATGTGTGCTACCATTGTTACTATAGGAAGCTCAAAGTTGAGCCAATTACCAAGGGAATCTCATCACTCTAATGATGATAAAGTTTAAAGCACAAGGCAGGAAGAAGCAAATGTGTTCATCGAGCATATCACTAATGAAATGGAGATTCCAATAGTTCTCCAGTGAGCTATCACGAAGATGACTGTAATAGAGAATTGTTTGCTCCTGAAAGTGATTATGGCTTGATCAAACTATAGCAATATATTGTAAAAGAACTAGGCACAACTAATGTGAAATAGGTCAGGGGACAAATGCAAGTGACAAATGAATGTATATAGGCTATGGCCGCTCATATGGAGAGTATGTCAACTATAACTACGATGCTTTTTGAAGAAATTGATAAGATAGAAAAAATGGTAGTTGACAAGGTAATGACACACAAAAGAGCCTACATGATGGTAGAGAATCGCCTACCCAACCCTCCTTGAAAACAAGATGATCATGCATGCTATCTACCCTGAAGATGGGTTAAGGAGGATAAATACTCTCAAGGTTCATCTGAGTCCATTGCCTCTTATTGCATGGTGACTCACACATCCAAGGTAGACACTGATGAGTAGCCATGATGATCACCATCATCGACCTAGTGACAAATGATCAACCCATTAGGTATGGTGAAGCCCCAGTCCCAAAACTTGTGGAAGGGTGCCCTCTAGTGAATTTAGGGGAATTACACATATAAGAAATGGATAATGAATTATGACTGTATATCTAAGTTAGAATAATTTTATGACTACTTCAAAAGGCCTTACACTAGTGAGTGCCAAAAGAAGAAGTAGACATTTCAAAAAAGGATTAAACAAGCTAACACTGGAGTTCGTTCAACACCATCAAGCCAATCTAAACATCCATGAAAGTAATACCCTAAATACAAAGTTCTAAATAAGGTCATGTCGGCCAATGAAATAGAAGGATTAATCCAAAAAGTCTTTGAAGATCTCTATACAAGGAAACCCCACATGCCTAACTTTGATGTTGAATGTGATGATTATCAGCTACTTACATCCTCCAAAGACATCCAAAGAGCTACCAATCAGGACAAGGATCCATTACCTCCTATCACATTATTAGCCTTGGTAGTGATTCTAAAGAAGAGTCTTGTTGGTCTCATTATGCTAGAGTTTGATTGAGAAATTCAAACCAAGTACAACTCAGAGGTGGTAAAATGTTGTCCACAAGATAAGCTCTAATGCCTATAAATAGGAATAACTCTAGAGGCAAGGATAGAGAAAAGGAAATTAAGATAAATAAGGATATTAAGCCTTTCCAAGCTGAACCTACACCCAAGAAGGTGGAGTACAATATAACAACTCATCTCAAGAGAATATCTCCCATGCTGTGTGTTTGATGCCTGATGATGTCATAAGGGCTTAGGATACATTGGTGTACATATTACAAAACCAAACAGATTATCAAACATACATTATTGAAGAGAAAATGAAGGAGTCTTTGTATTCTTGTTTGACTCCTACCATCAGCTTCAAAAATAATGACCTACTGCAAGGAACAACAGACAATAACTGGCTATTATATACCATAGGGAATAATGATGGGATCAAAATCAATTACATCCTCATTAATCCAAGTTCTTCAGTCAATTTGATAACTCTCTATACTCTAAGAGCTCTAACTTTAGATATATACCACCTATCATCAAAAATTATAACCATCCAAGGGTTTAATTAAAATAGCCAAACCGCTTTGAGAGCCATAACCATACCTTTGAAAGTAAGCAAATTAATGATTGATGCTAAGTTCTACATGATTGACATTGATGTGCCATATAAAGAACTTTTAGGAAGGCCATGGTTACATTAAATTAAAGTGGTGCCATCAATCCTACATTAATGCCTCAAGTACTTCAAAGATGGTGAAGAACACCAAATTGATAGAGATGTACATCCTTTTGATGTTCACAAGATACACTATGATGATGCAAAATATTATCAAAGATCCCATGCCAATAAAGGATCTTCCATCAATCAAGTAAAGAAGAATATTGCTAGCCTGATCTTTGTCCCTCCTCATTTTGGGAGTGACATTAACTCTTTAGATGTAGAAAACCCGCAATTCCATATGGGTGGCTATTCTTCTGATGAAATTGAAATTGGAGGTCAAACAAAAGGAACTCTCCTTATTACAAAAGTTCTAGAAGGCTTATCTAAGCCATTAGATGAGCTAAGTACTAACATTGTGGGAGAATTAACAACCTTCTACATTCTCTCATGACATAAGGGAGAAAAGGAGATATTATTTTATCAGGCAATCCCCTATGTCCCAAGAAAATATGAAATCTTTAAAATTGTGAATTCAAAAGATGATGGTGACTATCAACTAGTGCTTGTACCTAAATAGTTTGCAAAATAACCTTTATCAAATAATTAAGAAATCTAGCTATTGACTTCAACAAATAAAGGAAGAATGCCATTTCTTCAAAAATCTATGAGACCACCTCAAGGGCATGCTTATATTTGTAGGAGAGGAAATAAGACTTCTAAAGGATTGGGCTACATCATTCCAAGTATCCATACATACCTTATGGTCACCATGGGACCTTTGTTCAATAATGAGCCTGGTCAAACATCCTAAATGCCTTCTAACATGCAAACCATATGCATGACCCAACCATAGTTCTCTAGACATTACAAGAAGGTGAAGTTCTCAGTAAAGCTTCATTAAAACCTAAAGGAAGGGGGCATGATGTAGCCAAAACACCCTCAAAACCAAAAGTGGAATCTTTACCAAGTCCCATTCGACATGATGAACCACTTTGTGAAGACATGATCCTCAGATTAGAAGAAGCTCCACCATAACTCAGAGATGTGGGGCAAGCCACAATCAATGAACTAATGGAAATCAACCTAGGTTTAGAATAAGAGCTTAGGCCAACCTTTATCAGTAGACAACTCTTAGAGGGAAGCCAAGCCCAACTCAAAGTAGTGCTCAAAGAATACATTAACTACTTTGCATAGAGCTACAAGGAGATGCTTGGACTAGATCCTGAAGTGGCAACCCACAAGCTGACTGTCAATCACAAAATTCTATTAAACAAGCACCTAGAAAGATCAAACTCAACCTAGAGCAAAAGGTGATAGAAAAAATAAAGAAACTAATCAAAGCAGGCTTTATTAAGGAAGAGAAGTACCCATATTGTGTAGCAAGCATTGTGTCAATCAAGAAAAAGAATAGCCAAATTCATATTTGTGTGGATTACAAATACTTAATAAGGCATGCCCAACAAATGATTTTTAATTACCAATAACGAAAATCATGATTGACAATATGGCCAATTTTGAACTATTCTCCATTATGAATGGTATTTTAGGATACAACATCAGGATGGATCCTAATGATGAAAAGCATATGGCCTTTCAAACTCCAATTGACATCTACTACTCCGAAGTGGATGCCCTTCAAGCTTAAGAATGTGGATGCTACTTATCAAAGAGCCATGATATGAATTTTTGATGACCTCATAGTCAGCTGGTGGAATATTACATGGATGACTTGATAGTCAAGACTAAGTGCAAAGACAAGCACATCCAAGACCTAATATTGGCTTTTGATGATCATAAAAAAATATAACCTAAGGATGAACCCCATGAAATATGCCTTCAAAGTATCATTAGGAAACTTTCTTAGCTTCATTATTAGACACTGAGGGATTAAAATTGATCCATCTAAGATCAATACCATCTTGGATTTGCCACCACCCAACAATTTAAAATAGTTGAGGTCATTCCAAGGCTGACTCACATAGATAAGGAGATTCATTTCGAACCTCTCTGGAAAATGCAAGCCCTTTCCGAAATTGATGAAGAAAGATGCTCCATTCATTTTAGATCAAGAATGTCAACAAGACTTTGAAGAAATTAAGTGATATCTCTTAAAGCCACTAGGCTTGGCAACACCCATGCCTAATAGACTCTTAATCCTTTATACAAGCATAATGGAAGGATCCTTGGGAGCACCTCTTACCTAGAATAATAAGAAATGAAAAGAAAGTGTGCTATACTATTTAAGTAGAATGCTAGTGAGGAAAAAAAGTTAACTACTCTCCCATTGAGAGGCATTGTCTAGCACTTATATTCATACTCAAGAAACTCAGACATTATTTATTTTCTCATTGGGTCATTTTGATATCAAAGATTGACCCCATAAAATATTCGATGACCATGCCTGCACTCACTAGAAGGCAAGGAAAATGGGCTTTAATTATCATGGAGTATGATATTAAATTCACTCCTTAAAATGTAGTTAAAAGACAAGCCTTGCTAAAACACTCAGTGCTTGACAACTCTTCGCTGAGTTGTGAACTATCCGATAAAGAAATTCTTCTTTTCAAAGAAGGGAAAACCAATTGGAAGTTGTACTTTGATACAACATCATCCATTAGATTAAGGATCAAGCTAAAGCTTTCACAAATTAAAGCAGACTTATATTTATCACTCTAAATGTGGGAATTAGGTGATATTCCTACTTTCGCTCAAAATCATACACAAATAATAAGGCTGAATACAAGGCCTTAATTGCAAGGCTAGAAATGGCCCTCAACATGGGAATATCTCACTTACATGCTTTTGATAGTTCACAATTGGTCATCAGTCAAGTGAGAGGCTAATATAAAATCTACAAATTTGAGCTATTAAAATATGAAGAAAAGGCTCAAGAACTCATGGGACAAATCCCATATGTTTAAATAATTAAATTTTTTTTGTTAGTCAATGCGAAAGCTAATTCCTTAGCCAAGTTAGCCAAGACATTGGCTAACCTTGACCTAGGGAAAATTCTAATCATAATTCATAGTAGACAAGTAATAAGTTCAGTCTTTAGTATCAAACACCAAAAGACAAAATCTAAAGCCATAGAGGAAATAATAGATTGGAGGATACCATTCATCGATTACCTCAAAAATGGAGAACTCTCAGAGAATAAATTGGCATGGATGCAACTCAAGAAGAGGGTCGCATGCTTTCTACTTATCAATAACACCCTTTATAGGAGGTCTTTGGATCAACTACTTTTACATTGTCTCTTAGATGAAGTGGTGAGAGAGATTTTGTACGAAGTGCACTCTAGGGTTTGTGGAGCCCATCAATCAAGCCCAAAATAATGATGAAAATCAAGTATATGGGCTACTATTGGCCCATGATTGTGAGAGATTATGTGAAATATATACGAAAGTGTCACCTATGCCAAATTCATGATGCCTTCATTCATCAATTTCCAAATCCTTTACATCCAATGGTATTCTCATGGCCATTTGAGGTATGGGGCATAGGTATAATCAGCCTAATTGAGCCACTTTCTAGAGGTCACTACTTCATAAAGCAGTGACCAACTATTTCTCTCAGTAGGCAAAATCAATCTCATTGAAAGAAAAGCGAATACTATCATCTGTTTCTTTTGAAAAAATATTCTATGCTAATTTGGTGTTTCCCAAAGGATCATTTCTAACAACAGACCATCCTTCAGAAGCTTCAAGGTAGGATAATTCACACAAAAGTAGAATGGTCAACCATCTACAATACAAGGGTGAATGGCCTCACTAAGGCATTCAGCAAGACCCTCTCCAAAATATTGAAGAAAGTCATTACCAGAAATAAAAGAGACTATCACCAAAAGATTTTGGAGGCATTGTGAGCTTATGGTATCACATATCAAACCCCGACTCAATCAACACCGCATGAGATGTTGTTTGGGATCGAGGTAGCCCTACCATTGAAGGGACAAATTCCCTCTCTAATGATTACTTTGTAAGTAAAAAATTACAAAAGAAGACAATGTTCATCTTCACCTAGATGAGCTTGACTTTTTGGATGAAACAAAACTCATAGCTTAGCAAAACAAAAAAATGTCTGAGCATAAATGTCTAGAGCATACAATAAGATGGCCTGGCTTAGATCTTTCTAAAAGAGAGAAATGGTCTTGGTACTAAGAAGACCCATAATCCTAAATCAAAGCAAGAAAGGAAATTATGAATAAAATCATCAAGATAATAAGGGAAGAGGGTGAGCTATCACTTGATAATGGTGATGGTTGATGGATAAATGCAAGCATCCCTCGACTTGAGCATGACCTAGGGACCATGTCTACAACAAAAGCTTAAATTTTTGTGTGTGTGTGTGTCTATGTATACATAGAATGCAAGACTTGGCAAAGTCTAGATTATTGGCCAGTTGATGTAGGTAATGGTGAGGCTAGTTTGACCCCTTTACTCAAGTCCATATGAAAAGATTGGCAAACTATTGTCGGTGAAGGAAGGGCTAACTCTAGCCCTAAATTTATATTAATTAGCAGGCAGGTAAGAATAGGGAATTGAGGAATCAAACCTCAAGAAGGTGTAGGTGATGGAAGCAATGGTACCAATCCTAATCCTACACCTCCCATGTATGTTACTGAACATTTTGGAAAATTAGGAATAGGAGGGTCACATATAGATCAAAGCGCCTCTCACCTTGGATTTAATCTAGAACCTATATTACCTCAAAAATATCATTGTCAACACTACAAGGGGGAATGGTCCTCTGTCTACCTAGTATGCTGTGAGCAAATTTACAAGTCAAGGCCTTCCGCATCTCTTGGATCCTCTACCACTTTGATCCTTTGCTTCTGATTGCTCACTTTTCCCTATTGTGCAAATCTAGCTCATTTATGAATAAAAACTCTGGATCAATGTAGAAATATCCCCTGATGTTATTAAACTATATTATGGCACATAGTTGAGAAATCTTGGATTCTTGCTCAATATCAAGAATATAATATTCAAAATTATCTTGGAGACAACTAAGATGCAACCAATAGTTTGCTAACTAGCTTAGACATGATAGCAGCAAAGAAGTGGGAAGATTCTTAGGAAAGCCTTGGTCATACTCAAAGCACCGATAGAACCAATGTGGATTATAAGATTTCACAACCAAGTGTTCCTTTGAGCAAAGTAGAACCACCTCATGTCTTAAATAGATAATGTACTTGTACAATTCTAGATAAAATGGAAGATGAGCCATGTCCACTAACATTTTAGAATAAAAAAGAGTATAAGGGTAAGCCCACCACTCAAATTTTTTAGGATCCCATGCATGCATCTTAGCTTCTCTAGTAGAATAAGAGGAAGCAACTATTTCTGTAGTCTAAATAGTTTTAGGAATAGGGACTAAACTTGAGTGACATACCTTCTTGATTTTATCACTAGGCTCCAACTCAGCATATGACCTACATAAGTGGACACAAATCCAAGTGTAACGCAAATAAATGGGAAACCAAGTCGAAGAACTGCTTGGTCCTATAGGGCTATCCCCAATTGCTTTGAGACCCTACATATATTGAGCTTGGCATTGCAAGAGCTAGAGAAATTTTTTATCTATGTGCCATCCTATAGGCCTTTACAAATGTCTCCAAGTGAATTTACTACCTACAGTGTGGCATAATAAAGTGGAAAAGCCACATATAGATGAAAGCAACAAAATAAGTTTTGGAACCAAATTTCATAAGAATGTCACCCACGTCATATGTAACCCAATCAAATATTATTGGCTTGCTCATTAGAGTTATCTCATACAAAAGTTCAATCTAATAGTAAAATTGCACCCACTTCAGGTTTTTCAGAAAGTGTCATCATCCAATCATAAATTCTGAAGAGATCATATAGAGTATAACTAAAATCATGGCAATTAGTATGGATATATTCATCATAGGAACTCCTAAGGATGAAAATCCCAGCTAGTTGTCTTATATCCCACAAAGAAATATAGACTTCACCGTATGGAGTATCAAAGGTATTTATAGCATGGTTTCACATCTTGATCATGACACACAAAATTTTGGAGTCTTGTGCATACTACCCCTTGGATGCTATGACTCCTAAAATATTGAGACCTACAAGTTGAGTTGAAAATTGAAATACCACATCACTAACCCACTCCCAATAATTTGGCAAAATTAGTATTCCTCCAGCAAGCAGGAATGATCATCCCCCAAGTAGCTGAAGAGTCATTCAATATATGAATCCTAGGATTTCTGAAGACTCTCATTGCCTAAAGTGCTTAAACTGGCTCCAACGTGAAGATCTCTTTGGCCCCATCATCACATGGCATCTTGGGTTTGGAAAAGAGGGTAAAGGGATTGTAATTGTCAAATCTCACTCATTTTTTATGCTCCTGAGGTTGATGTCCAGTAACCGCTTTACCATCAGTTCCCTAGATGGGAAGGAAGTAGGGTAACACCAATCTATTTTCTTTCTCATTTTGAATTCTTTCAATCACAAGAGCTTTAATAGTACCTACAAAAAAAGAGAGACAGACAAGTAAAAGAGGGGAGAAAAAAGCTATTGCAACAATAAAATATGACAAAAAAGCTAAGCATCCCACCTATCAAACACTTGTGAAGGCAATAATGTAAGTTCAAATATTCACTATTGTTCACATTCACACCTCTCACCAAAAACACTCAAGAAGTGGATGAGAAGGGGGCACTTTGTTTGGGTAGATTCTCTAACCCAACTTTGACTCTGAGTTTGACAAGAATTATAGTTGCACTTTAAGTCTAATTCATAATTGGTTGGATCCAACTTGAAGTAAACATGGGCTAAAACTTCAAGCCCAAATAACAAATTAGGCTGCATCAATTGAACTCTTGGTAAACCAGTCAATTAACACTAATGAACAAGATTAGTGTAACCTCTATTGATCGACTGGTTTCTCAATTGGTCATCTAGTTTGGGTCTAGATCTATAGAGATGATAACAAATCCTTGTCCAATCTCATTAGTAATCAATAAAATTTTCAGTTAAGGGGATTGCAAATCAAACATCCAAATCTATGATTTGATTGCAAAATAGAAAATATAATCCAATCAAATCCTAAATTTAAACCATTCAATGATTTGATTTGAAGATCCCCTCAACTCTAAAGAAACTTGTAAGAATCAAGACAAAAAGGCATAAAAATTAAAGCATAAATAAAAGAGAAAGAAGATCAGAAAAACATCATTAAAGAGATTAAGAGAGCATTGTTAAGAAAGTAAGGAGTAGCCCCTGCTTCCACCCCACTCCTAGTGCTCCTGCTACTCCCTCGCTCTATCACCACTGTGGCCACCTGTGGCCCCTTCTCTTTATGAGCTCCACCTCCACCACATCAAAATCTTGCCCGTCACACCAAGCCATGACCTCCTTGCACCTATCCACCAACATCCACTAGCTTATGGAGCTCGATGATTAAGGCCTATCATGGAGGACTCTGAAGGTAAGAAAAGGGGAAGATGAAGAAGAAGGGAAAAAGGGAGAGGTGTGGAAGAATAAATAAAAAAATGGAAGAGTAGACGAAAGCTAGTTTGGCCAAGGGCTAGACTACAAGTTTGCCCAAAAGCCAATTCAGACTAAAGGCCACATGGGTTTACCTGAAAATTCAATCAGTTTAGGGCCAACCCAACGGTTTTCCCAAAAAAAAAAATACATTCTAAAGGCCAGCCTGCTAACTCGCTTGAAAGACAAAGACGACTCAAGGTTTGGCAGTGAGCTCACCCAAGATCATTATGACAATCTGAGAGCTCTCAAATCATAATAAAATTGAAGAACATAAATTGATTACATGACTTAAGCACATTGAACTCAAGCTAATTCAGCTAAACCAAATAAATAAGACCAAATTGACTCAAACAAAGTACCAAATAGACCTAAATTGACAAAAATGAATAGATTGAAACTTGTCTAGATGTGTAGAAAAACATTTTGTCTAATAATTGCTCGCTTAACTAGTTGATTGGTCCTAATCAACCAAAAAATCATAGGCTCTCTATTTCTTGACCAGTACCCCAAACGGATCAACCTATTCTATTAATAAAGAAACTACAGACTCTCTCTCGATCTATCGATATCCCAATTGATCATCAAGTTCTAGCAAAAGAAGAATAGAACCCTCTATTAGACACCTAGCGTGTGAATTAGTCATCTAGTTTGGATAAACCTAACATAACACCCTTTTGGTCATTTGACTGGTGGCCTAATTGATCATCCATTTCAATAAAAAAATTGATGACTTGGGTTCAAATTGAACCTTAATCGGCCCAAGTCTAGATCAATTTGGGTTAAAGTCAAGTCAACCTAGAATCAAAAGAAGTTTGAATTGAACTCCAATCAAGTCAAACAACATTCAAACTAAGTCAAAACAAGAGCAAATAAAATTCTAATTGAGTCAAATCACATCAAATTTGAATTGAAATCCACTTGAATCAAACAACATTCAAATTAGGTCACATCAAGTTTGAATTGAACTCTAAATTGAGTTAAATCGTATTCAAATTAAATCACAATAATTTTGAATAGACCTTAAATTGAGTCAAGTAACACTTCAAAGCTAAGCCAACTTAAAAGCCGTTGGGGACACTTAGATAAGCCAATCATAAAAGCCATTGGTGATGCTTCAAACCTAATTAACAAGATGCCAATGAGGCTGTCAATTATCAAATCACACAATCAAATAAAGTCAACCGACAGCATGCTTAAAGCCATCGTCCATACTTTAAAGCTAAGCCAACTGAAAAGTTGTTGGCAATGATTGGCTAAGCCAATGCCAAAAGCTGCCAATGATGCCTTAAACTTAATTGACAATGCACTAATGAGGTTGTCGAATAAGGATCAAATGAAGTCAACCAATAATACACTCAAAATTGTCGACCATACTTCAAAGCTATGCCAACTCAAAACCCATTAGTGAGACTAAACTAAGCCAACCTGAAAACCCATTGGCAATGCCTCAAACTTGATGAATAGCACACAAATCAGGCATCAATTATTAATCAAATAAAGTCAATTAACAACACATTAAAGCCATCAGCCATATTTCAAAGCTAAGCCAACTCAAAAGCCATTGGTGACACTTGGCCAATGTAACCCCAAAAGCCATTGGCAATACCTCAAACTTAATTGACAACATGAGAATGTTGTTGTTAAAAATCAAACAATGTTAGCTAACAACATGCTCAAAGTTGTTAGCCAAACTTCAAAGCTAACCAACTCAAAAGCTGTTCGTGACACTTGGCTAAGCTAACCCCAAAAGTCATTAGCGATACCTTAAACTTAATTGACAACATGCCAGTGCGGCTGTTGATTATCAAATAAAAAATCAAATGAAGTCAACCAATAACACCATCAGCCACACATAAAAGCTAAGCCAACTCAAAAGCCATTAGTGATACTTAGCTAAACCAAACCTTAAAGCCACTGGTGACACTACAAACCTAATTAAAAATACACTTAGAGGACATTGATTGTCAAATCACAAAAATAAAAAAGTATTCAACCAAAAATATTCTCAAAGCCACTGGTGACACTACAAACCTAATTAAAAATACACTTAGAGGACATTGATTGTCAAATCACAAAAATCAAAAAGTATTCAACCAACAATATTCTCAAAGCCAATGGCCACACTTCAAAGATAAGCTAACTCAAAAGCCATTAGTGACGCATAGCTAAGCCAACCTCAAAAACCATTAGTGACACTGCAAACCTAATTGGCAACAAGCCAAGAGGCCATCAATCATCAAAAGAAGTCAACTGACATCAAGCAAAAGTTGCCAATAAAACCTCAAACCTAGCATGGTCAACTAACACAGGCCAAACTGATCAACTATTATTAGGTCAAGATCTATCCAAGTCAAATTCCACTTAGTTAATTGCATAAGACCAGGGTAGTAGCAAGAATCAAAGCCTCTTTCCCACTTTCTCTTTCTTATATTCATGGTTACAAATTTAAATTTATTTGTAAAGTGGAAATATGCCCTTACTTAAGCCATATACATTTTCTCAAATAAATCAAATCATGCTTTCTTCTCTTCATATCTCAATTGTCTTAACTAGGTTTTCACTTTATGAGGTTCCTAATAATTGCTAGGGTAATTAACAATAAGGGTTTGTGCTTGTTGGAAGTCATGCTCCCACAACACTTGATTGTGCACTCAAACCACCATCAATTTTGATTTGTTATTTTGAGATTGCTCCCCAAGTTCTTAGCTACACTAGACAGTTGATTTCTATCCCACAAAAGGGTGTTACAAAAAGAAAAGAAAAGGAAAAAAATTATTCTTTTGGCCTAAAAAATAAAGTGAAACCAGGGTAATTGACAAAAAGATACAAAAAAAATATGTTGCTGCAAAAAAATATTGCCTCAATTTTTGTGCTCAAATCAACCAACTTAAGACCAGCCTATGCATTGGTTCAAAAGTTAATTTTAACATAGAGCCAACTTTTGGGCTTGCCCATAAGTCAATAGTCTTAGAGCCAACTTGTGAACTTGTCTGAAAGACAATTTTGGCTCAAGACTAACCTGCGAACTCATCTGAAAGTTGATTCAAACTCAAGGCTAGCTTGTAGGCTAGCCTAAAAGTTAGTTAGCTTAGGACTAGTTTATGAGCTCACTTGAAATGCAATTTTGACTCAAGGCCAACCTGCAGGCTCACTTGAAAGTCAATTCTGACTCAAGGCCAGCTTACAAGCTTGCTTGAAAGTTAATTGGCTTAAGACTTACCCACGGGCTTGCTCAAAAGCTAATTTCTACTCAAGGCTAGCCTGTGGACTAGCCTAAAAGTCAATTCTAACTCAAGGCTAGTTTGTGGGCTTAACTAAAATTCAAGTTGACTAAAGGCTCGTTTGTGAGCTCGCTCGAAAGTTATATTGCAAAGCCATTCTAATGAATTGTATCACCTGAGGGCTCTTTAATCAATTAATTAAATTAATTAACATAAATTAATGAAATTAATTGACTTAATCATATTTAAACTAAGCTGATTCTACTCAATTAAGTAAACTGATTAAGCTAAATCAATTTAACTCAAACAAACCACTAAATGGACCTAAATTCATCAAATAAATGGAATAAAACTCAAACTAAATTGAGTCCAAATTAAAATTAAGTTAATCCAACTCAAATTGATTATGACCCAAACCAAATTTGGTCCTAATTGTGTCGATCCAAATCAAGTTAGGCCCAAACCCAACCCTAATTGGGTTCAAATCGGGTCAGTCAAAATAAAATTGGCCAAATCTAGCTTCAATTGGGTTAAAATTATGAATCAATTTAGTCCAAACCTAACCCTAATTGGGTTCAAATTAGATTAGCCCAAATCAAATCAAGTTCAAACCCAACCCTAAACTTGTTTAAATCAGGTCAACCCAAATCAAATCAAGTTCAAATCTAACCTTAATTGGGTCAAATCAAGTTGTGAAACAACCTTAATTGGGTTAAACCAAGTTTGAACTGAACCTTAATCGGGTCAAATTGAACTCAAATTCAAATCAAAACTAGGTTAAGCCTGAGCCTGAACCAGGCCAAACCTAAACTAGAACTACGTCAAACCTAAACCACAATAAGGTTGAACCTAAACCAAAATTAGGTCAAGCCTAAACCAAAACCAACTAGAACTTGAACCAAAACTAAGCCAAACCTAGACCAAAACTAAGTTGAACCTAAACCAAAATCAACTTGAACTTGAACCTGAACCAATTAAGGGTCCAAAATGATTTGAACTTGGGTTTATTAAGGCTCAAACACAAACCCAATAAGGGTCCCACATAGGTCGAACCCTCACCCATTAACGGGTTGAACCTAGATCCAATAAGAACTGAATAAGGGTTCGATCCGAGATCTATTAAGGATCCATCAAGAACCTGTTAAGGGTCAGATCCAAGATCCATTAAGGATCTAATAAGAATGCAATCAGGGTCAAATCCATGATCCATTAAGGATATGCTAGAAAACCAATTAGGATCATATCTAAGATCTAATAACGATCTAATAAGAGCGCAATTAGTGTTGGATCCAAGATCCATTAAGGATCCAATAAGAATTCAATATGGGTTTGATACACAAACCATTAAGGTTCTATGAAGAACCCATTAAGGATCCAATAAGAACCCAATTAGGGTTGGATCAAAGTTCCATTAGGGGTCCATCAAGGGCCCACTAAGGGTGAATCTAAGATCCATTAAGGATCCATCAAGAACCCATCAAGGGTTGGATCCAAGATGTATTAAGGATCCTATAAGAACCCAACAAGGGTTTGATCCAATATCCAATAGGGACCAAGTCCGAGGATTGATGAGAATTCAGCATAAGGTCAAGGTTGACCAGAATTAAATCAAATCAAACTAGAATCAAAATTGAGTTCTAGACATCAAATTGAATCAAATCAAACTTGATTGGAATCAAGTTTTGAACAACAAATTAAATCAAGTCAAACCTAAATCAAAATCAAGTTCTAAACATCAAATTGAATCAAATTAGACCTAAACCATGATAAAGTCTAGACTTCAAACCAAACCAAATCAAACTTAAAACCAAAACCAAGTCAAGGTTGACTCAAGTTTAAATCAATTTGGGTTAGTTGACAACAAGCTCAAAGCCATCAATAACACCTCAAAATGTAATTGGCAATAAGCTAAAGTGGTGGTTGATTATCAAATAAAAAATGGTCAGCATAGCCAAGCCTATTATTTATTTCAAACTGAACTAGAGGTAGGCTTGAACTTACTTGATCATCAACCAAATATAGTATTCAAAGAAAGTCAAATGCAAGCAAGCATAAAGTAATCAATAACACTTTAAGCTCAGCGAAAACAAATTCAATGGATGTTGGTAACCCTTCAAAACTTAATCACAACAAACCAAGATAGGTCATTGATTATTAAATTAAAAATAATCAACATAGCCCTGGTTGCTATCCCATTGAAACTGAACTAAAGGCAATCTTGTACTTGGTTACTCAGTTAGCCAAATATAGTATTTGAAAAAAGTCAATTGACAACAAGCATAAAGTCATTGATCACACTTGAAGCTTAGCCAACATAAGCTCAAAGGCCATTGATAATGCTTCAAAACTTAATCAACAACTCACCAAAGAGGCCCACAATTATCAAATCAGAAATGATTAGTATAAGCCAAGACCTCTAACCATTTCAAACTAAACTAAAGCAGCCTTGAACTCACTTTGTTAGTCAACCAAATGTCACATTTGAAAGAAGTCAATTGACAATAAGTATAAGGCCATTGGTAACACTTCAAGATCAACCAACACAACCTCAAAAGCTTTAGGTGATGCTTTAACAACAACAAACCAAAAAAGGGCTATCAATTATTAAAAAAAATGGTTAGCATAAGACAAGGCCGTTAACCATTTCAAACTAAACTAAGACAGGCTTGAACTCTCTTAGTGAGTCAACCAAATGTTGTGTTTGTAAGAAGTTAACCAACAACAAGCATAAAGTCATTCGTGACATTTCAAGCTCAACTAATTCATGCTCAAAAGCCATTGGTGATACTTCAAACTTAATCGATAACAAGCCAAAGAGGTGGTCAATTATCAAATCAACAAAGGTTAGCATAAGCCAAGTCCGTTATCCATTTCAACTAAATGAAAGGCAGGCTTGAACTCTCTTTATTAATCAACCAAGCATTACATTCAAAAAAAGTCAACTGACAATAATTATAAAGTTATTGGCCACACTTCAAGCTCAATTGATGCAAGTATAAAGTAATCAATGACACCTTGAATCTAATTGACAATCAACCAAGAGGTTGTTAATTATTGAATTGGAAATGATTAGCATAATCTAAGACCACTAAATAATTCTCTCACATCAAAGACCAAAAGAAGTCAACCAATAATAAGTAAAATGTTGTTGGTGATATCTCAAATCTTGATGAGGTCAACTGACATAAGCCAAGGTAGTTAGCCATACCTTAAAATCTAGCAGCATTTACTAAGGGTCAAGCCAAGCACCCATCTAAGTTAGGTTTTGCTCGATTAAGTCCATAAGAATGGGGTAGCGACCAACATGAAGCTTTTTTCATTCCCTTCCTTATTTCATATCATTCATGATCATGAATTTAAATTCATTAAATTGTAAAGTAAGAGTATGTCCTAACTTAAACCATCTAATCCCTTTTAAACCAATAAAATCAAGCTTTCTTTCTTTGTGTCTCTATTTTATTAGCTAGGTTTCTCACTTTAGGAGGTTCTTGATGATTGCTAAGGTAACTAATAATAAGGCTTGAGCTTGTTGGATGACATATTCCCAAAACTCCCAATCTTGCACTCAAACCCACCCTAAATTTTATTAGTCATTTCGAGATTGCTTTTTAGGGTCTTTAGCTATCTTGGGTAGTCATTTTTGGTTCCACACTAACATCTTTAGACAAAATTGCTACTCTTTCTCCATCGTGGGCTATTAGTAGCCCATTCATATAATTTTCTTAGTAAGCATTTGGGCATTTACATAGCCACTACATACTCTGGCATAGGCATCTTTTAAGATTTGGGCCGACTCGCTCTTGTCTAGGCATCATGGTAGAATTCCATCTAATGATCTTTTGTAGAAGGTTCTTCCTAGCATTGTGTATTGAGCTATCATTCTTTTAACTACCTTGTGCTTATTTCTGATGGCAAACCCTGTGAATGCCCTTATTCTAAGAAGTTCTCAATGTCATGGTACCATGGGTTCCCATCATCATAGGCATTTTCCAGGTTGGTGAGGAAGATGTCAGTAGCACTTTTTATGTTGCTAGTTGTCCTCCACCTTTGTATAGGAGGGTGAGCTGAATCTAGCACTATTTGTGAATTTTTCTACAACAAGATCATGTCCATCTTGATGTTGGTTTGGTTATAGAATACTAAAAAAAAGGAAGCCAAGGCATTTGCCAATATGTTGCTACATCTTGGAACATATCTGATAGTGATTTATTTGATTTACTTAGGTAGAAGATGGCTGTCTCGATATTTTAAGAGTTTTGGCTCTTCCATTTGACATTAGCCTTAGCCTTGTTGGATTATGAGGTTTGAGTTGCTTTTTAACCTTGAGGTGCTTTATGCCTAAAACAAGTGCTAACTTTAGCCCAGAGATAAGCACCTCATACTCTGCTTGGATGTTGGTGCATAGGAAGCCTAAATGGTAGGCTCGTCACATTACTGCTCCCTTAGGGGATGTTAAGGTGATCGTGATTCCTCCTCCAATATTGCTTATAGCACCACTGAACAGCAAGGTCCATGTTTGCAAGTTTCTCACCACTACTACTTGAAACATAGATTCATTGGGGAATTCTTCTTGGGTGTTAAGGGAAATCATAGAGTTAGTCCACTACTTCAAAACTCAAGATCAAACTCAACTAGGAGCATTTGCCACCTTGAAATTCATCTTGATAATGTTGGCCTCTCAAACATAAATTTTATGATCCATGTATGCTCAGATCAAGACCTTATGTGCCATGAAGTAGTGCCTTAATTTTTTTATCACCCAGATGACTTCCAAGCAAGTTTTCTCTATTTTTGAATACTTCTATTTGTTGCTCTTGCATGGTTCAATTGAGTAATAGATGGCCCTTGTTGCTTTATCAACATCTTCTTGTACTAGCATGACCCTAATCAAATCTTTGGTGACTACAACAAACAAGATCAGATGGCATCCTTGGATAAGCACCATCAAGACTAGTGGTTTGAAGAGGTACTTCTTTAGTTGATCAAATGCTCTCTAGCACTGAGTAGCCCATTTGAAATTGATCCCTCCCTTGAGTAATTTGTAGAATGGAAGGCACTTTTTGAAGTGTTGGGAGATGAATTAGTGAATGAATTATAGCTTTCTAACTAAATTGTAGAATTTTGGATTTTGATGATAGCTTATTGCTTTGTTGGGTCCACTTCAATTACTTTATTTGTCACCATCAAGCCTAATAACTTGTTTGAAGAGACTCTGAGTATGCACTTCTTTAGGTTCATTCTGAGTTGATGCTCTTGTGCTTGATGAAGGACTCATCCTAGGGTGGAGATATGCCCCTTGCAGGATATGGATTTTACCAAGATGTCATCTAGATAAACCTCCATATAGTCATGGATCATGCCGTGAAAGATTGCCATCATGGTTTGTTGATAAGTTGCCCCAACATTCTTTAGGTTGAATGGCATACTATTGTAGCAGTGTATATCCCCCATGGAGTTATGAATGATGTCTTTTCTTCATCTTCACATGCAAGGCATATTTGGTTGTATCCTAAATACCCATCAATAAAGGATAATATTTTATGGTTCTATGTGTTGTCCACTAGACTATCAATATGTGAAAGAGGGAATTCATCTTTTAGGCAAGCTTTGTTAAGGTTCCTTAAGTTGATACTCATATCTAGCTATCCTTCTTCTTAATAAGAATGATGTTCATGACCCATTTTGGGTAGAACACAGCTCGCATAAACTTTGTATGGTGGAGCTTGTCAATTTCTTCCTTCACCTTTAGTGCTATGTCAAGGTGTAATCTTCTCAGCTTCTTCTTCTTTCGTACTGCACCATCTTCAAGGGTTATTCTATGCTCCATGAGTTTCCTATTGAGTCATATCATTTCTTCATAGGTCCATGCAAACACACCATTGAACTTAGTGAGAGCTTGGATCAGCTCACTTATAGGTCTTCAAATAAACTCATGCTTATCAAGATTGTTCTATGTTACTCAAGCATTCCTAGGATAATCTCCTTGGTAGCTTCTATGGTTTCTTTGACTTGTTCATCAAATTTTCAGAGTGCCATGACAAATTGGTGAGTTCACCTTCTTTATATGTTCTAGCAACATATTGCCTCTCATCTTCATCTTTGTCTTCAATTTTGCAAACCCCCAAGGAATCTTTAGGTATTACTTTGTTGAAGTCTAGTTGGCTTTCATTAAGGTAGATGATGCCTTCCTCTTGTCTAGTTTTTGAGAGGAGTGGTTGCCCCATCTTGAAAATATTTAATACATAATCAAGAACATTTTTGCTGTAATCCTCTATTTCTAGACTACTATAATAATTTATAATAACACATGAAATAAACCTAAATCATAAAGGGGTCTATTTTTGAGAGTAGACTAGGTACTTTTGGAGTCATCATGGGTTGCCTCCTCATTTTGAATAGAGTAGCATATTTTCTTAAAGGACTAGTAGTTTCATCCAATTGATGGCTTGGTGATGCAACACCTAGTGGTGAAATGGGATTTTAACATTCTGGTTGCATGAGGAGGTTGACCACCATTATTGAGAGGGCAACATGGCCTATTGTCCTTCTTACATTTCTACCAGATTAAGCTAAGCCCTACTTTTCCTCTAAGGACTCCCTCTAGTAGTGGCTTTTGTTCTCCTTGTTTATTCTTCCCGAGTCTTTGGTCAGGCTGGTAGCTGAGTTTACATATAATATCCCACAACTTCCTGAGCTATGGAAGGTTTTTGATTAAAGAACATAAACTAGGATTCATGAAGTAAGGAGATTCATTTTGTAGTGATAAAATGGCAAGGACTACCCCTTGTGAAGGTGGGTGAGCTTTGTATTCAGCAAGGAGAGGGTGCTTGCTAGGAACTTCCAACTCGTCATATATAGTCAACAAGGAAGATGACTTAAGGTTGTTCTAGAGATCTTGATGCTTCAATTACTATAGGCATCTTCTATGTGGATTGGCAGTCTTTATCTTAGACCGAAGGATCCCTGTAGATTTTAACTATGGAACCTTTATAGTGGAACTTGAAGTATTGATGATGTGTCAAAGAGATGCCCCTCTGTCTTTAAGCTATCATCTAGAAAGGATGTCAAGGATGTGGAACTTATTCTAGATTATCTTCAGCCATATGTAACTAGGAGTCAAACCCTCCCATAGCACTTCCATTTTGGGTTGTAATATGCCAAGATGCAGATGTTAGACTCCATTACATTTTCCTTAGGGATAGCTATTATCTTCAAATCTAACAAAGTGCCAATATTGAGTGATGGGTTAGTGTATACTAGCATGACAAGTATTATGGGGTTGCCAACTTGAATAGATATATGAAGTGGTTCATTCCTTAGCTCTTCCTTTGGTAACTCCTAATTAGCGAAGGTTATGGCTAGGTTTTGGAAAATGTTTTTGCAAATGATAGCTAACCTTTCTGAGAGCATGTTACTCTTGAGCTCTATTTCACTTAAAGTCTTGAATAGGGTGTCTCAATGTTTGGGAGAGTTAATTATATGTTTTAGGAGTGAAATTTTAGTTGGTGTTTTGGCTAGTTTCTCTAGAATATTGTTCATATTTTGAGTTTCTATTCCTCCCTCAGTGACTTCAAGTTTCTAGTTAGCTACAGGAATAATTTGATTAGCTAGTATTCCTTGAATCCCTATTGGCATGACCTATTTATCTTTGTCTATCCTACACCTGATGTAGTTCTAGTATAATAAGAAATCTTTGTTGATGTATTTTAGGGATTATAATTATCATCCTTCAAGGTGTATTCATCATATGTATTGTTATAGGCATAGAATGTACCCATCTTCCCATCTATTTTAAAGCTTTGCTCAACTATCTTAACTTCTTATGGAATTTCCTTGTGAAAGTGAAATCCTTCCTAAGGGTCTTCTACTATCCAATTATGTTATTTTACTTGTGGTATTTTACTCATTTCAACCACTATGTTGTTTATGTTATTACTAATATGAACTAGTAGAGGATTGTTTACTATAGTCATTCACCTATGTTTTGACCAAATCCCAATAAATAGAAATTTTATCATCCAAATCATAGATTTCAATCCTTAGGGTGAAAAATTGCAAAAGAGTATGACCAGGAGTTTGGTAGAAAAGACAATAGGGGAAAAAAAAAGACACTAAGAGGTATTAGATTTGGATTAGGAAGCTATATAAGGTTATCAGCCATGAGGGGAGCAAAGATTTTGGGAATATTTTTAGGTTATAGTGGGTAATCTTGTCACCATGATGCACAATGAGTTTGGTTGTTAGAAGGTCCATGAGGTAGGTAATTGTTAGGTGGAGGTACATCTTGGTAACTTCAATGTGTGTTTTGAGGCTAGTTTAGAGGTTGTTGTTGGATTAATTGGCAGGAAAATGTATTTCTAGAAGGTTAAGGTGGTGGTGGGTTGGTAGGCTACTAGCTAAGGTATTTGTGGATGGTAGGGTGTTGGTTGAGGTGGTTGAGGAGGTATTTGTTTGTATTAGAGGCTTGGCCCTAATGTTGATACTTGATTGATTTCAGCTTGAACTTTGTGAATTGCTCCTTCAGCCACTCTTATCTTCTTTTGAAGTCTTTTGTCTCCATGAGTCCTATATTCTCATATGAACTTCTCCAACAGGTGTGTGTTGTGGAACAAAATATCAAAAGAGTAGATATCAAATGATAGTAATCCAACTTCAAGTGTAGGAAGGGAATTTTCAATTAATAATCTAATTTGACATTTTTCAATAAGGAGAATTTGGGATCTCATGGCCTTTTTCTATCTCCAATGGTTGGAACATTTTACATATGTATCACCACTTTGCATATTCTCTAATGTTAGCTCGATGATGTTAGGGCGTGAAAATAATATGGGTATTGGCTACTTGAATGCAGTGAAATTAGCATCAAGCTATTGGAGCTTCTCTTGGGGTAACCTTACAAACCAACTGAGGGATATGAAACATAGAGATTTTGGAACAAGTAAATCATCACTTGCTCATTGCCCCTATATACCTGTGCATCAAACATGAACCTTGCATTGTGGCGATTAGAGTCTCTTATAATGTCATATAGATGAAATTTAGGTGCCTTTCCAATAGAGAAGTTAATGGTGGGGAGATAAACATCAATCACTACAGGTGCAGTGATGTGAGAAACGTTTGCATAAGTAGCTTCATGAGAAGTGGTACCCATTCCTCAGTTATTTCTACTGACAAACACTGCCTAATAAACGAGGTATCTATCTGCATGAATCTTACAGGACTAACATATTGTGCGAGGTTAGGTGCAATTCCACTAGCAATCTATTGCTATCCAACTACATACTCAACTAATTTTACTAGACACCACTTTGGGTTATTGAAATTCATAAGCTTCAAAAAATAACAATTAGGAATATTAGTATGCTCATCACCCATGGTTGTCAAACAATTTTTGTCAATTTTAAAGTTCAAATTGGAGGTATTATTATTTTGAAGGATACATGCTATTCTCCTATTTCTAAGATGGTAAAAGGCTAGGATATCTCCTACACTCAAAGTTTCACACATATGCTACTCTAAGAAGAAGGTACAACTAGTCCACAGGTTACCAACGCCTTGACCACAATGGCCTCTCTACAATCAGTGTCCTACTCATATAACCACATCTGAGTTTTGTGTGTGCCTTTGAACTAAGAAGTGAAGAGTTTATAGTTCAAAACCTGGAGTGAAATAGTCTGGTTCTAACGAACCTGGCATCCCACATAGAAGACGATTTTTCTTTTTTTTTTTTTTAGTAGACTTTCTTTTTTCCAAAGGAATGAAAGTACTTACTTGATAGAGTAAGGGAGTTAGAATGTGTTTTGGTTCACAGGTTTGGTGGTATATCCCTATATAGATGGGCTCTGGAGTCGGGCTTAAGCTAGTTTCACCGAGGGTTTAAGCAGTGATTAGGTACGAGCAATAGTATGATTAGGATTCTGCTGGAACTGCGCTCTCTATTAAGAGCATCAAAGACTTCGAACTAAAGAGATAGAAAGAATAGTGTAGTGTTTAGAGGGAACATTCTTTGAGAGATTAATCCCTTAGCTGGCTTAATCAAATCCAATGAGGTGTAATCCCTATGGAAAATAAGCATAGCTTGTCCACTTCTGAGATGGGAGTTATAGAGGTTCAATCAAGTGTTGTGATCACCCCATGTCACACCCTAATTCTAAGGTGCCATTTCTTTAATAGTCTTGACACTCAAAAATAGAGGACCCGCAAGGCTTGTCCTTGATCAAAAGTGGCATGAATCCTAAATTTTCTCACCAATAATTTTGACTCAACAATCTAGATAAATTAAATAACTACTAAGCAATTTATGAAATAATTAGAAACTGAGAAAGAAATTTAAAAACTTCAATAAGGATACACAAAAAAACTCACCTAGTTTAAGAATGTCTCATCTTTGCTGGCATTCTGTAGGTCTCCCTAGAATTTCATGTTAATGAAGTGTTGAGATTCCCAACCTGGCCAACAAGGTAGACAACATCTTCAGGAGTGGTCATGAAGTCTCCTCGTTAGGCACATAGTATACTTGCCTAGCGGTTGTGGCTGGTCTTCATGCATATCCTACATTGAAGAAAAAAGAAGCCCTATGAGTCCTCCCATTACCCCGCTAAATTTTATAAGGGATGATCCTACTAAACTAGATAGTTGTGTAAATTAGGTCATGTTGACCTAGCATGGCCCATTCCAGTGGGCTACCATCACTATAATGGGTTGTGTTGGGCACAACCTAGAAAAAAAAAAAAGAGAAAATAGGCATGATCCACAGCCCATAGTCTTGTGGGTCATGCCATGCTTGGTCTATTTTATTTTTTTCAAAAAGTACTAAATAAAAAGAATTGGAAAAAACTTTTTAAAATAAAAAATCAGAAAAAATTTTAAAAATACAAAAAATCAGAGAAATTAAATAAAATTAAGAAAAATATGATGTTCATATCTTAAGTTATTTATGAGTATTATGTTTTAAAATATGATAATATGTATCTTATTTAAAATATATACCTTATAAGCATCATCAGCATCTTAAAACCTATAAAAAAAGACGTACTTGAGGTGAAGGGTTGCATTCGACAAGCCCACCCTAACATTAAAGTCAATAACATAGTTTAATAAAAAATAATTTGAAATTTATTCAAAATATAATAATACATACCTAGATTTCAAATAGACTGTGAAAGCACACAAACCACCTAAGAGGCAGGGTGGATTAGGTTTTGTGAAACAAATAGCAATTTTGCACAAAAACAAATCCCAATTCAATCCACCAAAGCAATTCTACATAATTTTAATTAACCCACAAGTGCTATAATGTAAATAAAGAGAGAAAGGAATGCACCATGATTTATGTGGTTCAGAGACTAAATGATCCTACTCCACGGCCCTTGCCTTGCTCTTGAGGATTTCAAATCTCCACTAGGGTGTCACTTCCTCAGTGAAGCCAACTCCTCACACTTGATCTTACTCCAACTAGCAAGATGCACTCCATACCAGAGCTTTAGCCTCTCAATCACTCCAAACAACCTTGGAGTGGATTACAAGTAATAATGTATAAAAATGCTACACTTTTTGCTGATAACAAGTTCTCTCAAGATTGAGTAAAAGAGAAATGAGAATTTGGTTTAAAATTTGAAGGATTAGAGCATTTGATGACTAGAGAGATAGAATGGGCTTTAATCTCTTCTCTGCAAAGATTTAGAAGTTATAAAACTACTTAGAGAAGTCCATCCTAGTCTATTTATACCTCATGGGTCAAAACTAGTAATTAGAGGTGAAATCCCATAAGTAGCTTCACTCCAACGATCAAAAATCTAGCCATTAGTCACACAAAAAAATCCAAACCTATCGACCACTTAGATAACTGATTGATCAATTCTAGTTTGCTAAAGCTAGGAGATCTCTCACCCAACCATCCAATTTTGATAAGAAAGCAAAATTGGTATCCCCAGTTAGTTATCTGGCTCCTAAATTAGCTGTCAAGTTCTGCATGGGTTTGGAAGTTTTGAATCTTCTATATAACACAACCAATCATCTACTAAGCCAAGCAGACATCTTGTTCGATAAAAAAAAAACTCTAATAAGGGTCTACTGTAGAGTGCAATGAGACATATGCTCTATAAAATTAATCTCAAAATAAATCTTTGACTTGACTAAAATATAAAAAATGTAAACCCAGTCAATGTTGTGTTCTTGGGTTACTTTGGCTATGTCTGGGCCATCCTCAAATCTTCAAGTTGTTGTAGACACCTTCAACCACTTCCATGCCATCCTTTGTTGTCTTCATGTCATGCTTACGGATCTACCATCACACTTCCTTTTCTTTGAAGCTTTCAAATATAATCTTGAGAGCTTTAATATACTTTGGTTAAAGCACAACTCAAATAGATATTAAATATAGTTTGCTCATCATCAAAACTTGAAGGATTAATAATCCCCCTCTTTTTGATGATGACAAATCCCAAAGGGAATACTTAAAAAATTTTGAAGCACAATACATATATGAAGGCATGTATGCAAGTATGCATGTATATTCTCTATGTATATATCTCCTTTTTATTTGTCTCCCTTTTTTGACATCAACAAAAAGGATAGGTTACAGGATTGGATATAAAAAGGATAGAGTTGTCCCTTGTAAAGTCAATGCACACAAGCTATCTACACATAAGCCATCAACATGTATAACTATTATACAATATCACATAAACAAATGGCACATATATAAAATCTCAAGAAGCTCCCCTTGAAATGATGTGTATACATTTTCCTAAGATGTTGATATCTACAAGGCTAAAAAATTCAAAAATATCCATAAATTAAGCCAATCAAGTATCAAATATCCACAACATCAAGGAACATTACAAGAGCATCATCCAAGCAGAAACTAAAATCATAATCCAAAACATCCATATTTGAAAGACCATTAAAAGCATAAATAAAATATAGAGAAACTAAGGGCTCAATCTAGGAGTAGTACGATCTAGCAAGGTACAAAGCATCCCAGTGATCTCAGCCATGGAAGTCCAGAGGGATGTCGGCAGCTTAGTTGTACTCCATGCGAAATCCTCTAGAAGAGTTAGTCTTTCAAAGAAATCTAAATGTGAGCCTGAGGATGTGGCGAGTGGTGGCACATCATGGTCAAATTTGTGTCTTGCTCCCTGGCCTCTCTCAATGGCATCAAACTTAGCCTCCTCTCACTGAGCATCTCCCTGCTCTATAGCTCTTATAGGTCTGCAAACCCAAGTGCCATCGTGATCACTAAAGCCCATATGATAAATCATAAAAGAAGAGAAGGTATCAAAGGAGGTGAAGACATAATACTAGGAGAAATCACAATAAGGAACATGAGCCCCAAAGCTCCAAAGGACTTTGGTAATAACTCTAGGGAAGCCAAGGGTAGCATAGGAGTATCAAAAATATTGGGCCATGTGAGATACAATTTTATGAAGGGCACTTCATTATGATGCCCACCCTTCAAAAGAAGAAGGGTGTAGGACAAGAGCTGGTGGATAACATAAGCCTATGGTGGGAGGAGATTTTATTGTAACTTCCTAATAACCTCACCTTGATTTCCCTCAAACATGGTTTCAATAATTGATTTATATGAGGGAAGTTGGTCAGGCCATTTCCTAGTGAGAATCAGTCTCTCCTATCTATAGGAATACTAAGAATGGATCCTAGAACTATAGTGCTAAGAGGCATAGATTTATCTTCATAATGAGTGTCAGAAGTTTTGCTATATTCATCAAAAACTCCATTTGCATAGAATACATAGACATCATGATTGTGATAGGATTCATGGTTATGTAAAAGAGATATCCATCCTTGAGCATCAAAAAGAGGTCTAAGATTAAATGTATGAAGATCGTTAAAGTCAACAGTTCTAAGAATAACAATTTAGAGGTTGAAAATTGGTTTGAGAATCAGGTAAATTTTTCAAGAGAAAAAAATTTATGAGGATATGCTGATTATTGGAGGAGGATGGAGAGCTATTTTCTTTCCACTTCTTGGAAGCAATCCACTTGAATTTTGGAGCCATTTGAAGTAAAAGAGAGAAATTAGGGCTAGGGATGGAAGAGAACCAAGGGAGGATGCGCAAAACCTAGTAAGTTGGCCTAGGATTGCTTCAAATCACTACAAAGAGCCTAGAGGAGTCACCTTGAGCCACTGTGCATGAGAGAAAATGGGGGAAGTGGATGACCACTAGGGTTTTTAAGTTGAAATTGCACCATATTTTCGCCAAGAAATTGACTACTTCATCCAACCAATCGACCAACCAAGGTTTCAGGTGAGCAATCATCATATGAACTAGTTAACTAGTATAGGAACTGACAAATTAACAGTAAATGATTTGTTGTCCTATAGGCCAATTGGTTGACTAGTACACAAACCAAATGACTAGTTTAGTGAGAATACCACTCTTCGAGAAATTTCAAAAATGAAACTTGAAATCAACCAATTAATAAAATTCATAATTTTTCTCTAAGAAAAACAAACCAAGATTCATCCGAAAGTTCTATAAAAATATCAACAAGTTGATGCATGGCTTCGATAAACTCCAATGAAATATCTTTTTTCAAAACATGATCTTGTAGGAAATGATGTTGAATGTTAATATGCTTAGAATAGGAATGCAGACCAGATTTTTTTCAAAGATTGATGGCACTAGTGTTATCACAGAAAATAAAAACTTTTGTAAAATCACATCTAAAATCCCTAAGTTTTTCCTTATCCATAAGACTTGAGCACAACAATATCCAGCAACAATATATTCAGCCTCGGTGGTAGAAATAGCCACAAAATTTTATTCCTTGGACCTCCGTGAAACAAGAGCTTTACTAAGAAATTGGCAACTGCCACTGGTTCTCTTCCTATCCACTTAACACCCCACATAATCTGCATCATAAAAACTAGTTAAATCAAAATAGTCACCTCTTGGATACCACAACCCCAAATCTACTACGCACTTAAGCTATCTAAGTATACATTTTATGACCACTAGGTGTGATTTCCTAAGTCATGCTTGAAATCTAGCACACATACATATGCTAAAAATGATGTCTAATCTATTTGTGGTCAGATATAAAAGACTACCTATCATACCTCTATATCGCTTTTCTTCAACCTTTTCACCATATTCATCTTTGTCTAGCTTGGTGGAGGGGCTTATAGGAGTTTCAATAGCTTTAGCTTGATCCATATTAAACTTCTTGATCAATTGCCATGCATACTTTCCTTGGCTTATGAAGATTCCATTTTTGAGTTGATTGACTTGTAGTCCAAGGAAGAAGTTAAGCTCGCCCATCATGCTCATCTCAAACTCTTCTTACATTGCGTTTGCAAACATCTCACAAAGTTTTACATTAGTAGCACCAAAAATAATGCCATCAACACAAACTTGCACTACTAATAAGTCATTATGGCATCTCAAGATAAATAATGTAGCATCTACACAACCCCTTGTAAAACCATTTGAAATCAAGAAGGAACTTAGTCTCTCATACCAAGCTCTTGGAGCTTGCTTAAGACCATATAGTGCCTTTTTCAATTTAAAAACATGGTTTGAAAATTTTAAATCCTCATATTTGTAAGGTTGTTTAACATAAACATTTTCGAATAAAGTACCATTCAAGAAAGCACTTTTGACATTCATTTGAAATAGTTTGAAACTTTAAACATACAAAAGCAAGTAAAATATGTATTAATTCCAAATGAGCCATGAGTGCAAAAGCCTCATCAAAATCAATACCCTAAATTTGATTGAAACTCTTGGCTACTAATCTAGCCTTTCTTTAACCATGACATCATGTTCATCTAGCTTGTTCCTATAGATCCATTTTGTACCAATAATTGGGTAGTCATTTGGTCTAGGATTAAGGTCCTGAACTTGATTCTACTCAAATTGATTTAGTTCTTCTTACATAGTAAGAATTAAACTTTCATTCATTTGAGCTTCCTCAAAGTTCTTAGGCTCAATAGGAGAAAGAAATGCAATATGATGAAGCTTATACTTAATAGCAAGACAAGATTTTGCCCCTTGATCAACATGACCTATGATTTGATCTGTTGGATGATTCTTCTTGAATTTTCACTCCTCGAGTAACTCCTTATCAAGCTTTTGTTCCTTTAGCTCACCATCTCCATCATCAACATTCTTCTATTTGGATCCTTTGTTTGTTTCACCCTCTTTTTCCTCTAATATTTGCATATTTTTCATTTATTTGGAGATCTATACATCATTATTGATAAATATTTTCTCCAAATGAGGCTTCAATTCATTAAATTCAACATTAATAAACTCTTTAACAACTATGGGGGATTTGTTAAAGACTCTATAGGCTCTAGAAGTAGATGAATAACCAAGAAATATGCCTTCAAAAGTTTTAGAATCAAATTTTAATAAATGATCATTTCTGTTCAAAATAAAGCACTTTCATCCAAAAATATGAAAGTATGTAACATTTGGCTTTTTCCCATTCCGCAACTCAAATAGGATTTTGTCAATAATTGAATGAATAAAAACTCTATTCAAGATATAACAAGCTATATTAATGACCTCCATTAAAAAATATTTGGGTAGAGAGTACTCATTAAGCACGATCCTTGATATCTCTTGAAGAGACCTATTCTTCCTATCAATAATTCCATTTTTTTGTGGAGTGTGAGGAGTAGAGAAGCCATGCTCAATACTATTTTCAATGCAAAATTTTTCAAATGGATGATTTTCAAATTTGCCACCATGATCACTATAAATTTTTGAAATCAAATAGCTCTTTTCATTTGGATGCATTTTGTAAAACCAACAAAAGCATCAAAAGAATCACTTTTACTAAAAAGAAATAGAACCCACGTATATCTAGAAAAATTATCAACAATTTACCTCCTAGACTTATAGTCTCAACTGGTCCAAACAAGTCCAAGTGAAGAAGTTGTAGCAACCTTATAGTTGATACCACCTTCTCGGTCATGTGTCACATATTTGATCTTTGATGAACTTGTCTTTACTTGGTTCTCTCACTAGCTATTTCCAGTTAACTTTGGCAATTGTATCCATGCACATATGGGCAAACCTTCTATGCCATAGCCATTTATTATTTTCATGAGCTACAAAATAATTTTCAATATTTAACTCATCTTGATCAATAGTATAGATATTTCCATCACGATGATCCATAAAAGCAATATTATCATTATTATTATGTCTATCTATGTAGTGATTAGATTTAAATAAGACATGAAATTTTTTATCACATAATTGACTAATAGATAATAAATTATGCTTAAGTTTCTCAATTAATAGTATACCTTTAATTGTCAAGGAACCAATGAAACCTTCACCTTGACCAATAATTTTACCTTTACCATTATCTCCAAAAGTAACAAATCCTCCTTCGTTTCTTACCAACTCCTTAAACATTGATGGATTCCCTATCATTTGTCATGAATATCAACTATCAAGGAACCATTTTTCACTCTTCTTCTTGGAGTGAAAGCATAACTAACAATAATCAAGAGCATTGGGATGAAACCCACTTTATGTATGGGTCAATAAGGTTAGAGAGTAAAATAACAAAACAAAAAATTAAAAATGTACTTAAAAATAAAAAAAAAGAGTAAACCTACATTTTGGATTTGCTAGAAAATGGCCATAAGAATGTGACAAATATAAAGCTTATGGGCCATTTCTAGCTAATTTATACCTCGCAAGTGGAAGATACTTTAGGAACCATAACTCGTTTGGATTCCTTGGATTTTGGGATCATCCCCTTAGGTACTCAAATTTGTTTAAGAGAAGAATTTCTTTTGTTGGGAAACTAGTGGAGACATGTCCACTTTGATAACAATAATTACATTTTAGCTTCAAAAGCTTTGAATTTGAAGCTTTTACAAAAGTGGACTTGGATTTCTTAGATCTAGAAGATGATATATAATCAAGTATGGATTTGCTTAAATCATTCCTTTGGCTTTTCAAAATCATACTTAAAGTAGAATTGTTAATGAAGAAATTTTCAAGTGTCATTTTCAAATCTAAATTTTCTCTTTGATGTTTATCAATACTAGCCATGCAATCACAAGAGTTTCTAGATGATTTTAAATCATGATTTTCCTTTTCAAGGCATTCCAAGTCTTTCTTGTGATCACAAAAACTAGTAGATAATTTCAAAGCATCAAACTCATGCTCAAGGGAAAAAACTTCTTTTTCAAAGAAGAATACTTATGAAGCAATTTTTTATGTCTAGCATATTAGTTCTGAAAAGCTTCTTCTAATTCATTGAATGATAGATCACATACCTCATCCTCATATGTCATGAGACATGGATTTCCCACTTCTTCATTGGATGAAGCCTCTCAAATATCGCCCTCTAATTCATCCCATGTGACTACTATTACTTTATTCTTCTTCCCCTTGAATTTCTTTAATTGGAGGTTGAGTAGACAATTTGCCTTCATATGCTTGGGCTTTTTGTATTTGAAGCAAGTGGGCACATCACCATCTTCACCCATGGTGATGGCCTTCTCATTCTTCATTGGTCTCCTTAGCATGTGCTTCTTTTTCAAGAACTTCTTGAATTTTCTTGTGAGGAGAGCAATCTCTTCATCACTATCTTCTTCCTCACTTGACTCCTTAGCCTTGAGTGCTATGACTTTCTTCTTCTTGTCTTCCTCTTCCTTTTGGCTCTGGTTTTTTAATGTCATCTTATGTGTAATGAGTGACCCCAAAAGCTCTTCTAATAGTAGCTTATTGAGATCCTTTGCTTCATGTATCACCACCATCTTTGGATCCCATAACCTAAGAAGATATCTCAAAATTTTCCTAACAATCTCATCATTAGTATACATTTTGCCAAGAGATTTTAAAGTGTTTATTATGTTGATAAAATGTGTAAACATCTCAGTAATTGACTCATTTGGTTTCATCCAAAAGAGCTCATATTGGCTAATCAATATGTTCACTTTAGGCTCTATTACTTGCCTACTTCCCTCATGGGTGACTTCAAGGCAATGCCAAATGTCATGAGCCGTATCATAAATACCAAGGATGAACTCATTTGGATCAATATCATAGTATAGAATATTCATTGCCTTTGCATTCAAAAAATAATTTTTCTTGTCCAAATTGTTCCATTCCACTCTAGGCTTGGGAACTCTCACGACATCAATTAGTTTGGTAGGTGTAGTATATTCCTCTTCCATAATGTGTCAAAGATTATAGTCTATAGCCTTGATAAAATTCTAATTTGAGACCTCCAATAAAAACTTTGACTTCACCATTATATTTCTTGGTCTTTCTCCCATTGTTTGGAGCAAGTTGGTTATGCCAAGAGGGATGATCAAATCACCCATGAAACCATTGAGCATTCCAAGGTATGGTTCTAGTTTTTGCTCCATTTTAATCTAGTCACAGCCTCAGATAAATAGGATGTTTATGAGCTTCCTATATATACCATGATACACTGTGTGGTGTAGCCATCAATAATCACCAAGATGACTAAGGCAATTTGCAATGCTATCATTTTACCTCTTCCTATCCACCAATGATGGTTTAGCATTTGCCAATTGATGCTAAAGCTTCATTCTAGTTAGGAGTCTCAATAAATATCAGTTGAGATGACCTCTCACTAGAGGGTTGTGAAACTCAAAGTGGGATGTCCTTGAGGTGATCTTGGCTTGTTTTGTACCTACTCTCAAGGTTCTTTAGCTTAGACTCCCTTCTAATGAACTAGCTAAGGTGACCCTCCGTAATGAGTCTTTTTGTTTCTTACTTGAGGTGTTTGCACTCACCAGTATCGTGATTGTGATCCATATGGAAATGGTTTGTCATACCTCTGCTTATTAAAGTGAAGGGATGGTGGCCTATTTAGGTAGTCTTTGTGTTTGATCTAAGCCAACACCTCAACCCTTGAGCTACTCAAAGGGCTATAAGCATGGAAGCAATTTTGGCACTCTATTCACTCAATTTGTTGCTTCTTTTGGTTCAGGAGGCTTTGACTCCTTCGACCCCTTCTTGGGCCAGTTGCTTTCCTCTAACTCTCTCTTAGCACACATCATCACCTCAACATCAATATGTCCCTAGCTTGTTGGATGAATTTGATCAAGCTTCTAGGACGTTGAGTGTCATCTAATAGGCTACTTAAACTTGCTAAATCCCGTTGCTCACTATTGTGAGAACTATAAAACTATCCAGCTTGGTTACCTATAGTATAAATACTTTCTTAGGCTTTCTCTCTCTTTTTGCTTCAATGTCAAAAGTGTAAAAGGATCCTTCAATTGTGATATGAGTGAGATGAACTATTTCACAAACCTATCCACTACATCATCGAAGCACGCACAAAGTACCTCAGTAGTCTAGAGTATGAGGTTTGAGCTAGGCCTTGTAGAGTCATGGGGAATGCCTTGCACATAGTTGAGTCCTAAGCTCCTTGTAGTTATAGCATTTTAGAAGATATTGATGGGGTCCATCGAGTCCTTAGTGCCATTATATGTCTTGTACGGAGGTTTTTTGAACTTCGACTGCATAGGAGAATGTGCTTTTTGAGGCATTAAGGGAGTATTATACCTAGTTTGGTTTAGATGAACCCCTTCCCAAGACCTCTCCTAATTTGCTGATGGCATAAATTCCTTGTAGCTTCTAGCTTCAACTCTAGCAAAAGCCTGCCTAGTGTAAGTGTGGCAAGTGGACTCATTAGTTAAATTATAGTGGGATTATGTTCTTCAAAATTCCTTAATGTTTGATATCAATGTGGGACACCAGTCAAATGGCCTTGATGTTACCCTATAGCCTAATTTTGATAACTCAAATGATATTGTTTATTAGGGTATGCTTGATTTTCTGCTTACATATATGGCTTGCATTGTTGATTTGGCTTGGGAGCCTAAGCCTATTGTTATGCATATAGGCCTTGGAGATTCTACATCATCTAACCCCAATTCTACACTTATTAACTTGGAAATTTTGCATAGCATATGCTTGAGCCTCCAATAATTGATTCATCTATTGAATAATAGTGGCTAGTGTTTGAAACTCCTACAAGCTCATAATATAGGAGGGACTAGATGATGCCTCGAAGATGGTTGACAGGAAACTCCCCTAGGCTATGGTTGTATTGAGGGCCAAGTCACCAAAGTGGCTTGTTGGTTCAACTCACCTAGTCCTCCCAAGGAGTTGTGTGACTCAACCAGAGCTAGTCCGATATGTACCCTAGGTTAATTCCTAGATGATGATGCCCTTGTAGCCTTTGGAGGCATGGCCAGAGCATTGCATGAAGCCCTCAGAATGGATCTCAACAAAAGTAATAACTTTTGCTGGAGCCTTGTTTATTACTGGCTTTGATATAGAGGCTCCCTAAGACCTTAATTCACTAGGCTGATCCATCACCAATTTGTAAGAAGAAAAAATTTGGAAGAGTATTGCGAGATACTCTCTAGCAATAGATGCTTCAATGCCCAAGTTAGTAACATTCAAATTTAAGTAGAAGATGAAGAGAATTGAGCATTAGTCATTACTTCACATGTGCTTCTCTATTCATAGTGAATTACGGTGGTTCAACATATCCAAGGTTCCATGATCTCAGACAAGATCCCCACTAGATTTCTCATAACTACTCTACTACAAATATTGGATTTCTCAAAATCATATCTTGAGCTTATCAAATATCAGTTAGGTCTTTGGTTATCTAGCTAGAAAACTCATGAGTTGAGGTTCTTGAGCCTAATGGCTCACCTCAGCATTACACTTCATAAAATCCACCGAGCTATGATCACTTCTAGGAAAAAGCTCGGTTTAGGCTCTTAGTAGGTCTTTTTGGTAGCTAGTCTCAAGGTGGTGCTTTAGTTTTTTAACTAGGCAAATCTAGTTTAGTGTATTATTAGTTTTCATTTCATACCTTTTGGAAATCAAAAGGCCCAAAAGTTCAATTTTTGGCAAATAGGTAACCAAAAATTTTAGTTTTGCTTATAGAACCTTGCAAATCATGAAATCATGATTAGGATTGCATAATCTTGAGACATGGAATTGGGCTAATTGGGTCAGTTTGGATCATAGGATGAAGTTTCGAGGTCACAAAAAGTGGGTATTTACAGCTACCTCTCTCTTGCTATGGTATTAAAAGAAATAAACTCTAAGTCAAGGGTAAAAAATGATAATAGTCTTTGAGGATAGACTTGATTAATTTTTCCTAATTTGTTAGCTTTAATTGTTAAGAAGTCAATTAATCAAATTGGGGTTGTGAATCGATCCAAGGGCTCAGAAGCTTAATTGTGACTATTTCAAGATGTAGGTAGCTATGGAAACATGACAAAAATTATGCACTCTCTCATGGTTCAAGGGTAGCTTTGAGAGCTTTTGGTACTAAAGCCTTTCTTGCCACTGTTCCTTTGAGGTCAGTCTAGATGAAATAAAGGGAGCTGATAGAGATATGTCAAAGATACTATACTCTCTCATATTCCATGAATAAATAACATTGAGGGCTTTTGGTGGGGCCTTTTTGTCACTATTTTTACAAGGAGGTAATTATGTTTGAACTTGCTAAGCCAGCTAGGATCAAGAAGTCAAGCGGCTGAGTCCTAGTCTATTTCTCTATTAGAGCATCTAAAAATCATGCATGCATGCATGTTAGGGAAATGTAATGTGATGATGATTCTAATAATGTAAATTAATAAAAACAAACATGGGTTATTAAACATTGGTTGGGTCAAGAAGTCCTTTTGATGATGGGGGGCTATAGACCACCTTGTCATTCCCTATACAAGAGCTTTGAAAACACGTCCTAGGTTGCATGAGGTCAATGCTGCTTTCACTATGGTTTGACAAGTAGCCTTCTAGTTGATGTCATTAATGGTAGTGGGACTAAGTAGCTAATAATGTATCTTGTAAGGCTTCTAGATGTTGGACACAAACTATTGGCTCAAATTCATCAATTTTCTCTTGTAAATTCTGATGAAAGATTATTTTTTGGTGGGGTGCCAATTCTTTGGCATCTAGATTTATTATTTTCCTAACTTTAGCTTGGTCTACCTATTTGGCTTCCAACTTTATTTGGGCCCTCTTTATCTTTGAGTGAATTTTAGGTTGGACTCTAGATTCTTGGAGCCTATATTTTTTAAGAAAGATTTATTTCTTGCTTAGGCTCAGAGTTATTGGATCTTGTTTTCCTTCTTAGGTGATTTGAATTTGGGTTGGGGTGATGCCTCCTTTCTTATATAATGGGATTCATGGTGGCTCTCTTCCTCAACACTTATGAGCTTCTTTTTTCACTTTGTTCATGTTGTCTTTTAGCAATGGACTTGGATCTCTTTCTTGGGCTTGAAATCATGCTCATGAGTTAGCTAACTCACACTATTAATCAACTAATTATTGATGAGATGCCCTTTTTTTTTAACTAACTTCCTTCCTTATCGCAAGAAGTTCCCAGATTTTTAGTAAGTATTGGATTGATCACCCATGCTAGGTTAATGATTTTTTGGAGTGTTTTCCAGTCTTTTGTAAGTTCCCCTCCTCTACGTGAATTGTTTGAAGCTACAAAACCAACATCATTAAGGTATGCTTGGTGTCATCCTTGTCTCTTGTAGATTATTATTCCTTCCAAATAGAAGGAACACCCTTGCCAGTTTTGATGCCAACATGATTGTAGATTCCCTACTTTACTTTGACTACTCCTTGATTACTCCCCTCTCGGCCTACTTGATTGAGTAGTTACACTCAGCTACACATCATGGACATTTCTAGAGAAGTGCTTGGTTCCTCCAACTTTGGCTTGGACGCCATTCTTCTTAGTTGGTCTACTCACCACCAATGTCATGTTTGGTCCAAGTTGGGTCTTCCTATAGTCATCACAATTGTTTTACTTTAGCTACTTGCATCTTGTGATTGCAAAAGAACTAGTTCACTAGCAACTTTCTTTTATGGTGTATGTGAGGACCGTGGCATGTATGTATGAAGGATTATAAATTTTATCTATTACTAGGTAGGCTTGGTAGCTCTCCTTGGTTATGTGCCCTTACTTGATTAGACTTTCTTGTGGTTTCAAAATATTTTATCTCAGATTATGGGGTAGTTAACCAACTAGTTTCTCTTATGGGCCTCATCTTAGTACAATATTTTCCTTGGGAAACCATTTCAGATGGTTTCCCCTCTTCACCATATTCCTGTGGTTGATCAACATTTTTTGACCTAGTATATATTTCTTGATTGGTAAGACACCAAAATGAGATTGGACAGTCCATCCTAATTTTCGTAGCTGATCCAATTTTGTCCCACCTCTTTTCCTCTTCTCTCCAGCATTTTTCTCCTTCTCTTTTGCTTTGAAACTTGTTCCCTTTTTAGGGACCCAAGATGTATGAGATTGTAGATGTCAATAAATTTTTACTCTTTAAATGTTCTCTTTTAGCTTGGTTTTCTAAATGAGATTTTCCCCTTTCGGAGCTTACATTCCATAACTTATCGAGGAGTGATCTTTTAAGTCTTGGTTTTAAGCACCTTAGTTTTGGGTTTGTATTCCTGAGGTCAACTTAGAGTTTAAGTGTGAAAGAGAGACATAGGGTCTCCAATACCACCTCACATCATCACCAACCTTTCTGTTGCCTTTGATGTTGCTTCACTTTTGAAAATCATGCCCCTAGGAGAGAAAGAAGCCTACCTAGTACTTGATGCCTATTTTTAGGAAAAATAATTTTTTCAAATGCATGGCATTCCAAGGGTCACATAGTACCTCACCTTTTGAGTTAACCAATTGATATGCATTAATGGAGTAGACATCTATGATCAAAATAGTCCTTCTTAGTTGGGTTTTAACTTGTCTTTGTCCTTTAAAAAGAGGGTGTTCTTCTATGTGGATTGGGTAGACAAAGTCGAAGGTCACACAGTTTGGTCCCATATCTCCATGGTTGAGCCAAGATTCAGTAGTTCAGAGAGCACTCTAGATGCTATTTGAAGAAACCACATGGACATGTCAAGCATAACAACTCCATAGAGACATATTGAGTTTTCACATCTCAAATCCCCATGGAATGTCTCTCATAGGTCTAACATCTCCTCCAGGAGCTCTACATTTTTGTAATCAATGCCTCTAACCAACTTGGGATCTCCACCGAGGCTACCACATATTGGTTTTCCTAAAAATCCTATCTTAGAGACTTGTACCTCCATGAAGTTTTCTCTTAAGAATTGGGAGGCCCAACTGAGGTTCCACAATTTGGCCCCACATATAACTCCTATTGAATCATCCAAGGGTGGTCCTAAGTTGCAACATTGATAGTCACTATTCCACACTTTGCTCCACCTCATGTTATGCAGCAAATAACATAATCGTGGAGGTATGGCACCCTTAGCAAGTCAACTAAATTGGCCACGAATACCTTTCCAAATCATGACCTGGCCATAAGGTATATAAACCCATAGCTTCATAGATCTATTGAGTCTTCTTCCTTTTCTTAAGACAACCACAAGAGGGAAGGTTGAAGAGTAGATATCCATCCACTATAGCTCCTCCTCAGCTCCAATAATAGATCTCTACCTCCTTGAGTGCTCCACTAGCAACTCCTTATTCATTGATCTTCATCTCTTTGGAGGTATTATCTTCATCACCTTAGAATCTCATTTGACATGAGCACCATAGTGGCTTCCTTTCAGACAACCCCTAGCAAGAAGTTGTTTGTGTTATTTTACAGGCAAATCATGACTATCTTAAAGCTCAAAGAGGACTCATATGGTGTTATAACAAAATGGTGCCTTCATTAAGCTCCATTCTAGTCATGCTCTGCTGAGGTCCAACTTAGAGTCATGCTTTTAGTAGCAACAAGCCCCATAACTAGGGTTAGCATCACCAAAACCTCACCTACTGAGTGCTTCTATGGACTCCTCAATAGTTGTGATGGTAGATTTGCTAGAAACAACCCTATGGCTATATTAGCCTAGAACACACATCTAGGATAGAATGGTTCAACAAGGCCAATAAGTCCCAATCGCGAATCTTGGGTTTGATTAGTGACCAGATGTGATAGGTCAGTAGGATGAGCATACTCAGTAATGATAAAGTGCACCAAAAATCAATATAAGCTCCTAGAACACAAAAACATTAAAGACCTCATTGGGTTCCTAGGAGTAGAGTTGCAAACACATCTAATGGCCCTTACTCCTGGTAATTAAAAATTCAACTAGAAAGGCACCCCAGAGTTTCTATCAACATGTAACTAAGTCAAGATAGGTTAAACACATGAGCAATCATGCATAGAGATGTGATGCAAAAGCCACGACCCATATTTCATGTCACATATGGATGGCATAAGGGTATTGATGCCAATTTTTGAAAAGTCTTTCCATTCATAATTGAAATTTCTACTTGAAACCTTCGAAGAGAGGTTAGAAAATTAAGAGAGTAATGTTTTTTGAGCTACCTAGAGATCTTGACCCTAGTCCAAGAACTCAAGGGACCATTCTTGAAGAATTGGGAGTATTTGTCCATGATAGATTGTGTGCCTTGGTGTTCTATCAGCTCTTTATCAGCTTGCCTAATGAAAAGGTCATGGAAGGTGTCTAAATTAGCGTCCTTAGCATGTTCTAGTGGATCATACCTATGATAAGCATAATCTTGAAGGATCCTAATGGTATTTTGGTTTGCCAATTCATTGAAACTTTGTTGCATCTTCTTTTTGATCCTCTACTAGCAAGTTCTAGAACTTGGTGTTGTCACAAAATTCTAAAACTATTTGGGTAACTCATTCCTCAGCATGTGAGATTATAGATCTTAAAGTTGCTTGCTGAACCATGGTGGCATCCCTTTATGCAAAGTAGCCAATCTTCCTTCAGCTGAGTTACAAGGTCCTTAGCCTTCTCTTAGTCACCTAGTGCCTCAATCTCAACATTAGCTACCTACATTGCCATCTCCTAGTTCTCAAAAAGTCATCAATGACCTCTTGATAAACATCTATCAACTAGATGAAAGATGAAAGTGGTTGTTGGTCTAAGATAGTTTTTCAAGGGATGCACAAGAGGTTTACCTCTCTATCACAGTTCAAGATGGCCTTTGAGAGGTCCTTATCTAGTCATGATTGAACTCTAGAGGACACCATCTTCTTTATCGTCTCTCTTACTCTCTCATTTAGTAGAGAACCCACACATGATTATTTTTGCATTACCCTTCCCACAAGTTCTTAGGGAGATTATGGCGGAGAAGCCTCATAGACACATTCTCATTCTCTGGGTCTTGTAGGATGTGAGCAACAACTAGCTCCTCTAATCTTGTTGCTTGGCCCCTGGTGCCAGCCAACCCTTGGCCCTCTTCATATGGGGAGTAGGATTCTAGACTATGTTAATATTATTTAGGACAAGAAGGTGGATATATCACTACGTGGAGTAGTGGTCATCTCCTCCAAGCTTGTTGTCAAGACTAAGAGCATTAGGATCTATCAAGAGGAAGAGGAAAGCTCAAGAAAAGCCCAACAAGTCAAAGCTACAATTGACAAATGGTACTGCAAATATGAGAAGAATATATCTGTATTCTTAGCCACACTTAGGCCATGAGCTAGAAGCTCTCCTCCGAAGCCCAAGTGAGAGATTTGTGTAAAGTAAGAGTGGTAGATTATACCCAGGTTACTAACAACTCACTTTAATTCTTATAGATTATTGACATATCCAAATGCAAAATTGGATACCTAGTGTGTGTCACCAAATACAGGTCCTCTTCTTCTAGTCCTTCCATTAATGGATGGAGTCTATGTTCCCCCAAAAGAGACAACAATTGAGCCTTGACATAAATTTCCACTTGGTTGGGCTACTATTGAATTTGCATAGTCAGAAGGCATTACTGAACATCTTGATCGAGGGCTTAAGTCTAAGAGACCTACTAAGTGACCAAAATGAGGCTTGACAACACATGGAGCTAGGGGCCATCTAACTCAGTGATAAGTCATACTTTCTGTAGATCCTCATGAATGAAATCTTGAAAGGGAAATCAAAGTCCCATCTCAAACATGATCAAATATGTTGAGTAATAGTGACTATATTCTTGGCTTTAATGCATTTAGACTTTCCTGGTTCCCAACAAAGTCTACCTTATTGCCTACCAAGAATCTAAATTTTGATACAAGGATGCTAGTATTCATCTCCTCTAATATGGGCTTTGACAACCAATCATAGACTCAGGATGTGGTTTGGTCCTACAGTGGCCATTTTCTATTCTCCTTATGAGGAGATCCGACAACACCTAACAACCAAGCTATGAGTCAAAATGAGGCACAAGATGTTGCTCTGCCTAATTTTGATGATGAACAAGCCATATTTAATTCCTATTGAATTTGTATTTTGTCCAAACTACATTAAAGCTCTTAAGGGTATGTTAGAAAGCTTCAAAGAAAAGCAAGCATGATGGTAGATTGGACATAGCCAAAGCAACTCAAGAATGTGGCATCGACTAGATTTAATTTTTCATTTATTTAGCTGAGTCAAAAGTTTCCCTTGAGATTAATTGTTTAGAGCATAAGTATTGCATTGAGTTTCACAGGAAACTCTTAACAGAGGTTTTCTAACAGAACTGGATGTCTGCTTATCTTAGCAAATGATGAATTATGTCAGGCAAAAGTTTCAAATCGTATGACCTATGCAGAATTGGATGACGGGTTCATGAACCGAAAGTTTGAATGGAGATATAGGTTTACCAGAACCAGATGCCTGATTTGGAATCAGATGCCTATTAGGAATTCCAATTTTGATTTGTTATAAGAACTAGATGATCAATTGAGAAATCTTCTAGTTCCAGTAGACCAGAATTGGTCGACTAGTTGTCCAAGAGGTTGATTGGTTCATATTTTTTTAACTACCAATGGTTAGTTTTTGATTGTTTGAATGAAGCTAGCTATGAAATTTCACCCCTAACAACTAGTTTTGACCCAAAAGATATAAATAGACTAGGATGGGCTTCTCTAAATAGTTTTTACAACTTCTAAATCTTTGTTAGAAAGGGATCATAGCTCTTCTAGCTCTCTAGCCATATTATGCTATAAGCTTTCCAATTTCAAACTAGTTTTCATTGCCCTTTCATTCAATCTTAAGAGATCTTGTAGTGAACAAAAAAGTGTATCATTCTCAAACATTTTCCACTTCTAATTCACTCCAAGGTTGTTCAGAATGGTTGAGAGACTCAAGTCCAGTTGTAGGTTGGAGCAAGATTAAGTGTAAGGGGTTGGCTTCACCAATGAGACAATACTCTAGTGGAGAGTTGAAGTCCTCAAGAGTGAGGCAAGGGTCATGGAGTAAGAGTAATTGGTCTCTGAATCATGTTATATCATAGTGTGTTTGCTCCTCACTTGATTCATATCATTGCAGTTATGGTTGATTGAAATTTGTGTGAAATTTCTTTGTTAATTTGAATTGGGTTGTGATTTTATTGAAAATTGCCATTTGTCTCATTACACCAAATTCAACCAACCACACCCCCACCCCCCCTCTCCCCTCTTTGGTGGTTTGTTGGGCTTTCAATTGGTATCAAAGTGTGGTCTCCTATTTTGGTTTAACCACCTAGAGTTTTGGATTTATTTTAATGCCAAATTTCAGCATTTCTTCATCTCTCTAAGAAGGGCAATCCACAACGAGACCTCCTCTCTTTAGTGGTACTCATTTCAATTATTGGAGGTCTTAGATTAGGATTTTTATTAAGGTCATAAACTATGATATAGGTACATTGTGGAAGAGGGTATACTCCACTGGTGTGGGAGTTCCCAAGCCTAGAGTATAGTGGAACAATTTAGACAAGAACAATGACTCTGAATGCAAAAGCAATAAATATTCTTTATTATACTCTTGATCCTAATGATTTTAACAGGATTAGTATTTTTGAGATGGCTCATGAGATTTGGCATGGTCTTGAGGTTACCCATGAGGGTACAAGGCAAGTTAAGGATTATAAAGTGAATATGTTGGTGAATAAATATGAACTCTTTAGAATAAAAATCTAATGAGTTGAAAATTGAAATTTTTACTCATTTTGCTGATATCATTAATAGCTTAAATTCTCTTGGGAAAACTTACATGATGAAATGGTGAGATAGATCTTAAGATGCCATCCTAGGTCATGGGATCCCAATGTGACCATGATTCAAGACACAAAGGATCTCAACAAACTACCCATGGAGGAACTCTTAGGGTCACCCATCACTCCTGAGATGACTATAAAGGATTGAAGTCAAGATGATGATGAAGACAAGAAGAAGAAAAACATATCTCTTAAGGCTAAGGAGTCTAGTGATGATGATGAGGAAGATAGTGATGAAAAAATGGCTCTCATTACTAGGAAATTCAGGAAATTCCTAAAAAGAAGCAAATACCAAGAGACCTATAAGAAATGAGAAGAGCTACAACAATGATAAAGATAAGGATGTGCCCACATGTTTCAAATGCAAGAAGTCTAGACATATGAATGACAATTGCCCTCTTGACCCTCAATCAAAGAAATTCAAAGGGAAGATACAGAAGGCAATGGTGACGACATGGAACAACTCAGAGGAAAATAGTGAAGATGCCTCATCCGATGGAGAAATTACAAACTTGTACCTCATGGCCATCAAGAATGAGGTATGTGATCTATCATTTGAAGAATTACAAGATTCATTTGAAGTTTATATGCTAGACATGAAAGATTACTTCTCAAGCATACTTCTTTGAAAAATAAGTTGAATTTACTTGATAGTAATTTTGATTCATTGAGATCTTTTATAAGTTCTTGTGATTGCAAAATCCATATGAGCTTCTTTGAGAAAATCTTGTTTCAAAATCCTCCACAATATCTTGTGATTACAAAAAGAGCCATGATAAGCTTCAAAAGGAAAATGTGGATTTGAAAAAGACTATAAAAACTTCTTTCATGGAAAAACTTCTTTGAATATGATTTTGAAAAACCAAAGGAATGTTTTAGTAGATCCAAACTTGGTTTTATATCTTTTTAAAAATCTAAAGGTACAAAGTCCACTTTTGTAATAGCTTTGAATTTTACATCTTCAAAATTAAAACATAATTATTTCTGTAATAATCAACATATTTCCACAAGTTGCCCAATAAAAAAAATTTCTCTTAAGAAAACATTTGGATACCTAAGGGGATGATTCTAAAATTCAAGGAATCCAAACTAGTTTGGGTTCCTATTTTCCACTTGAGATGTATAAGTTAGCCAGAAATGGCCCATGAGCTCTATACTTGCTACATTTATATGGGCCTTTTCTAACTAATCCAAAAAGGTAGGATTTACTTTAATTATTAGTTTTCTTTTATTGCATTCTTGATTTATTATTGTTATTATTTTACTCTCTAACCTTATGAACCCATACTTAAAGTATTATTTTTAGCTATGCCTCCACACTCCAAGGATCAAAGAGATAAATGTTTCCTAGATAGTGGTTGCTGAAGGCACATGATGGGGAATCCATTCATGTTTATAGAGTTAAAAGAAAAGGATGAAGGGCATGTCACATTTGGGGATAATAGTAGTGGTAAAATTATAGGTATCGAAAGTATTTCAATTTGATCTTCTTTAATTAAAAACATTCTTTAGTAGAAAGTCTTAAGGATAATTTACTTTTTAGTAGAAAGTCATATTCTATTTAAATCAACATTTTGCATAGTTAGACATAATGATGATAATATTGTACCCTTTATTGGTCATCAAGATGGAAATATATACACTATTGATCAAGATGACTTGAAAATTGAAAAGTGTTTTGTAGCACAAGGTTGCAATGGGTGGCTTTGCCATAGAAGGCTTGGACATGTAAGCATGGATACTATTGCTAAAGTCAACTGGAAGGAGCTAGTGAGATCTATCTGAAGGCAAACACATCAAGGCTTAAGTATGTCTTGAGTGCCAATTGGAAAAGTAAGTGAAGATGTCCTACAAATATAAAACATTAGCTACATTGACGAGATCACTACAAATTTTTCATTGAGACTTGTTTGGACCATTTGGGACTACAAGTGCAGTAGATAAAAATTATGATTTTGTGATAATTGATGATTACTATAGATCTACATGGCTCTTGTTTCTTGCACACAAAAATGATTCCTTCAATGTACTTATCAAGGTTTTACGTTTCGGCCGAAACCGATCCGTTTCGGCCAAAACGGCTTGGTTTCGGCCGGACCTGAACCAAAACCCTAATTTTGGTTTCGGTTTAGGATTTACTATTCATCTTCACCAATGCACAGAGCTCGAGTGTGGGCAGGAGCTCTCTGGGCGAGCGCGCGAGGGTGGGAGCACGCGTAGGCGAGTGCGCAGGTGGGAGCGTTGCCCAGGTGGGAGCTCATCAGGCTCGAGTGCACGCAGGCAGGAGCTCGCCGGGCTTGGCGCACAAGGGAGAGCTCGCGAAGCTCACGCGCCGGGGGGGGGGAGCTCGCGCCGGCTTCGTGTCCGAGCCCAAGGGTCCTGCGCACTCGCTAGCCTGCTGCTGCTCCCTTGCTTATCTTGCTCCCTCACCGACCTGACTGACCCTTACTCCCGCAAGCTGAGGCCGGCCTTACAGTAGGGCCAGTGCTGTCGCCAATCTGGTTTCGACGCTCATACCGGTTTCTGCCAGATACTGTTCATGTACGTAATATTATTCATGTAACTGTTCATTATTTTTAAAATTTTTTAAACATATTATAATTTTTAATTTTGAAGTTAAAAAATAATTAAAATAAAGTTAAATTTAGTCAAAATATAATTAATAAAAAAATATTTTTGTTGAAATTGAAATAAAAATGATTTTGATCGAAACATGTTGATTTTTTTGTTCACATGCATGCGTGCATGATCGTTCCACCGAAAGTAAAACAAAAAAAAATTTTTGTCGGTCTTACCCCCATGTGAATCTCTGTCACGAGATTGCACAGAGCTATTTGTTCTTATATGTCTATAAATGTTCATCTGGATCGTTTAGTTACTGAATTCATAATTCCACATCCAGTTGTTTTAAACTCAACTGATGATGATGATGATTAGTTATATTACATTATATTTAATAAATTATGTATGTATCAATTATATTTTAATAATAAGTTAAATTTGCTTATATTAATTTTTAATTTTTTTATCATATTCATATTATTTCTCATATTTTTTTTATATAGTAATATATAAAAACAATGGTTAACTATCAAAATTAATTTTAATTAATTAAAATAATATTTAATATTGTGGTAAAATTAATTATAATTTCTTTCATAATTTTTAAATTTTTATAAAAAAATTTTCAAAATTTTATCGTATTTTTAATTTAAAGTCAAAGTACAATCAAAATATAGTGAAATTGTGGTCAACACATAATTAATAACTAAAAAAAATCTTTCGGCCGAAACCGAAACCAAAATAGCCGAAACGGCCGAAACGTATCGGTTTCGCTGGGTGCCGAAAATGAAATCGAAACCCATACTAAAAACCTTGATATTCATTGATCTTTGCAAATAAATTCAACATGAAAAAAAATACATGATTTCTAAAGTTTGTAGTGATCATGGTGAGGATTTTGAGTATATTTATTTGAAATATATTGCATTAAAAATGGCACTGAGCATAATTTTTTAGCTCGTCACACACAACAACGAAATGGCATTGTTGAGAGGAAAAATAGGTCTCTTTAAGAAATAGGCAGAGTCATGCTTAATGAGTACTCTTTACCCAAATATTTTTGGGTGAAGGCTATGAACACAACATGCTATATCTTGAATCAAGTTTCTATTTTTCCAATTCTTGAAAAGACTTCATTTGTGTTGTGGAATGGCAAGAAGTCAAGTATTGGATATTTCATATTCATAGTTGTAAATATTTTATAATCAATACAAAGGATTATTTATCTAAATTTGATTTAAAAACCTTTGAGGGCATTTTTTTTGGCTACTTTACTACCTCCGAGACATATAGAGTCTTCCAAAAATCTTCCATGGTTATTGAAAATTCAATAAATGTTATATTTGATGAAGCTAACCCTCTTTTGGAGAAAAAGTTTACTCATGATGATGTAGATATCTCTAAGGAATTAGATGAGACATAGCTCAAGGAAAAAGAGGAGAGTGGGTCAAGCTAAGGTTTAAAAGATAAGGAGATAAAGGAGACAAAGAAGAAGAGTAAAATGAAGATAAAGAACTTCCCAAGACATGGCAATTCACGAAGAATCACCTAGAAGATCATGATGTTGATCAAGGGGTAAAAACTAGACATGCTATTAAATACAATCTTCATTATATTGCTTTTCTTTCTCAAATTGAACCCCAAAAACCTTGACGAAGCTCAAAAGGATGAAATTTGAATTCTTACTAAGTAAGAAGAACTAAATCAATTTGAGCATAATCAAGTTTGGGACCTTATTCCTAGATCAAATGGTTACCCAATTATTGGTACCAAATGGGTCTATAGGAACAAGGTAAATAAATATGGTGTTGTGGTTAGAAACAAAGCTAGATTAGTGGCCAAGGGTTTCATCCAAGTTGAGGATATTGATTTTGTTAAAACTTTTGCACCTGTATCTTATTTGGAATTTATTCATATTATACTTGCTTTTGCATGTTTTAAAGGTTTCAAATTATTTCAAATGGATGCCAAAAATATTTTTTTGAATGGCTTTCCATCTAAAGAAGTTTATGTTGAACAACCTCCCAGATTTGAAGATTTAAAATTTTCAAACCATGTTTTAAATTTGAAGAATGCACTATATGGTCTTAAGTAAGCTCCAAGAGTTTGGTATGAGAGACTAAGTTCTTGCTTGATTTCAAATATTTTTATAAGGGGTTGTATAGATACCATATTATTTCTATTGAAAAAGCATAATAATTTATTAGTGGTGCAAATTTATGTTGATGACATTATTTTTAGTGCTACTAATGTAAGACTTTATGAGATATTTGCAAGCATAATGCAAGAAGAATTTGAGATGAGTATGATGGGTGAGCTTAACTTCTTTCTTGGACTACAAGTCAAACAACTGAAAAAAAAATGAAATCTTCATAAGTGAAGGCAAGTTTGCATGAGAATTGCTCAAGAAGTTCAATATGGATCAAGTTAAAGCTATTGGAACTCCCATGAGACCTTCCACCAAGTTAGACAAAGATGAAGATGATGAAAAGGTTGATGAAAAATGGTATAGAGGTATGCTTAGCAGTTTGTTATATTTAATTGCAAGTAGATCATATATCATGTTTAGCATATGTATGTGGGTTAGATTTCAAATATCACCTAGAAAATCACATCTAGTCACTACCAATATACTTAGATATATTAAGGGCACACTAGATTTAGATTTTTGGTATCTAAGAGATGATTGTTTTGATTTAATTGGTTTTTGTAATGCCAATTACATGGGGTGTCATGTGGATAGAAAGAGCACTAGTGACACTTGCCAATTTCTTCATAAAGCTCTAGTTTTATGGAGCACCAAGAAATAAAATTCCAAGACTCTTTCTACCACTGAGGCCCAATATATAGCCATTAGAGGTTGTTTGCTCAAGTCCTATGGATGTGGCAAACACTTCAGGATTTAGGATATGATTTTTTGGGAATTTTGATTCATTTGTGATAGCACTAGTGCCATCAATCTTTCAAAAAATCTGATCTTGCATTACAATTCCAAGCACATTGAGACTAATTGTCAACTTACAGATATTTTCACAAAATCTTTAGACAAATTTCAGTTTATTTTTCTTAGAGAAAAAATGGGAATTTATCAATTAATTGATCTCTATTTTCATTCTAAACATTTTGTTATTTCTCTCTTAACTAGTTGTCCAGTTTATGAACCGATTAATTAATTGGCCTAAGGGACGAAAGGATGTTTTTATTGATTGATTGATTATTGTACTAGCTGACCAGTTCATAAAGTATTTGCATACCTGAAATCTCAATTGATTGCCCAATTGGCTGAAGTGATTAACTAGTTAATGAAAATCATGCATGATTTTGACTTAAGAATCCTAGCGGGCATCCAATTTCTCCACTCCCCTTTGTGAACAGTGGCTCACGGTGACTTTTCAAGGCTCTTTGATGGTGATTTTAAGCAATCCAAGGCTATCTTGCTAGGTTTAACCCTTTCCCCCTTGATTCTCCTTCATCCCTTGCCCCAATTTCTCTTTTTCATATCAAATGACTCCAAGGTTCAAGGGTCTTGCTTCCAAGAAGAGGAAAGGTGATGGATCCTCATCTTCCACCTGTAATCCTGCCTTTCCTCCTGAATTTTCATCTCTCAAGAACTTTACTTGCTTCCAAAACCAATTTGCATCTTCTAGGAGTGTGGTTCCTAGGACAATTGATTTTAATTATCTTCAATCTTTGAACCTTATATCTCTCTTTGATTCTCAAGGATGAACATCCTTTGTAGTTAAAAATGAAACATATCACAATCATCATGTTCGATTCTTCTATGCTAATGCCTCTTTTGATGAATAGTAAAATATTTGACACCTCTTATGGAGACAAAAACATGCCCCTTGGTATTATAGTATTCTGTTGTATTCTTAGTATCCCTATAGATGGGGAGAGATTGTTCCTCACTTGAAGATGGTCTGACCAACTTGAAGATGGTCTGACCAACTTTCCTTATATTAATCAATTGTTGAAATCATGTTTGAGGGAAATTAGAGTAATGCCATGAGGAAGTTACAGTCAAACCTCCTCCCACCTTGCTCTTATGTGATCCACTAGCTCCTAGCCTACACCCTCCTTCTGAAGGGTGGGCATTAGAATGAAGTGTCTTTCACGAGTTGTATCTTATTTTCTCTCCTCTAGCTAGGTATAGTTTGTGTTTACCCTACATTATCCTTCAGCATATGACCCAGTATCTTCAATATACCCATGCTACCCTTGGCTTCCCTAGAATCATTACTAGAGTTCTTCAAAATTTTGGAGCTCCAATCCCTCCTAGATGGGCTTTGGAGAGCACAATGGTATTTGGGTTCACGAGGTTGCCAAAGATGCAGAGCAAAGGGAGGAGGTTGAGATCAATGCTATGAAGAGAGGATAGGGCACCAGACATGACCATGTTGAGCCTCCACCAGCCACATCCTTCAGCTCACATTCAGACTTCACCAACTGCTTGGGTCATCTGGAGGATTTTTCGCAGAGTGCGACTGAGCAACTAACATATCTTTGAACTTTCGTGGATGGATTCTGCTCTTCCGTGAATGACCTCACTAGGATGCTCCACACACTGTTGGATCACTCTACTCCTAGACTAGGTTCACAGTCTCCTTATCTTGTATTTTTGTTGGATATGGAGGTTTAGACATAGATATTTTTTGGAATTTGTCTTGTGGTCTAGTTTGTGTTTTGGATGCTGGTTTTGCTATGTGTGTTGATGTTGTGGGTACTTGAACTTTGAGTGGTTTCATTTATGAATATTTTTGGTATTTTTTAGCCTCTTGGGTATCCACCTCTTAGGTCATATATATGCATCATTTTAAGGGGAGCTTCTTGAGATTTTCTATATGTGCTCCTTGTATTCATGTGTTATATATATGTGTGGATGGCTTGTATATATACAGGTTGCGTTCTTTGACTTTATAGGGGAGACATTATCTATTTTCTATCCAATCCTATATTCTACCCTTTTTGTTAATATTAAAAGGGGGAGATATATAAAGGTGATGTATACATGCTCTCATATGCATACACATGCTCTCATGTGTACATGCCCATTTATATGTTATCATAACCATATACACACATATTCATACATATTATTAGAACTCGACGATCAGTTTAGAACCAGATGACCAGCTGAGAAATCTTCTAGGTCTAATGATCAAAATTGATCGACCAGTTATCCAAGTAGTCAACCAGTTTGGATTTTTTGTGCAACCAATGGTTAGTTTTTCGACCATTGGAGTAAAGCTTGCTATGGATTTTCACCCGTAACAACTAATTCCAACCCAAAGGTATAAATTGGCTAGGATGGGCTTCTCCAAATATATTTTATAACTTCTAAATCTTTGTGAAAAAAAGATCAAAGAACTTCTAACTCTCTAGCCTTCTTATGCTCTAAGCTTTCCAATTTTAAACAAAGTTTCATTGCCCTTTCACCCAATCTTGGGGGATGTTATAGTGAGCATAAAAGTGTATCATTCTCAAATATTTTTCACTTATAATTCACTCTAAGATTATCTGGAGTGGTTGAGACTCAAGCTCCAGTTAGGAGGACATCTTGTCGGTTGGAGCAAGATCAAGTGTATGGGATTGCCTTCACCAATGAAGCAATACTCTAGTGGAGAGTTAAAGTCCTCAAGACAAGACAAGGGACTTGGAGCAGGATTGGTTGATCTCTGAACCATGTTATATCATGGTGCATTCATTCCTTAGTTAATTTACATTATTGCACTTGTCATTGATTGAGATTTGTGTGAAATTACTTTGTTACTTTGAGTTGGATTGTGATTTTATCAAAAATTGCCATTTGTCTCACTGCACCTAATTTTACACCCCGCCCCTCCCCTCCCCCTTCTTAGGTCATTTTCGGGGTTTCACAAGATAACTATTTTTGAGATACCAAAAGACTCCAAGCCTCATGTCTAAGCTACTATTAATGAACAAGTATCATACAAATTGAATTTTTCAACCTATAGTTGAGTTTCAAAATGTAGCTGTCTATCTACTTCTAGGGTCAAGTGCATCCTCGTATGGTGTGCACATGCATGAGCATGGCCAAACAAATGCTAACCATAGCTTCATCAGTGAAACCACCATGGTTGCTAGTGAAGGATTGAGGAAAAAGCAAGAAAAAATGTCTAAAATTGGAATAAATGCCAAGAAAAAGAGTGGAAACTCTTCAACCATCACTAAAGGTAAACACTAGAGTGAAAGAACACTGAAGCATGGACAGAGAAGTGTTGATTGCCAAATGGCATGGATGTCTATTAATGGAGCTTAGTCAAAGTCTTGTAGTGGAGTAATGAAGAAAAAAAAGTGTGTATATATATTTTCATTGATGAGACAATATTTTTAATTTGTTTTACCATAAACCAAGCCCTTTGAGGCCTAGATGAAGATTGGAGTTATAAGCTATGTGCTTGATACCTAGATAAAGGCTAGAGTTATAAGCTACATGCCTGATGCACGACCCAAAAGTTCAAGCTACGCACTTGACACTCAACTCTAAGTTATAAGCTACTTCTTGACTTGGAGGAAGACCAAGTTCCAAGCTACACACTTGATGTGGAGTTGAAGATTGGAGGGTTGCAAGCTACATGCTTGATACCCAAATGAACATCAAAGTTACAAGCTATGCACTTGATACTCAGATGAAGACTGAAGTTACAAGCCATGTGCTTGATGTCAAGGCAAATACTAAAGTTACAAGTTATGTGCTTCACTCCTAGATGAAGACTACAATTACAAGCTACGCAATGAACACTCAAATGAAGATTGGGTTACAAGCTACTTAGTGGTGTATGGGACAAAGTGAAAAAGATTTCTTTTGTAGAGTTTAGGGTGGTGAGAGAATAGGGGTTACTTTTTGTGGTGATGGTAGGAGTTTTAGGAAGATTGAGTGGAGCATCTTAGTGGATGGTTCAGGTCTAGCTTTGATGGGGGAGGTTTATAAAGAGTTGACAAGAAAGTTCGAAATGTAGTTTGGATGAATGGTGTAGTTGCTACCTTGGATATAACTATGAGCATGTTATGAACCTATAAGAAATCTTTATTTTGAGTTGTAGGGTCCCCATGGATCTTTATGAAGAAGTCATCACAAAGGAACTTCCGAAACTAGTGCCATGTAGAGAAGATTTCTCCCATATCTCTGAGCCATTGCCTCACTTGAATCTGATAATAGGTAGGCAAATTCTTCCATGACACTTTCTCTTTGAGTTATCATATGCCATAATGCCAATATCTAACTCCATTCTTCTAGGATATTCAGTGATCTCAAGGTGAACAAGATGCAAATTAATATTCAATGATGGTCCTACGTTCATGAGTACTAAACATGCTATAACATTGCCAATTTGAACATAAATGTCAACTAACTCATTCCTTAGCTCTTCCTCAGATAATTCCTATTCGGTAAAGTTTGTGATGAGGTTTTGGAAGATGCCTTGAATAATGGCTAATCATTCTAGTGGAATGTCACCCTTAGGCTATGTTTCATTAAGTGTCTTGGATAGGACCTCTCAATATTTTGAGTTTGTTATGATTGTTAGGAGTGAATTTTTTTGTTGGGCATTTAACCAATTGCTTTAGTATGTTATATTCCTTCCTAGTTTATATTCCTCCTTCAGTGACTTCAGGTTCTTGATTAGTTTTATGAATTATTTTGTTGGTAGATTTTCTCTAATTCCTTATTATTGCAACATTTTTATTAGTCGCTTTCTCCTTTCATGTAATTTTTGTATAATGGTGGGCTTTTTTATTAATATATTTCAAGGCGTCATAATCCTCATCCTTTGACTTGTATCCATTATATGTGTTGTTAAAGGTGTAGAAGATTCTTATCCTCCCATTGATTTTAGGGTCTTTTAAAAAATTTTTAACCTCTTCTAGTTTCTTGTGAAGAAGGAATTCTTTATAAAGACTCTCAGCTATCTATTTATTAGGTTTTCCTTGAGATGGTTCACTTAGTTCAAAAATGACTTCTATGTAGTTAACATTGTTATTAAGGTATGTTGGGAGTGGATTACCCACTATTGTCATTGTTGTAACACAGAATAATTTGGAGTCATTGCAATTGAACACCGGCTAATGAAGTCCACTTGGATCTCTAGGAACATTGTGATGCCTACAAAATATAAAAAGAAACTACCTATTATGGGATGTTTGGCGAAATCCTCTCATATGCTCAAGTTAGTAAGACTCCAAGATGGTACAGAATAGATATGTGTATGAAGGAGATGAGGTCTCTCTATTGAACTTGCAAATGGAGAAGAGAGTGCATACCATATTTGTGGTATCAAGAATCAACGTACCCCTTGGTAATTTCATTATTTGGCAAAAATGTTTAGATAGTTTGGTCATTCCATAGGAGAGACTATACTACATGTTGTCATATAGTTGGAGGTGGAGCAAGAGGTCATTATCTCTGTGAGGGGCCATCTTTCGGAATACCAACAAGCATGCTGATATAGCCTAGGCTATAGCACCCTGGCTAGGTTTTTAGGCCTTCCTCTAGACAAGGTGAGTGGCCAATGTGCAAACACTACCCGACAAGTGGATTCCACACTAGTTGCAACTTAGTCTTGGCTGGGTTTTAGGACTTCCTTGGGTATAGTTTCAAGACCCCACTAGTGCAACTTAGCCTTGTCTCTTCATGTGGTTATTCTAGACACATTACTACCCCAAGGCTTTTGATTGAACAACCATAGTTAGATCATGAAGGCTCGATTATACAATTTTTATATTGTCCTTAGTTGAGGAGTTTCCTAAGTGCAGTAGTATCCTGCACAACTTATGTACATGTGTAGTTCAAGGCATTTGGTGGCCCAAACCTTCAACCATGATTCCCTTCGATCAAGATTTGAGAGTATCAATATGATGCAAATTTCCTTGCGCCTGCCAAATCTTTGTGTGATAGTGAGATGATGCCATGTGCTCCTTTGTGGCTTTTAGAGGTGGGTTTTTTTCCACCTCTTTTTGATCACATATTCAGATGGGTGTGAACCTCCATCTAGGTTGTTAGTGTAGTGCTATAAAGGGACAAAGTTTGGGAAGCTTCATCTTCTTCCCTGGTCCTCTACATTCTGACATTCTGGCTTTATAAAGCTTTCGACACTACCAACTTCCTCCAGTAAACTCCATCAACTCTGATGGCTCCCTAGTGGGCCCTGTGGGCTAAGATTCTTCTGACATGACATGTTGAGTAAGATGTCCTCTTTGGTTTGAATTGTTTCTATCCTTATTGTTGTTGTAGCTTGTTCTTCATTTTTTGCTTGGTTCTTGCTCTTTCATTTCCTGCCATTTTTGTTTAAATTTTGGCTAATGATTATTCATCTCTCTAGTCCACTTTTTCTTCTGTGAATATTGTTCTTGTAGCACTAGCTACTTTCACATCTATCAATCAACAAGTCCAAGATCTAGATATTTTAGTAGGGCCATCACTATGCCCTAATCATAGTCCAATTTTTTTGAGGTTCTATATACACAAGTAGGAGCGAGAGCTCGTGTTTGTCCTCCTTTGGCAAGTGTTCACAAGATGAAAATTCCAAATCAATGTCTAGGGTGCAAGAAAGAATTCCTGTGAGAATTCCCATAGTTTGTGACCCTCAAATTAAGCTTAGTTGAACCAATAGAATATGGGTGTGGTTGCCAAATCGTACCATCAATGAGAAGATGATTAAAGGGTTGATATTTGAGTTTGGCTTCCTGACATAAACTGAAGTTCAATGGTTTGACATGAAAGTTGAATAAGAAGATTTGATGTGAGAGTTTGGAAAAAGCTATGATGCCTACTAGGTCCATTTTAAGATCACATTTTGATTCTCATTCCCACAATTCATGCGTCGCCTCCTCTGGAAGTAGAAGTAGCTGCTAGATTGGGTCACCCCAGACATGGTGATGGGCTTTGTAGCCTTCTAGGTCCTCACCACCACCAAAGAGGAAACACCCATGACCAACATGTTCAAGTGAGCCTTCAAACTTTACAAATAAAATTGCAGCCTAGGAAAATAGTGTGGCTCCTTGGAAAGGCCGGCATCTCTTCTAAGCCACCCCTTCTACTATACACCATTGGAGGAGCATCAGATGTTGATAATCAGCTCCAGCCCACTCCGCATACCGATCAAAATAGGCGACCCTCTGAAGTGTGGGGCAAGGCCTAGCTTTTTTCTTAGGTGGTAGACCTTTTGATAAGCTAGGTTAGGTCTGAAGTGGAAGTGAAGCATAGGTGTCCCAAATGGTTCTCAAAGAAAAGTACTGGTGCCTCTATAGCTTGAGTATAGGTGAAGAGTTTTGGTGAGGGTAAATACTTTGAGCCAAGGTTTTGGGTATCGGTTTCAGGACCGGCCAAAACCGATACGTTTCGGCCGTTTTGGCCGTTTCGGTTTCGGCCGAAAGAATTTTTTAAATTATTAATTGGGCGTTGACCAGAGTTTGACTATACTTTGACTGTACTTTGACTTCAAATTAAAAATACGATAAAATATTAGAAAAAATTTGAAAAAATTTGGAAAATTATGAATGAATTTATATTTAATTTTACAATAATTTTAAATAATATTTAAGCTAATTAAAATTAATTTTGATAGTTAGTCACTGATATTGTCTAGTTTTAATATATATTAGTGTATTAAAAAAATATACAAGAAATAATATGAATATGATTAAAATTTAAAAATTAACATAAGCAAATTTAACTTTTCATTAAAATGTATTTCACACATACATAATTTATAAAGTCTAAGATAATACAACTAATCATCGTAGTCATCATCGGTTGAGTTTGGAACATCTGAGTGTGGAATTACAAATTCAGTACCTGGAATGGCCCGGACGAGCATTTGTAGGCATACGAGCCAGAACAACTAGCTCAGCGCGATCTCGTGGCAATGGTTCTGGAGTATAACCATACATCGAAGGTCCAAAATGAAAATGATAACCATAATGATTGACAACACATAGTAAAAGTGGTCCAATAACCCATGAAAAATAAATATCACACTGTGCGAAGTGCTCAGGAAAAATTGCTGCAAGACGCTGATTGATAGCATGAAGTGAACCTTGTTGAGAGGGCAGATAAATTTGATCATTGACTCTTCCACGGTCTTGTAATGTCTGCTCAATTAAGGCTTATCCAAGTAGATCATATGCCGAATGTGGAATAATTCTACGATAAAATATAAGTTTTTGACGAAGAATTGACATAATTATTCTTCCTGCTTGCAGTGTCACTTGGTCTGAAACTGTAATATAATCATCCGGATTTGCCATTATCTGTTTCAAAAATAATTATCTTATAATTGTTAGTATTTATGAACATAAAATAGATAATAAAAAATACGTCAGAAGGAAAAGATTACAATAAATTGTCGTAACGAAATAGATAAATTATCATGCGATAAAATAAACCATATAAAATTAAATTTAAATGCCATAAAATTACAATAAGATATCAATTTAAGACAATGATGAAAATATCATTTCATACATGATATAAATCCACGTCTTATAACCACATGCTGTTCCGAGGTGGATCTTGGAGAGATTGATCTTCTTGATCACCATACTCATCAATACGATGGTGTTGTGATCGATAGTATTGTTCAGCATGCGGATAGTAGGAAGTGATCTGGTCTTGCATTGACTGATGATATCCTGGATTATATGAAGACATCTCGCTCTGATAACTGTCATAGTACCTATAGCTCGCATTATCTGTTGGACCTTGATTAACATCTTGCCCACCATGCGAATGATATGGATATTGTGGCATATAACCGCCATATAAATTAGAGTAAAAAAACTCATTTACTCCATACTGTGGAACAGATGAAGATGAGCCATCATCTTCTGATTGTTGAAAATGGGCGTCACCAGCTGTACCACCATTGCTACTATCACTTGTATCAAAAGTATTCTGCATTTTGTCAGCTTCGTCTTCCACTTCTTCGTCTAAGAGATGGCGAATAGCTTCTTGTGTATCGGGATGATTTAAGACAGGTTCTTCTCTTTCTCGAATCTACTCTATCAAAGGATCATCATCTTCGAATATGGCAGACAAGTCGATTACCTCATCCTCTGGTGATCTTCTCCTCTGTAAGTTTCGCGCTCTTAAACGCATGTTATAATGGCAGAAAACAAGTTTCTCCAATTTTTCCATTTTAAGTCTGTTTCTAGTCTTCGTATGGATCAATCCGAAAGTTGTCCAATTCCTCTCACATTGTGAACTTGAAACAGTTTGACTTAAAATTCTGATGGCTATCTTTGCAAGATTAGGTGCTGCATGCCTCCCGTAGATACTCCACCATCTAGCTGTAATTTATGAGAAAAAATTATTAATAACTTGATATAAATTGAATTAGCAAATATGTATAATTATTGAATATCAACTATACCAGGAGAATCACCTCTAATAGCTACAATTGCTTGTTGTGTGCCGAAGTCCTTGACTTTGTTTTTGAAATCGTCGGCCTGTGTAATGAGCATACTCAAATTAAGAACTTTCTTAATTATGTAAAAAATATTTAATACATAATTTACCTCGCGCAATGCCAATATTCTTGTTCTCATATCTGGCTCTATCCGCTCGATAACATTTCGTAGCTTTTCGAGAATGGTATTACTATTGTTGACCTCATCGCCATATTGAAATATTGGATTTAGAAAGTACCCTACAAGATGATTAAATATAACAATAGTATCATTATAACTCAGTAAAGTGCTATAAAATGACTCTTTACTCAATTACCTGCAGCATGAATATCTTTCAATAATGTTTTGTCCCAACGATGATCAATAATCTTCTCCCATTTGTGAGATTCAATTGTTCCTATAAGTCGTCTTATTTGCAATTTTTCTCATTCTATTGTTTCATATAAGAACCTCATCTGCGAATGATCATCTGAGTCAACAATTCGAAGCACTTTAACTAATGGACTGAAGATTCCTATTACTTTTTCAACTGATTCCCAAAAACTTTCGTCTATGACTTGATTGTAGAATTTTTCAGAAAGTATTTTCTCGGACCGTTTCAACCTCAAATAATGTGCATCATATTCTTCACTGGTAAATAATCTCTTCAATGCCTGCCGGTGAGTATACAGGGAATCCAATGAGATAAATTGTGTAGCAAACCGAGTAATGCCTGGCCTGATAATCTCTCGTCCTCGTGTTTCCTTTCTCATCAGTTCAAGACACCAAGCATGGTTATAAATAAATGATGTCAACTTCTGGCCCTGTTCAACCACTTTTCTAATATCAGGTTCCTTACCCATATCCTTCAGTATTAAGTCAATAGAGTGAGCTGCACAAGATGTCCAGAAAAGATGTTTTCTTTTTTGCATTAACTTTTTTCCAGCATATACTAGCGGAGCTGCATTATCAGTCACGACTTGTACCACTCTTGATTCCCAAATCTCCTCAATGACACTATCAATCAGATGATATAAGAAATTATCAGTCTTCGACTCCCCTGTTGTGTCAACTGACTTGAGGAAAACGGTTCCTTCAGGACAATATACTAAAAAATTTATCAAATCTTTACTGTTTTGTGTCTTCCATCCATCACACATCAAGATACACCCAAATTCATCCTAATATTTATAGAAGGTCTGGATAAATTGTCTGAGCTCGCCGCCAGTGCAATCAACTCGCCCTGCGCGCGCCGCGGTCGCCCTACACGCGCGGAGCTCGCCGGCCGGACGCTGCGGTCTCCCCGCGCGCGCCGAGCTCGCCATGCACGTGCCCTGCGCTCGCCGCCGACGGCTTGCACTCCCTGCGGCCGGCCCGCGAGCCATGCGGCTGCCCCGACCGCCTTGTGCCCGCCCTGCGCGTGCTGAGCTCGCCGCCGGCGCACTCAGCTCGCCCTGGGCGCGCTGCCGTCTCCCCGCACACGCCGAGCTCGCCCCGCGCACGCTGCGGTCTCCCCGCGCGCGCTGAGCTCACCCCACCTGCGCTGCGCTCGCCATGCACGCGCCGAGCTCGCCATGCACGCGCCTTGCGCTCGCCGCCGACGGCCTGCGCTCCCTGCAGAAGCTACGCGCTCCCTGCGGCCAGCCCGCACGCCCTGCGGCTGCCCCGACCGCCCTGTGCCCGCCCCGCGCGGCCTACCGGCCGTCCTCGCCCGCAGTCACCCGCCGTGCCCGCCCTCGCCCGCCCTCTCCCGCAGTCGCTCGCAGCCACCCTCGCCCGCTCTCGCCCGCAGTCGCCTGCATCCGCCTCGAGCTCGCCCACCCTCGCCGGCCCTCGCCCGCGGTCGGCCGCGATCGCCGGTAGCCGCCCTCGCCCTCGCCCGCACGCGCAAGCCCTCTGCTGCGATGACGAAACCCTAAACCCAAACGATAAATACAGTTTCGGCACGGGTTCAGCTGAAACCGAAACGTTTCGGCCAAAACGTTTCGGTTTCGGCCGAAACTCGAAATCATGCTTTGAGCTTATGATTTTGTTTTTGCTCTTTTGTATGTTTTGTTTTTAATTTTTGACTTTTACTTTGTCTCTGTAGCCTTTGATGACATGGAGCTGGTGAACTCAATGCTAAGTCGTACTATGCACATTTCCCAGAATGCCCTTTCACATGCTATAGGAAAACACAAGTCCGAAGCGAGCAGCTATGGAGTGGCAGCCAAGAAGCCCAATTTTAGACCCTAGATCTACTCGTGCCACTATGGATGCAAAGAAGAAGAAGAAGAAGGTTGCATCTATGGTGTCTTGGAAGGATGAAGATGGTGATGTTCCACTTTCACAAGGCAAGGCATATCGAGTCTCTGGAGGGTTATCAATAAGGGAGCTCGCTCTTCCACCCTGAATTGCTACTCCATCATCACAGAGTGCCACTCCTCCCTCTGAACCCAAGGAACCATGCATTGTGGCCATTTCAGCAAAGCAGTTGTTTAGGGTTATGGCTTCAAAGGACATGACAGCAAACATTGATAACTGCCACATGCGAGCAAGTGACTATCACCTTCTAGTTGTGTCACAATTTGTTAGTGTTCTTCTTTGGGATCCTCTCTCCTCTTCTTTTTAATTTTTTGGCACAATTTCTCCTTAGTAGCTCATGCTCTTACGTAATGAGATGTTGGAGGCTCCATGAGCACTAGGACCTCTTGAGGACCTCTCTAGAGGAGAGGTGAACAGCCAAAAACTCTAGTATAAGTTGTTTTGATCCAAGGATCAGGTTGAGAAGGAGAAGGAGGTGGCTGCAATGGCTAAGGAGAGGAAGTGGTAGGTTGTGGAGTAGGACCAAGCTGCTGAAGAGTAGGCCCAAGCTATAGAGGCCAAGGCTGCAATCATTGTGAAAGGCCTACGACATCGCCCTTGTCAACTACATGGTCAACAAAGGCTACCACAATGTAGTCGACAAAGCCAGTGGAGGTCATAGCATAGTTTAAGCTCTCCAAATAGTATACGATGGAGTTGGCTTTGTGGTCTGCTGGTGGACTCAATGTGTACAACACCTATTGTCGTTATGATGTGTTGGATGGCATGGTAAAGGCTAACTTCAGCCTATTCAGACATCTATTCCTCTACACCATTGACATTAACCTCCTACATGAGCGGCTTTGCATATACCACTATGCAACGTGCTTCCTCATCTTCCCCCAGAGTCTCCTACCCTAGTGAATTCTCCCATTGAGGATGTTGTGATTCTGGAAAGTGCCTCCAACATCATTACTTAAGTGTCACCCACTATTGAGCCTCTGATGCCCATTGTTCTTTTGAATGAAGTGGAGACTCCAGCACCCATTGAACCTTCTACTCTTGTTGTCCACTATGTTGCAAATTTCATCCAAGTAGCACCTTTGTATTATGATATTTAGAAAAGAGGCTCTACCTAAAATATGCTTTAGTGCATTAGTTGTAGCTAGCCAAAACCAAAGTTTGGCACTATAGTAGTAGGTGCAGATATACACCTAGAGTAGCATATTGGCATTCCCTTTGTGCTTGTAAGGACAATGATAAACTAACTAATATAGTGTTTAGTGACAAATTTCCAAATGGTAGCTTGGAGTTGCTCCTTGTGCATGTAGCCACAACCCAATTTTTCTATCACATACATGATGATGTATGGAGACTTAGTTTAGGCTTTTTGTACTAAATTTGTGTTGTTGATTCCTCAATCAGGATTTACTCTAATTGGGTAGCCATCTAGTTGAGAGTTGAGTTCATAACCCTTGGTTCCTTAGTCAAATGCTAGTCTTGTAACCGAGCCTTAGGAGATCAAGTGATGGGCTTGTAACTTGTAGTTCCTCAGTCCACTGTTGAACTTGAAATTGGGTCTTTGCACAATGGTCAAGCATTGAACTTGTAACTGGATTTTTGCAGTGTGATCACCACAACAAATCTTGAACTTGCAAACGAGTCTTCACATATGGTCAAGTGTTGAGCTTATAACTAGATCTTCACACTGCGATCAAATGCTAAACTTGTAATTGAGTCTTTGCACTATGGTCAAGTGCCGAACTTGTAATTAAGTTTTATCCAGGTGTCAAGCTTGAAGATTGTAACTCTGATTTTTTACGTTGGTTAAATATTGAACTTGTAATAAGGTCTTATCCAAGCTCAAGAACTAAGCTTGTAACTATGGTCTTTATACTTTAGTCAAATGCTAAACTTGTAACTAGGCTTTACCTAAGCATCAAGTGTGAAGTTCATGACTTTGGTCTTTACACCATGGTCAAGTGTTACATTTGTAACTGGGTTATTATACAACTTGTAGAACTTGGTTGAGACTACAATAGAAGTTAGTAGAAAAGCAAATTAATGATTTTATTTGATTGATAGAACTTACACAAATTCTCTACATGCCAACTTTTAGGGAGAATAGTGTTGTCTTCTTGTTCAAGCTTCTAAGTATGGTTTCCTATGCATGTGATGATCTTGTAGGGTCCTTCTCAATTTGGTAAGATCTTGACTTGGTTGGTCACCTTAGTCTGTGCAAAACCAAGTCCCAAGCTTGAAGAGGTTGATGGTGGACTAAGTTGTTGTAGTAGTAGGCCATGCACTACTAGTATGCCGCTACTCAAACTATGGATTGTTTGCATGCTTCTAGTAGCAACTCCTCTACCTACAGTTCAGCTTCATTCATCTAGACTTTATAAGCTTGAACCCATAGTGTGGGCAAATGATCCTCCACCCAATCTGTATGCATAAAAAGGGACTCTCCTATGGTAGACCTCGGTGTGGTTCTATATAACCAAAGGAGGTTTGGTAGCTTTTTAACCTACATTCCTTTGCCATTTTCAATATATTTCTTCAACCCTCAAAGAATGGTCTAATTAGTCACTTTGGCAACCTCATTGGCTTGAGAATAAGCTATCACAGTGAACTTCTACTCTATATTCAAATCTTGGTTGAATTCCCAAAATCTTTTGCTATTGAATTCCTTCTCGTTGTCAATCACCATAACTTTTGGGATCCTAAACATATACATCATGGTCTACCAAAAAAGCAACCTAATTTTGTATTAAGTGATAGTGGTGAGTGTTCGAGCTTTGACCCACATTGTGAAGTATTTGATAACTACTATTAGGATCTTTCTCTGCCCCTAAGTAGGTGGGAAGGGTCCCAAGATATCCATCCCCCATGGGTCAAAGGGCCATGGATAAAACCTAGCATTTGCAAGGGAGCATGGAATGGGAACTTTTCACAGTGGTTTGTGTACTCTAAAGCTTCCTTAGCCATATAGGGCCAATAGTACCTCAGCACAATAGTTTGTCAACTAAGGTGTGGGCACTAGGATGACTAGCACATATCCCTTCATGTACCTCTTGCAATGCATATGTCATCTCATAAAGAGTCAAGAACTTGAGTAGCAGGTGTAGAAGGGATCTCTTGTATAATCTCCCATCTTGTATGATGAATTTTGGTGAGAGGCATTGAATTTTTGGGGATTTGGATGGGTCATGAAATAGCTTTGTTAAATGAAGTACTCTATGAGTAGGTCTATCCAACTTGGTTCATGAGTTGTGAAATGAATCTTGAAGATAGTTCTGGAGCTCCATGTGCTTAAGACTTCCACATATACTATATGAGTTTGTCTAATATGAGCTACAAACACCAATCTAGATAGGGAGTTGCCTCCATGATCTTTTCATGGGGAATCTGCATGATGTTGAGTGACTTGAACATCTATGTGGCAACTCAGACCTTATCCAGATACCCCTTCATCATGGTATCTCAAGATTCATAAACTCAAATTATTTGATGGGTTATTGGTTGTGAGCCACTGAGGAGTTAAAGCTTTAACACTTTTGTAGCTCAGGCTATTTGAATTCCTAGCAAGATGGCCTAATATTTAGCTGGATTGTTCAAGACTTTCAAACCAAATCATAGTGAGAATTCTACCACTTCCCCATCGAAGCTAATCAACACTACCTCCATGCTGCTTCTAGCTTCACAAGAAGACTCTTCAGTGTGGACTCTCCACAACAGGGACTCATCCTCACTTGAGGCCATGGTTCCTACCTCTACTAGGAAGTCAACCAAAAGTAGAGCCTTGACAGCTGGCCAGGGTTCAAAGTGTACATCAAATGATCCTAGTTCTACATCTTACATAAGTAACCTTTTGGAGTTCTCTAGCTTTGGAAGTGCTTGATGAAGGGGGTAGCTCATCAAGACATGGATGGAATGGGCTTGGAGGTATGGGCAAAACCTGCAAGAAGAGATGATCAAAGTGTTGACCAACTTTTCATGATTGGGTGTTGGATCTTAGCCCTTGTCAACACATGACTAACGTAATATGCAGAGTGTTGAATCCTATCATAGCTACTCCCTAGAACCAAGCTCACAACACTATCCTTAGCTAAGAGCTACAAGCAGAGCACCTCATGGGGGCTTGATTTTACTAGAGAGGGAGGGATGACTATGTACTTCTTTAATGCTTCAAGGTCTTGTTTGTAAACATCATCCAGCTCAAGGTTTTGTTTCCTTCTCAATGCCTTCACGAATGGCAAGCATTTATTTCTAGACTTCAACAGAAAGTTGTTAAGGGTTGCAAGCCTTTCAGTGAAGCATTGTAGCTCCCTAAGACTTCATTTCTAATATAGCCTTGATCTTCTTAAGGTTTGCATAGATCCCATGCTCAGAGACCATATTCCCAAAGAACTTTCATGTCACAACTCCAAACATGCACTTTTCAGATTTAGATCCATCTAAAACTTGCACAGAGTCACTATAAGAAATTCAACCACTAGCAATGCTTCTAAAGCATTGCTAATGATCCAAAAAAACATCACCAATATATTGTTGATGATTTTTTATAGTGCTCCTATAGTACAACCGAAACTTATGTCAAAAATTTTAATGACGCTTTTAGAACACCACCAACGTGTTTCCCAACACTAGTTGCAGTGTTGGAAAACTACCGGCCAAAAGTGGTCATTGGTAGTGCATTCTGAAAGGAGTCATTGATAACTATTAAGTTTAGTGCAATCAAACTTAGCAAAAATAAACTAAAATGTGGTTGCAATATTGCAATCCAAATACGTTTAAATAAATTAATATACCAAAATTAATTCTAACACAAAAGAAATATAGTTTTCATTAATCTAAATTCAAAAATTATAATCTTGTTTGCATATTACAATGCAACTAATTTTAAATAAAATGTTATAATAACATACAACTCAAACTCCATAATAATGCAAAATTGCAACCTAACCCATGGACTGGATTATGACTTCGTTTAGTGATTTATAATTGAAAAATAAAATAATTAATTAACTTATATTAACTTCAATTTCAAAATAAAGATTAAGTAATGATAATAACTTTCAAATGTTGCATAAATTGCTAATAAACAATTAACCCTTACAATCTAAATTTAAGTCCAAAAGGGATATCTAAAATGGTCATAGGGGTTTATTTCTCCAATTTCCAAAATTCATAGTCCATTTCTCCAATTTTTTGAATTCATCCATCATTAACCTAAAACCTAGAAAACCATGATAGAATTCTAGCTCAAGATCTTGAACAAATAAAAATTGATGCTTTTCATCATCACAAACTCAAAACCCTAGCTTTTGAGAAGGAATCAATATATACCTTGGTGGGATCAAAGGAAGAAACCTTTGGAATTGCTGAGAAGCAACAATGGCAAAGGAGATAGGTGGGAGAGCTTGCAGCACCACAGAAGGCTAGTAAGAGAAGGAAAAATGAGATCTAGATTTGCTTTTGGGCTAGGATTTAAATAGAAAAAGTCAAATTTGGATCTGATTTACACATTTAGTTGCCCGAATAGTATGTTTGGACATCCAAACATAGAAAACAAAGGATAGATTCACTTTATCTACTACATTTGGACATCTAAACCAAGCACAATAGTGGCACTTTTATTCAAGCATCACAATTGCTCTAGGTTTGATCACCCAAATGGTAAGTTTGGGCATCCAAATGTAGTAGAAAGAGTGAACCCATCCTTTGTTTGCTACATTCAGATGTACAAACTTATTATTCGGGTGACTGGACCTATGACAATAGTGGCACTTTTTGACAAGTGCTGCCAATTGGTGGTGAGTGTTGAGTGCTGCCAAAACCCATATTTCTTGTAGGTAGTATTGATGGTCTTGCACATGTCTATTATGTGGTCCAATTTACTAACACTTTTCACAAGCATAATGCTGATGTATACTTCCATGTTTCTTCTGAGTTGTGTCTTTAAGACTTCACTTACCAATCTTTGGTATGTGGCCCCAACATTCGTTAACCCAAAAGGCATTATTACATAGCATAAAATTCTTTGATCTATAATAAAGAAAGTCTTCTCTTTATGTTTTGGGTGTATCTTGATCTGATGGTATTGAAACAAAGTATCAAGGAAACTCAATAGTTGATGTTGAGTAGTAGGGTCCATCAATTTTCAGATTATGGGCAATAGGTAGCTGCCTTTTGGACAAGCCTTGTTAAGGTCAATGAAATTCATGCACATTCTCCACTTCCTTTAGCTCTTCTTAACCACAACAACATTGGACAACCATTCCTCATATTAAACTTCTCATATTGCATTTATAATCATCCCAATCTCCTCAATGATTGCATTTTGACATTTTGGTGCCAAGTGACACATTTTCTACTTCATTGGTTTCACTCCTTCTACCACCAAGAGCTTATGTTTTGCAACTAAAGGATCAACTTGAAGGCCCACTAATGGTAACCTAAGAGGGGCATAAATTAGGTTTTTCAATAATAATAAGTAATTTTTCCTAATTAATGAGCCCCATAGACCCTAGAATGCACTACATACATAAGTTCTATGACCTCTTTGTTTGAGAGATGGTGCAGAAGTAGTTGATCGAAGGAGCTTCTATAAAGAGTGTCATTGATAAGCAAAAAGTGCGTAGCCCTCTTTCAAAGTTATGTCTATACGGATTTATCTTCAAGAATTCTCCACTTTTGTGATAGTTGATGAATAGTATTCTCCAAACTGTGGCCTCTTCTACTAGTTTAGATTCAATCCTCTCATGCTTAATGCTAAAGACTAAACTCATCATTTGTCTACTAGAAACTGTGATTAGAATTTCTTCTTGATCAGGGTCACCTAGTGCCTTGGCTAATTTGGCTAAGGAGTCAGCTTTCACATTGGTGGAATGAGGAACCTCAGTTATTTGATGGGATTTGCATTATGAGCTCTTGAGCCTTCTCATGGTATTTTAGGAGCTCAGATTTGTGAATTTTATATTCACCTTGGACTTGGCTGATAATTAATTATGAATTACCAAAAATATGGATGCATGATATTTCTATATTGATGGTCATTTCTAGTCTTGTAATTAGAACCTCATATTCAAATTCATTGTTTATGCATGGCATTGAGAGGGAATAAGAGTATCATTAAATGCCCCCATTCAGAATGACATAAATGAGTCCAATGCTTCCTTTGATTTGCAAAAGGTTTGGTTTGAACCTTGCTTTGATGGATGATGCTGTATAGCTTCCAATAAGGTTTCCCTCCTTCAACCAAAAGGATTTTTTCATCAGGAGTTCACAAGTCAAATGAAAATCATTTGGCACTAGATGAGCTATAAGAAAATTAGTGAGGGCTTGCCCTTTGACCGCCTTTCGGAGAGTAAAGTTGATACATATTGCATAAGAATTAATGCCCACTTTGCTAGTCTTTCAGTAAGTACAAGCCTAGTCATTAGGTACTTTATGGGATTAATAATTGATATTAAAATGACTTAATGAGAAAGAAAATAATACCTCAGCTTCTTGACCATGAATATGAGCACCAAATAATGCTTTTCGATGGAGGAGTAGTTGCTTTTTGCCCCTACCCACATTCTACTCAAATAGTAGAGTGCATTTTCATTATCCTCTTTATTATTCTAGGTGAGAAGTGCCCCTAAGGATCCTTCCATTATTATTATGTAGAGGATAGGTGGTTTATCGAGTAGAGGTGTTTCCAGCACTAATGGCATTAAGAGATACTGCTTGATCTCTTCAAAGGCCTATTGGTACTCTTGATCCCAAATGAATGGAGTGTCCTTCTTCATCAGCCCAAAAAAGTCTTGCATTTTCCAGAGAGGTTTGAAATAAATCTTCTTATCTTTGAAAGTTAGCCTTGGAATGACCTCAATTTCCTTAAATTGCTAGGTGGTGGCATATCTAAGATATCATTGATCTTAGATGGATCAATTTTAATCCCTCGATGTCTGACAACAAAACCTAGGAATTTCCCTAATAATACCCCAAAAGCATACCTCATAGGATTCATCTTTAAGTTATATTTTCTAAGACAATCAAATACCACTCTTAGGTCTTGGGCATGCCTATCTTTGAATTTAGATTTGACCACCAAGTCATCCACATAACACTCTACTAACTGGTGTAAGAGGTCATCAAAGATTTAAGTCATGGCCTTTTGATAAGTGGCTCTTGTATACTTGAATCCAAAGGGCATCAACTTGTAATGGTAAATGCCAATTGGTGTCCTAAAGGTTGTGTGTTTCTCATTATTAGGATACATCTTGATTTTATTTTATCCTAAAAAACCATCCATGAATGGGAATATCTTAAAATCGGCCATGTTGTCAATCATGATTTCCATTATTGACAATAGAAAATCATCTTTTGGATATAATTTATTCAAGTCCCTATAGTGCATACGAATGCAAATTTGATCATTCTTTTTTTTAGCTAGCATGATGTTTGCCACGTAATCTAGTTATTTTTCCTCTTTGATGAAGCCTACTTCAATTAATTTCTTTATTTCTTCTATCACCTTCTATTCTAGGTCGAGTTTCATCTTCCTAGGTGCTTGTTTGACAGTTGGAAGCTTGGGATTGATGGCCAATTTGTGGACTACAACTTCAAGTTCTAGTCTAGGCATCTTCTTATAGCCCCATGCGAAGCTATCAATATACTCTTGGAGCATTGCTTTGAGCTAGGTTTGGTTTTCCTTTGAAAGTTGAGTGCTAATGAAAGTTAGCTTGGGGTTCTCCTCTAAGCTTAGGTTGATTTCCATTAATCCATTAATGGTGGTTTGTCCGCCATCCTCAAGTTCTGGTGGAGTTTCTTTTAATTTGAGGATTATTTCTTCACTAAGTGATTCATCATGTTGAGTGAGGTTTGGTGAAGGTTCATCTAAAGGTATTTTGATTGTATTATGTCGTCTTTTCTTTGGTTCTGATGAAATCCTACTGAGGATGTTACTTATAATGTTTGAAAAGTTACGGCCATCTCGGTGCACATGTCAAAGGGTATTGTATCATTTGGTTATCCTGAATATTTAAGAGAGGTCTAATAGTGACCATAAAATATGTGTGGACATTTGGAGTAATATACCCAAGTCCTTTGGAGTTCTTGTTTCTTCTTCCAGGAATATAAGTACATCGTTGGGATGGATCCCATAGATTCTTGAAGAAACAACTCTCCCTCTTTATTTGTGGATGTCCACAGTCAAATTTGTTGATTATTTGACAAAGCTGATGTAAGAAATATTTAATCATGACTACCAATTGATGGTCACTATCATCCACTAGATCTTCAATCATCTAGGATTTCATGTATGTTTGGGATACAAGGAATTACCTTATAAAATAGTATTTTCTTTTCTCCTTTGCACTATAGAGGAATGTAGAAAGTCGTTAATTCTTCTATGATATTGATGCTCAACTTATCTAATAACTTAAATAAGACTTTTAGAACTTTCATAACAAGGAGAGTATTTTCTATTTGACCTCTTTTATCATCTTCATCAGAAGTATAACCATCTAGGTAGACTTGTGAGGCTTATTCATCTAAAGAGGCTATGTTAGAATTGCTTCCTAAATGAGGAGCAAAGATCAGGCTATCAATCATTTTTGCTTCACTTAACTAATGGAAGTAGACCCTCTATAAGCATCGAATCTCTAATAATATTTTGCATCATCATAATGTACCTCATGAACATCAAAGGGTATATATCTCTATCAATTCAGTGTTCTTCACCATCCTTGAATTATGTGAGGTATTGATGCAGGCTTGATGGCACGACTTCTTTTTCATGTAGCCATGACCTACCTTGTAGTGTTTTGTATGATGGATCAGTATGATTACATAAAACTTGGCATTTGTCATCATTTCACCTACTTTCATTGAATAGTTTTGGCTTCTAGAGCTCTTTAGCTATTCTTCTTAAATTCTTGTATGGTTATAATCTCAGACGATAGGTAGCACACATCCAAAGTTAGAGCTCTTAGAGTCCGAAGAGTCATCAAATTGATTGAAGAACCTAGGTAAATTAGGATAATATTGATCTTGATCCCCTCCCCATTCCTTGTGACATACAATAGTCTATTGTGGTTTACTATTCCCGATAGTAAGTCATCATTTGTGAAGGTGATGGTGGGAGTTTGGCATGCACATAACGACTCCTTCATTTTCTATTCAGTAAAGTATGCTTGTTAGTTGGCCAAATTCTACAAGATGTGCACTAATGTATCCTTGAGTTCTTATGAAAACATCAAGGCATCAAACATACTCAACATAGTAAAGATCTTCTTGAGATGGGCTACTATATTGTATTCCATCTTTTGGGTGCAAGTTCAGCATGTGAAGGCTCGATGCCCTCATTTATCTGAATTTTCTTTTCCTTGTTCTTGGGCATATTCCTGTCCCTGCGCATTGGACCTTATCTCAGAGGTAGTGCCTTCCCACCTCAGAGTTTCATATGGTTTATTCTCCTTAGCTAAAATTTGGCATCATAAGACCACTAAAGTTCATCATCAGAATTACTCCTGAGGCTAATCATACAACAGGAGGTAGTGGACCCTTGCCCCTAGTCAGTAGTTCCTTGAATGTCCTTGGAGGATGTAACTGACTGATAATCATCCCATTCAACAATAGAATTAGGCATGTGGGGCTTCCCTATAGAGAGGTCTTCAGACACTCTCTAGATAAACCATTCTACTTCATTTGTTGGCATAATCTTCTTTAGAACTATGTATTTAGGATATTTCTTTTATGGATATTCAGATTGACTTGACTGTGGATATTCAAGTTAACTTGATGCAAGGGAGGAATGAGCTTTAGCATTAGCCTACTTGATCCTCTCCCAAAATACCTTCTTCTTCCTTTGGCGCTTACTAGTGTAGGGCCTTCTAAAGTGGTCATTAAGTTGCTCTGACTCAAACATGGAGTTATATTTATCGTACATGCCTTGTATCTACAATTCATCTAAAGTTGGCAAAGCACATCCTTCCATAAGTTCTATGACTAGGACCTTACCAATCCTACTAGGTTGGGCATTTGTTGCTAGATTGCCTAATGGATATTGGGATCACAGCTCATTAGCATTCACCTCGGATCTATGAGGCACCATGTGATAAGAGGCCATAGTCTTAGATAACTCTCTTCAATAGTGTCTAGCTTTCTTGACTCGTCTTTGGAGTAAGTGGCACAATGGTTATTCTAATCTTGAGGAGGGTCAATAAGTGATTTCTCACCACTCCTATGAGGTCTTTTGTATGGAATTGTCTTTTCTATTAGCACCTCCTCCATCCTCTTGACATTCTCACAAAGCATGGTCATCATATTTGTCACACTTTCCATGCAGGTAGTCATAGCCTTCATATGCTTGTTCAACATTTGCATTTGCCCCTTGACAAACCTCATATTAGTTGTAGCTAGCTCTTTCATAGTATCTAGCTATAGTTTGAGCATGCCATAATTGTACTCATGAGAAAACCGCTCTCTAAGATAATCATCTCGGGAGTAGCTCTCAGGAGACTTATGGGATCTCTCATTTCATCAATAACATCCTTGATAAATCTATTTACTTTTTCTTGCTTGTACCTTGAATTTCTTCATCATTGAAGTGATGAGGTGGGGATTGGCTTGGTTGTAAACCTCTAATGATAAATATGGTAGAGCATGTTACCACTAGAAGTTTACTTTCTTTATTTCCCACATCAGGATTCTCTAGTAAAGCTTTGAGTTTATAGCAAAGAATTTTTCAAGAGTTACTTGGCTTCTTTCTCCTTGAACATACTCATCCAAAGTATCAATGTGTTCTTTAATGGCTGATTTCTTGACATTGTATTCATTTGGCTGAACCAGCTTCTTCTTCTTGCTTTTATTCTTCCTCTCCTTGATGCTTCTAGCAAGTGAGGCAGTTTGCTCTAATGAGACTTTCTTCATCACCATCCTAGGCTCTTTAGAATTTGTAGTCATTTTTTTCATTAGTTTCATTAGTCTTTTTAAAATATAGATATTCCATAAGTACCCTTATTCAAGGGTTCATTGTGTTTCTTTCCTAAAGAGGATTTCAGCAAGTAGTTCATGGTCCTTGAACATAGCAATATGATTGATATGTTCGATGGGTGTTTCAAATAGGGCTACCTTCGAGAGAGTTAGCTTGCCTTCTTGGTATTGCTTTTCGACCTAATCCTTAAAGCACATAGCAATCTTCAATGGCATGCCCCAAAACTCTATGGTAAGGATAATAGTTTGGGTGATATGCTTTATTGGCCTTGTTTGGCCTATTGGATTCTGGCAATTAGAGGCCTAACTTTTAGGCATCCTAAACGATTTACCTACTCTTTCTCTTTTGAAGGAATATTTCTTTCTCAGCCTTTGTTGGAAATTATTGGATTATTCCACTTTTCCACCTCCTCCAAGAGTTGGTGGCTTTTGAGTACTACCCTTGTTCATGGTAGGGTTTGAAGGTTTCTTTTGCTCAATTGCTGTGAATGCAACCCTTAGAATTTTGGAAGACTCTCTATAATTTACCTTATCTTTCCCCGGCTTGAAACTTTGTGCACTAGATAAGGTTGATGGGCCAATTCTCTCTAGTTTCTTGACTTGCTTGATGATGTCTTAGAAGGTATGGATAGAAGAGGTGCTCAGATGAGATACCATCCATTATCTCCTTATGTTGTCGATGACTAGGTTCACTATCTCAAATTGGGTCATGGATTATTCACACTTAATTCTGAGATTTCTCCACCATGTGATATTATTTAGAATTGACTCATTGTCATGTTTTGGTGTTGAGATAGGATCTACAATGGTCACTTTATCACTAACTCTTTTGAACTTAATTTGAAAAGTCTCTTTCATTTGTGCCCAAGTTTGTATGGATTTTGGTTGCAAACTAGCATACCACTCAAATGCTACTTCTATCAAATAGGCTAAAAATTAGCAAAGTAACAATGATGGACTATTACTTGAATCTCCATACAGAGTCACAAAGTGAACTATGTACTATTTAGGCCATGCCATTAAACCTTTTGAAACTAGGTGCTATATATAGCCTCTAGGATATGACACTCAGTCATGATGGCTAGGGTATGGTTTGTTAGCATCATTTACCCTACCCTTCTCACTTTCTTGTCTCAACTGTATGGCTACCATTCATTATACCTATTGTTGTATGTATGCTGAGAGTTTCATGTTGTCAGGGATCCTTGAAATCGGGGATTCGGCCTAAATTTTTGTGGATCTCATTTATGGGAGATGCACCTTGTGCGGCCTCTACTACTTGGGATGGTTATTGAGATTATTCCAATTGTTCCAACTTATCGAGCTTTTAGCTCATTTGTAACATCATCTCCTTTAACTCCAGGATCTTTTTTTTTGAGCTCCATCTTTTTCTTTGCCTTGCTATTTCAATTGTTCTTGCAGTGCTTCTAGTGTCACCTCTTCATTGGAGTTTTCAATTATGACCAAATCTTATATCAAAACATGATAGTTTATGTCTTGAGAATTAGGTTAAGGCTTTGGGTTGAGGCTAACTTCTTCCACTAGTCCAGTCATTTCATTCAAAAGTCTACTTATGTAATAGGTCACCACATCTTATCTTTGGCATGGTAGCAAGAATTGGTTCACAAGGCCTCTCTCCTCTTGGATTTCTTCATCAATAAGCCTCACTTGTGTAGCCTGCTTCTAGCATTTGCCTGATTAGGATGCAGGCTAGCAGTCCCTCCCAGAATCATGATGAGAAATGGCTTTGACAGTATAGATGGTCTCCTTTGGCAAACCCTCATGTTGGATTGTAGCTTTATGATGACCCTTGACATTTTGTTTAGTGATTCACCTTTTTGCCATAGTTTTAAGACAAGACTATGCCCCCTATGATTTGCTCCTACCCTTCTGTAAGTTGCTTAATAGGGCGATGGAGTTGGAGGTAGAGATTGTAATAGGCGACTTTGTTTGATGGGTAAGTTTCCCAAGTCAGCTGAAGATTTCAGCAGCTTTTCCTTTACTTGTAATAGTCAAGATGAAATCTTCTTCATTGATGCTTGTATTCAAATTTGGTTTTGATTGCCCCTTGTAAGGAGTTAGGTGAAGGTGGCCAAAAGTTGAGATTCATTTTAGTCCTAGCCTCTAGAAGATTGATATCCTTTTTGGTTGAGGTATAGCTTCTAACTATTCATTCAAACAACCCTTCACATTAGGAATGATATTATTGGGCCTCCTTCTTCTTAATGGAAAGTAAGGAATAGGCTGGTATTGTATGATGACAACCTCAATCAGTGCAATAGCAAGTGGCTTCTTGAAGTAGATGATGTCAAAGATGATCCCAAAATTGATTTGAACTTCAGCTGCTTCTATAGCAACCATTAACTGAGGTAAATGCACAGCTGATCCTACCCTCAGAATGATGGTGCATCTTGAGGTGGAGATATTCTTCATTATTGCCATTTGATTCTTTCTTTCACAAATAATAATACAATTGATCAATCTTCAATCATACTTCTATATTATCAGTATTTCTATCTCATTAACTAGGTTTCCACATTTGGAGGAGAAGTCAAGTCCCACTAGGCATGCTAGAGTTTGTGGGATTGATTTCAATGGCTCGGGATAGTGGAGACCCCCCTGAGCGACCTCAAATCACGAGTCAAATTTTATTTTACTTTAAAGTATACTATAAGGTGTTGTGGGAATATTGACTTTAAATAGGCACAAGTCCCTATTGTTAATTATCCCAATGATTATCAGTAACCTCCTAAAGCAAAAAACTAACTAATAAAATAGAGACACAAAAAAGAAAAAAATAAAGCATTTCATTAATTTTAAGAAATGATACATACCTTTAGCAAGGGTATGCCCCCATTTTATAATGAATTTCAACATAGGATTATAGAAAACATGAAAGAAATGAAGAAAAGAAAAGGGAAAGAAGGAGTAAATAAGAAGCTTTGATATATACTGCTATCCCACTCCCCTGCATTGGACCATATGGCATCTAACACAAGTTGATTTGGTCATTAATAGACATTGATGACATCATCTGATGGGATGTGGAAGGGAATAAGTAGAGCTCAAAGTGTTTCCAATAGATCTGAGCATTGGTGATAACTTAATTTGGTTTAGTGACCTTATCAATACCTTATAGGGTTGGATATAGCATCGAAAATTGCATCATTAATTGCTTTTGAGTTGACTAGCTTAAGGAGCGAGTCATCAACTATTTTTGAGGTTGACTAGCTTGAAGGGCACATTGTCAACTGCTTCTAGGGCTAGCTTAAATAGCGTATTGTGAGCTGCTTTCGAGATTGGCTAGCTTGAAAGGTGCATCATCAACTACTTCAAGAGTTGATCAGCTTGAAGGGTGCATTGCCAACTATTTCTAGGGTTGACTAGCTTTAAGGGTATGTCATCAATAGCTTCTAGGGTTAACAACTTGAAAGGCACATCATTAACTACTTCTGGGGTTGATTAGCTTGAGAGCACATTGTCAACTACTTTTCGGATTGACTAGTTTTGAGGGCTACATCATCAATTACTTCAAGGGTTGACAAGCTTGAAGGGTGCATCATTGAGCGCTTCTGGGATTGGCTAGCTTAAAGGGTTTGTCATCAAATGCTTATACAGTTGACTAGCTTTGAAGGGCTACATCATCAGCTTCTTGTGAGGTTGACTAGCTTGAGGGTTACATCATCAACTGCTTGTGGGGTTGACTAGCGTGAAAGGATGCCTCTTCAATAGCTTCTAGGTTGACCAGCTTAAAGGGTGCATCATCAATGGCTTGAAGGGCGCATCTCAATTATTTTTGGGGTTGGCTAACTTAAGCACACATAATCAACTGTTTAAAAGATTGACTAGCTTAAAGGATGCATCATCAATGGCTTTTGGGATTAACTAGTTTGAAGGGAGCATCGTCAATTACTTCTAGGGTTAGCTAACTTGAAGGGTGCACCGTCAACTACTTCTAGGGCAGACTAGCTTAAGGGAGCATTGTCAACTACTTTTGGGGTTGACTAGTTTTGAGGGTTGCATCATCAATTACTTCAAGGGTTGACTAGCTTGAAGGGTGATTCATCAACTACTTCAAGGTTTAATTGGCTTAAAGATGTGTCACCAATTGCTCTGAAATTGACTAGCTTGAAGGGTGCATCATTAATGGCTTCTATTTTTGACTAGCTTAAAGGGCACATCGTCAACTACTTTTGAAGTTGATTAGCTTGAAGGCACATCATCAATTACTTCTGAGGTTGACTAGCTTTGACGACTGTGCCATCAACTACTTCAAGGGTTGACTAGTTTGAAGGGCACATCATTAACTGCTTTAAGGGTTCACTAGCTTGAAGGGTGCATCAGCAACTATTTCTAGGATTAACTAGCTCAAAGGTTGCATCTCCAACTACTTGTAGGGTTAGGTAGCTTTGAAGAGTGTATCACCAACTACTTCTAGGGTTCGCTAGCTTGGAAGAGTGGACGACAGTTTTGAGCGTATTAGCAATTAACTTCTTTGGTTTGGTAGCATCACCAATGGCTTATGGGTTTGAGTATAGATTTGAAGTGTGGTTGACAATTTGACCATATTATCGATTAACTTCTATAGTTAGTGTCACCAATGACTTATGAAGTTAGGTATAGCTTTGAAGTATTACTAAAGGCACTTGTAGTATGCCCAATGAGACTCAATTTGATCTTATTCAGTTTCATTTAAACTAACTTTTGTTCAAGTCAGGATTGTAATATTACCCTTTGTTCATAACCTCAGAGTATCGCTGAGGGTTTAGCACACCCAGTGGGACTTAATTTGGCATTATTTAGTTCCATTGGGACTAATATAATTTGGATCCAAGTCCAATTCAAAATCAGTTTAATACTCAATTTTGATTTGAGTCTAAAATTGATTCAACTTGGTATTCAAAAATTGATTGAATTGTGATTCACTAACTTCTTCTTAGAAGATAGTGCCATGTTCTAGTCTTCCTATTTCCAAAATCTATGGTGATTGGATTCGCACTAACGCTTTATAGCATGATTGGGAGAACCAAGAATTCAATCCACCATGCTTAGCATCAATTTTTTTAAAAAGAGCATTTGTCCAATACTAATCATTAACTATACTTGGAAGTAGTACTAATTTTGATTTGAATCCAATTCAATTCGTTTCAGAATTCAAGATTTAGATTTGATTTCATTTAGATGGAGTCAAGTTTGAACTTGTATTGGACCTTTATCGAGTTCAGATTTGTGAGACTTTGGTTCAAGTTCAAGTCAATTCAATTCAACTTAGCTTCTGTTCAGGCTCAGCCTAGTTTAGTTCTGATTTGACTTTTAGTTTGCTCTTTTAATGTGGACTTGAATTAACCCAATCAAGCTTTGATTTCAACTTATTTTAATCTAGATTAGATTTGATTTAACCTTAATTTGATTTTGGATTGACTCAATTTGAACACAATCAAGATTAGGCATAAACTAATTTGGTTTAAATTAACTCACTTTAGATTTTTGGTCCAGCTCAATTTAGGCCTTAGTCTATCTATTTGATTAATTTAGGTCTATTTGAGTCAACTTGGCCTTTGTCCATTTCTTTTGGTTTAGTTACTTCAATCAATTTGATTTAGGGGTCCTTGATTGTTTATGATAATTTTAGGTGGACTTGTGGCCTAGTCTTAAATATGCAAACCTGAGGGCTGATTTAGAGGTGCAAATTTGAGGGCTAACTAGGTACAAATCTGATAGTTCAGGCCACATGGGAGTCATCCGTGGGAGAGCATCACCTGGCCCAGTTGGATGCCCGAGCTAGGCCCTCAGTGAGGTAAGGAGCTGCAAGAACATGGGCGAACAGAAGTGCAGGACAAGTTTCAAGAGAAGGGGAAGAAGCACAAAAAGATAAATGACGAGAAAACAGGCTATTTTTTCTTTTCACTCCTTCACATTGATCAACTTCTTTTCAATGTGCAATTTCTAGCTCTCCTCATTTTGATCTCTAACTCGGTGTTCTCAATGTTGTTGTATTCTAAGTTTTTTTTTATCAATTTATAGGCTTGAAATCAAATTTTTGATCCATTAATTTTTAGAATATTTATAATTGTTATTGATATCTCTAATTGGTTTCATTTTAGAGACATAATGGATTGAATTGGTGATCAAATTGTATTCCAAAATTATTTTTCTTTGATTGAAATATTTTCTTGGATTGGGATTTATTTCCTTGATGATTATATTCGAAACATATATATTTTTAGATGCTAAATTTTCAGAGAGTTATTTACAAATTTTTTTCCAAAAAATCAATACCAAAATATAATTTCATAAATTCTAGAGGCCTTTTTACAAAAATAATATATTTGTAAAAATTTTAAAATTTTCAGGATTATTTTTGAATAAAATTTGGACTTATTTGTAAATAAAATTTTTGAGAAATTTATTTGTAAAAGTCAAAAATTTTAGAGGTTTATTTGCGAAAGTTAGAAATTTTAGGGACTTATTTACGAATACAAAATTTTGAGGAGTTTATTCGTAAATCTAGATTTTGCAAGAATTTGAAATTTCAAACTTTCTAGGTTTTTCTTGTCAAAATTTTCATCATAAAGACTTATTTGTAAGAAAAGTCTAGTAAGGGATCTATTCATAAAGATTTAATAATTTTTATTTTAGCCAAGATATTTGATAAATTTTGGGGCGAATTTTGGTCCAAATATTTGGCTCACTCACTTCACTTTGATTTAAATTCGAATTTCTCAACCATTCAAGTCCAAATTGAATTTAATTTTTGGTCGAATTTGATTGTGATTTCGGTCTAATTGAGACTTGCATTTGGATCATAATTCAAACGTATTCAATTCTATATTTAGACTAAATTTTGATCAAATCGGAAATTGGCTCCAACAAAAGTTTCCATCACTTCACCTATTTGCTACAACTTTGATTTAATCTTGACAAAGGTAAAATAAGACAGTAAAAACATATTCAAGTTAAATGAGTTGTCAACTCATAAGTTCAAATAAATTAATAATCAAATCTTTGACACAATAAAAATTAAAAGCTAAGCCTACGAACTTGGAGTTGATCTTTCACTTTGAGTATCTTTGAGCTCTCATCTTGATCTTCTAGCTTTATCTTCAAATTATCATTCTTTTTATCTTTGAGTCATTATCTGCATTATCCAACAAGCTTTATCTTACTAATCTTAAAACTTATCATAACTAGATAAATTTGTTAAAATCTAGTTTGATCATTATCAAAATACAAAAGGTAACAATCTTCATTTTTTTTATGATGAAAAACTATGCATGTTAAGCATGCTATAATATATGACAAATGTAACAAGACATGCTTTTAACAAAATTAACTTAAGTGTTATTGAGTTTAACAAATCATACAACTATATATATTGTTCTCCCCTTTTAGACATCATTAAAAGAATAACTACCCAACATAAATGCATTATAGAGAACATGGAGCAAAGAAAAGTAATAGCAAGATTTTAATTGCAACTCCAGTAATACCATCATCAAATATGAAAATCTTTAAAAAATTACAAATAATTACTGTCAAATAGTTTCACAACATTGAATTATGAAAATCCAAACAAATCGACAAGTTAATAATTTTAAGTCAACATGAATATATAATATGAAAGAATAAACCTATCACAATAAAAGTTTAAAAGATCATACACATTGTATACATGCTCCCCCTATTTATACACATAGCCTCAATTCATCGAATACTAAAAACTATTTCACATACTCAAACAATGCATATTCTGTATAAAAGATGATGTCATCTCTCCATAAGAACATTGGATTGATAGAGAAGTAAGTTGAAGTTAAATGGGTTTAAGATTACCCCACGTAATTACATGACCTTTGAATCATGTTAGGATGTCATCTATATCAATCTTCTCTTCATTTTCTACAAATACAATATGGTTATCTTTTAACAAGATATTAGTAATAATAGATGATTTCCTCAAAATGTATGGTAAAGCATGAACTTCATGAGGAATTTCAAGTGATATCAACACTAAAAAGCAATTGAAAGCAATTGAAACCACACACCCTACTTAAACTAACTGAGCTAGTGGATGACTAAAAAATAACCGTTTAAAAGTAAGTGTCATCCTTAACTAATAAGATTGGCTAAAGTTGGGGGGATCTTGGAATCCAAACTTATTTGGATTTCACAAATTTTGGAATCAAGCACTTTAGTATCCAAACTTGTTTAAAGTTGACATTACCGTTAGTTGGGAAAAAAGTATAGGTATGACCCTTAAAAGCACAATAATGATAAGTTAAATTATATGAAGAAGAAGATCCACTAAGAACATTTGAGAATTATTTCTTCACATCATGAGTAATACTAGATATGCTCTTCTTCAAAAACTCATTCTTATTTTGAAAAGAGTGAAATTTAGTTTCAAGAGACAAGTTCCTTGAAATCAAATGATCATTTTCAATTTCTAAGAATTCAAGATTGCACGAAACTGATGAAAGCTTTTTTTTAAAGTTGCATGCTTCAAAAATAATTTTTTAAATGTGGCATGCAACTCATGAAATTCTTCAAGTAATTTATCAAAGTTATGATCTTGTACCTCATCCTCCTCACTCTCATAAGACATTGCTATGAGACAATGATAGATATCTTGAATCCTTGGAGTTATCATGCATGTCATCTTATGTTGCCTTTCAGCTTCTTTTCTTTTTTTTTTTTCTTCTTCTCTTGAGCTCAAAGGGTGACTCCTTGGCTTCTAGGTTCTTCTCCCTTGAGTCCTTTTCCTTTACCTTCTTCTTACCTTTATCATCATCCTCCCACCATTCTTCAACAGTTAGCTCGTAGCTTAACAATGAACTTATGATTTCTTCAAGTATGAGTATATTGGGGTTCTTTGCTTCTTGAATAGCTATCACCTTTGACTCTCATGATCTTGGCAAAGACTTAAGAATCTTTCTCACAACTTTTGTGATACTATGACATTTACCTCACAAAAGTAGGTCATTTAAAATCTCTATAAATTTATGAAAACATATTTAATATAGATTCTAAAGAGTACATTTTGGAAAGCTCAAATTTTTTTATAAGCATTAAAATTTCTAAATCTTTCACTTTGTCAATCCCATCATAAGTATATAATGAGCAATTCCAGTTATCATAAGTGGTTTCAAAACATAAAATCCTTTTCAATTTATTTTCATTAAGAGCATAATATAATATGTTCATTGTTTTAGCATTAGTAGAATCCAATTATTTCCCTTTGTAGTTTTGATAATAAACAAACTTTGTATTTGATCATATCTTGAGCATGTATAACTAGAAGCCAAGTAGAGTTTGAAATGAATATCAAGCCCATTTAAAAATTTCAAATGTATATGGACATGATAATAGTGAAGTTAAGGCATGATCGTGAATTAATAGATGGAACCAAAGAATTGGAGATGACTTAAAGAAAGCTCAAGAGATCAAGTCATCTTACTATGTTTAGAATTTTTATTTATTATTTGAGTCAAAGATTTGTAATTTGAATTCTTAGTTTAGAGCTATGGTTGTCACTCAAACTCATCTTGGAATGTATTTACTAGCCTATTACTTTTATCCAAGATCAGTTATGAGATGACGTCAAATGGGGATTAAAGTTGTTGTGAACCACTTAAGGATATTCTATCAACTCCAGATAGCCAAGTATAGTAGAAATAACTCTGGGATTACTAACAGCTTTGAACATCCAAACCTCTAGTTCAGATGACCAAAAATCAGATGTTATAAACTCCATTTCTTTCAATTTCTAAGATTAATCATTCAATACAGGTTTTGGTCACTTGAATTATGCCTGTTTGGACACCCAAACTGATGATTGGATGTCTGAACCCGTGACATCAAGTGTAATGGCTACTTCAATTTGACCATTGTGATGTTTCAAATGCCCAAAGGTAGTAGAGCATAGCCTGTAATGGCTAGTTCTTTCTCCAATGGATATTTAAGGGCTTGAGATTTGTTCAATATAGAACTTTTGCACACTTGAGCAATCCTTGTTTGAGAATATAAGCTCCCACTAGCCAACCAACCTCCAAGTGCTCTATGATTTGCTCTTTAATTTTTAGATTTTCAAAAGCTCTTGTACTCTTTTGAGAGGTCTTGTAACTTTCCATCTTTCTCATCAAGTGTAAATACTTCTAAGTAGTTAGAAGCGTGAGAGAATCAAGGCTCTATATTAGAGTAAGCATTCACTCAGTTGAAAGTGAAGTTGTAAGGGGGCGGCTTTACCTATGAAGTAACCACTCTAGTAGAGAGTCCTATACTCAATATCAAAACAAGGGCTTTACCTATTTGGGTGGAGGCTGTTAACATGGCTTGTTATATCTTGAATCAAGTTTCTATTCGTCCAAATCTTAACAAAACCCCATTTGAGTTGTGGCATGGAGAAAAGCCAAATATTAGATATTTTCATGTTGTTGGTTGCAAATGTTTTATAATTAATACAAAAGATCATTCGTCTATAATTGACTCAAAAACTTTTGAATGCATTTTTCTTGGCTACTTTACTTCTTTCAAGGCATATAGTGTCTTCAATTAGTCTTCTATAATTGTTGAAGATTCTATAAATATTGTATTTTATAAAACTAACCCTCTATTATAGAAAAAGCCAATTGATGATAATGTAGATATCTCTAAGAAATTAAATGAGATGCAACTCAAAGAAAAAGAAGAGGGTGAATCAAGCAAAGATTCAAAAGAAAAGATGGATGAAGATGAAGGGGACCAACAAGAAGAACAAAATGGAGATAAAAAAAACTCCCCAAAGCATGAAAATTCAGGAAGAACTACCCAGAGGATCAAATCATTGGTAATGTTGATCAAAGGGTAAAAACTAAAGATGCTATTAAATACAATCTCATTATATTGCTTTTCTTTCTTAAGTTGAACCCAAAAATCTTGATGAAGCTTGAAAGAATGCTAGTTGGAGTCTTGTGATACAAGAATAATTAAATTAATTTGAGAAAAATCAAGAGCATATTCCATGACCAAATGACTGTCTAATAATTTACACAAAATGGGTCTATAGGAAAAAGATAGATGAAAATGCTTTCATGGTTTGAAACAAGGCTAAATTATTGGCCACTGTTTCAATCAAATATGACTTAATTTTTTGCACTCATAACTTTTTTAGAATCTATTTAAATTTTTCTTTCATTTGCATATTTTAAATATTTAAAATTTTTCAAATCGATGTTAGAAATGCTTTTTTGAATGGTGTGTTATTCAAGGACGTCTATATTAAACTATCTCCCAATTTTGAAGACTCAAATTTTTTCAATCATGTCTTTAGATTGAGAAAGGCTTTGTAGGGTTTAAAGTAAGCTCCAAGAGCTTGGTATAAAAAACTAAGTTCTTGCTTGATTTCAAAGGATTTTCAAAGGGGTTGTATCAACACCACTTTATTAAAAATAAAAACTCAACTATTGGTATTGCAAATTTATATTGATAATATTATATTTGGTTCTAGTATGAGATGTTTGCAATCACAATGAAAGAGGACTTCAAGATGAGCATGATGGGAGGACTAAACTTCTTCCTTGGACTCCAATTGCAATAATTGAAGAACAAGATCTTCATCAACCAAGCTAAATACACTAAAGAACTACTTAATAAGTTCAACATGGATGAAGCAAAGTCAACAGGAACTCCAATGAGTCCTTCAACCAAGTTGGACAATGATAAAGATAGTGAAAAGATTGATGAAAAATGGTATATATGTATGATTAGAAGTTTATTATATCTTATTGCGAGTAGGCCTGACATAATTTTTAATATTTGCTTTTGTGCTAGATTTCAAGTTTCACCTAGTAAATCTCATATAGTTGTCATGAAATATATACTTAGATATCTTAAGGGCACATGACATCTAGGTTTATTGTATCTTAGGGCTGATAACTTTGATTTGGTTGGCTTTTGTGATGCGGATTTTGCTAGATATTATGTGGATAGAAAGAGCACAAGTGGCACGTGCTAATTTCTTGAGAAAGCTCTAGTATCATGGAGTTTCAAGAGATAAAATTTAGTAGCTCTTTCTACTGCCAAAGAAGAATAGGTGGCCACAAAGTGTCATTGCTCACAAATTCTTTAGATATGGTAAACAATCTAAGATTTTGATTGTGAACATTCAAATATAGTAATTTATTGTAACAATACTAGTGTTATTAGTTTGTTCAAAAATCTGGTAATACATTCTCATTCATATTGATATTCGACAACATTTCATTTGTGATCATATTTTCAAAAAAAGATATTTTCTTAATTTTTATCAAAACCAATCATCAACTCATAGATAGTTTCATAAAACCATTGGATAAGACACTATTTTGTTTGATTTGAAATGAAATTGGAGTTTTACAATATGCTTGGTCTGATTTAGTGTCTTGAAATAGGTCTTATTCTTTTGCAAATTTTTTTCTCTATGTCTATCTAGTTTGGACATCAGACCAAAATAGTTCAGGTGCCAAATTCTGATCTACTTTTGTTCTTTAGATGCCAAACTAGGGAATTTCAAATGTCCAAAGAATCTTATGATGACCAAATCTCACTATTCGGACAATTTTGATGAACTAGCAAACACCAACATGTTCGGACATCCAACACATTGGTTTTTGCTAGTTCATCAAAATTGGATGAGTAGTTGGGAAATCACATGACTGACATAACTAATCTACCCTCTGTTTGCAATTTTTGGATGCCCGAACATGTGGGTTTAGACATTTGAAAATGAAAAATTCTAGCATAAAATCCTAAGCGGTTGCCTAAACTTCCTCATAGTTATTTCTCACTTGATCTGGCTTCCCTGATCCTCTGACAACCCTAGGTAGCTCCTCTGATGTTCAAGCAGCTCTCCTATGGCTTTTTTCCACTTCTTTATTGCCTTTCTCTTATTTCCCTTTGATTTCATTGTGGCTCCTCACACCAAAAACTCCACCTCCAAATGCAAGTTTTCTTTAGCTTCAACCTCCGATAAGGAACCTAATTCCCTTTGCGATTTCATTCCTTGAATAATTTTTCATATTTTAGAGAAATATTTGCTAGTGCTAGAATCATTCCACCCCACATTATTGACTTTAGAGATCTAGTTGTCCTTAATCTATCCACCCTCTTTATTGCCCAAGGGTGGCTTGATTTAGTATCCTCATTTGAGACTTACAGTAAGTAGAATGTGTGGATTTTCTAGGCTAATGTATTATTTGACAATGGCCGCATGGTCCTCACCTCCTACTATAGGGATATTCTTATCACCATTGACCTTGACACATTATGTTTGGTCTTAAGACTTCCCATTAAGGAGAAAGAGGTCACTTTCACTTAGCATTGGTCCAATGTTGACCTTCTCTTCAAAATATTTTGAGCCTATTCAAAGAGCATCTGGGAAGAACCATGCACAATCCCTATGCATAACTAAGGCATCATCCTCTAGCCATCTTCATCTTAGATGTTATGTCATCCAACATATCCATGCCTACAAGGGTGGGCACCATGATGAGGTCTCCTGAATGAAGTTATATTTGATTTACTACATTCTAACTAAGCAATTGGTCAACCCTCCTTACATCATCCTTCATCACACCACTGTTCTTGGCTACCCTAGCATCATCTCTCATATCTTCTACCATTTCAAGGTCGTCTCTATCTCTCAAGGTCCACTTTACCATTATATTCCTCCTCGAATTTTTACTGAGCATCCCTTCGCCACATGGGGTTCAGCACACAAGAGGATGACGACACCATCTTGACATGAGACAGGGCACCCCCATTGCTGCTGGCACCATTGGAGTAGGTGTTGAGGCTAGAGCTGCACCTAAGGCTGAGGATGCTGGATCCTCATGATGATCTATTGATTAGTGCTTGGATGAGTTGACTGAGCAGCTGATCCAATTTGAGGGTGTTTGGGTAGATTTTGTAATCCAACTCTGACTCCAAGTTTGACAAGAATTAGAAATATACCTGGAGCCTAATTTGAAAAAAACATAGGCTGAAACTGGAGGACAAAAATTGGCACAAACCAAAGAGAAAGGAGATCAAGAAGACATCATCAAGGAGGAGATCAAAAGAACATCACCGATAGCAAGGAGAAGTAAGACTCCCATCATTTCTTTGTCTCTTTTCTATTTCATTTCTTCTCTTCCTTTGTCTCCTACGAGGTTCCCACTCAACCAAAACTAGCAAAGGTCTCTGTTGGTCTCTCTCAACTAGTCAACCGGTCTTGCTTAACCAAAACTGGCAAAGCTCTGCCATGTTAGAGTCAATTTTGTAACCCAATTTTGGTTTTGAATTCAGCAAGAATTAAAAGTAGACTTTAAGTTTAATTCATGATGGGTGAAGGTCCACTCTGAAAAAATATGTGCCAAAATTTCAGATACGAAATCGAGCCCAAATGAGTAGAGGGACCAATTTGAAATAGGAAACGGGGCTAAAACGCGGGGGGTCTAGATTGGGGCCTATTTGGATGACTAACCCTTAGAGGTCCAAGCTTTTGAATCTCAAAGATAGATGTGAACTACTAAAGAAAGAAAATTGAATCTCTATATCCTTCAATAATCAATACAATTTTCAAAAGAGGGAAGTTGTAATCTCAAAATATGTCAATATGATATTCAAATATGAAGTTTGTGGCAAGAGAATACCAATCAAATCTCTAATTTGGTTAAGTAGGATCTAATTCAGAATAGAAAATGACTGAAAAAATCAGGCCAAGATCTGCCCAAATTCGGATAATCGAACACCAAAGGTTCGGATACCCAAGCCCTATTGATAGGCACAATCTACATATTTAGAAATAAATTCTTCGAATCTATCAAAGATCAATGGGATTTCTTAGACAAGAAAGTTGTAATCTCAATATTTATCAATCAGAGATTCAAATATGAGATTTTTGGGAAGAATATATCCATCAAATCCCCAAATCAAATCAATCAATCATAATTATTAGAGATCCCCTCAACCCTATATAGGGCAAGCTAGGGCACACAAATTTGACATAGAATTTTATACTTGATTCTTGGAGAGACTTTGCACGAATTGAAGAAGGAGATCTTGTCACTAAGGAGGAGGTCAAGAGAGCATCATCAAGGAGTCAAGAGAAGATGTATGCCCTCATCTCATCTCCATCCTTTTGCTTCTTTGCTTCTCTTATTCTTCCTCTATCTCTTGTGAGGTATCAATGTCCCAGTGCATCTGCTACTATAGCCCCTTCCCCTCCACTTCCAAGCTCATGGTCACTGATGGCTTTGTTCTCATCAAGCTACCATCCATTTGTCTACAAATTACATAGCCGCTTAAGTTCAAATGACCAAACATAGATGGATCAGATGCTCAAACCACACCTCAGACATCCATCAAGACCATGGTCACCTGTGTCTCATCCAATGACCAAACATAGAAGGACCACATGCCTGAACCATGCCATGAATGTCCATCAACACTGTAGCCATTTGTGGTCTTGCTTTATAGGCCACTCGGCTCCCTATGTTTAGATGACTGAACATATAAGGACTTGATGCCTAAAACTCAGAGTAGACACCTCTTTCCTCCATCACCATCATGGCTATCTACGAACTTTGGCACATTGACAAACTCCATCACAACCATGGCCATTGGCAACTACTTGCATTGGAAAATTGAACACGAGGAGATCAAATGCCCGAACTCTCCCAGAATGAATACAAAAGAGCAAAACAAAACAAAACAAAAGTAAAAGATCTTAATAAATGTTTTAGTGCTAGCCTACGGTCTCACCCGATAACCAATCCAACTTAGGGTTAGCATATAGTCTTGCCTAACCACCAATCAACTTAGGACCAACCTATGCTCTTGCCTGAAAGTTAAATGATTTAGAGCTACCTTGTAGTCTCCCTGATGACAAATCCAACTTAGGGTCAGCCTGCGATCTTGCCCAAAAGTTAAATGGCTTAGGGTTATCCTATGGTTTCGCCCAATAACTAATTGACTTATTGTCAGCATGTGGTCTCACTTGAAAGTCAAATATTCTAAGAGCACACTATCCCCTCGCCCGACAACTGATTCAATTGAGGGCTCACCTGTGGTCTTTCCTAATAACCAATCCAATTTAGGGCCAGCATGCAATCTTGTCCAAAAGTCAAACTATTTAGGGCCTGCTTATACTCTCATTTGACAACTAATTGATTCAGGGTTAGGTTGCGGTCTCACCCAAAAGTCAAATGGTTTGGGTCCACTCTATGATCTCGCTTGATACCTAATCTAACTTAGGGAAAACCTATAGTTTTGCATAAAAATCAAATAGTCTAGAGCTAGCTTGCAGTCTCACCCAAAAGTCAAATGGTATAAGGCCAACCGAAGGCCTCACTTGAAAGTCAAATAATACAGGACTAGCCTGAGGTCTCACCCAACAGTTAAATGATCTAGGCCCTTCCTATGGTGTCATCCGAAAGTCAAATAATTTAGGACTAACCTACAGTCTCAATGAATAACCAATCAACTTAGGGCAGCCTATTGTTTCGATCAATTTAGGGCCAACTTGTGGTCTCATTTGATGATCATTCCAACTTTAGACCAGCTTGTGGTCTCACTCGAAAGTCAAATAGTTTAGGGCTAGCTTATGACCTCGCTTGACAACCAATCGACTTAGGACTAGCTTGCGGTCTCCCTGAATGTCAAATGGTTTAGGGCCAGCCAGCAATCTCGCCCTTTAATTTGGACCTAGGTCAATTTAGGGCCAAATTAATTTAAACCAAAAGCAAAAACCAAGTTTGAATTAAACTTCAATTAGGTCAAAGAACATTCAAACTAAAATAAAATAATATCCAAGTCAATCAAACTATGACAAATTCGATGGTAAACCTTTGGGAGTGCCAATTGGGTCAAACTAAGTATGCTAAGCCTTTAGCAACGCCCCAAGGCTATACCCAATCCCATGAGCAGTAGGTAATGCTCCATCCTGATCCAAATCAAAACTAGTTCAAATAAGACTAAACTAGGTCAATCTGAGTCCCACTAGGTGCACTACAAAACCCTCTGGTAGCACTCCAAGGCTTCACCCAATTCAGCAAGTAGTGGAGAAAACACTTCAAACTCAAAGAGGTTAACACCTACACCCCCTGGGCTATAGAATACCTTAAATCAAAGAAGTTAACACTTATGCCATATGGGTTATGGAATACTTTAAACTCAAAGAAGTTAGCACCTATGCCCCATATACTATGGAATGCCTTAAATCAAAGAAGTCAATACCTAAGCTCCATGGGCAACGAAAAATACTTCAATAAAAATAAGTTATCACCTACACCTCACTACCCATGGAAATACTTCAAATCCAATGAAGTTATTGCTTATTCCTCATTGGTTATTGAAATACTTCAAATCAAATGAAGTTATCACTAATGCCTCATTGGATATGAAAACACTTCAAAATCAAATGAAGTTATCCCTTATGACTCATTGACTATAGAAACAATTCAAACTCATGAATTTATCATCTACGCCTCATTGGCCATGGAAACACTTCAACCAAATGAAGTTATCACAAATACCTCATTGGTTAATAGAAACACTTCGAATCAAATGAAGTAATCACCAATGCATCATTAGCTAATGGGAACACTTGAAGTAAGGAAAGTTATCACATATTCCTCATTAGCTATGAAAATACTTCAAACCCAATGATATAATCACTTACCCCTCTTTGTCTATAGAAACAATTCAAACCAAATGAATTTATCACCTTTAAACCAAATGAAGTTATCACCCAAGCCTCAGTGGGTATGAAAACACTTCAAAATCAAAAAACATTATCACTTATGCCTCATTTGCTATAGAAACACTTAAAACTCATAAAGTTATTACCTACATCTCATTAGTTATGGCAACACTTTAACCAAATGGAATTATTGCCAATGCCTCATTGGCTAATGAAAAATACTTTAAATAAAATAAAGTTATTGCCAACTCCTCATTAGCAAATAGAAGCACTTCAACCAAGAGAAGTTATCACCAACGCCACCAGGCTAATAGAAATACTTTAACTGAGAGAAGTTATAACTTATGCCTCATTGGCTATAGAAATATTTCAAACCAAATGAAGTTATCATGGAAACACAGCCAAATCAAATGAAGTTACCTCTTATGCCTCATTGACTATAGAAACATTTCAAACTTATGAAGTTATCACCTATGCCTCATGGCTATGGAAATACTTCAAACTCATAAAATTATCGCTTATGCCTCATTGGCTATGGAAACTCTTCAAATCTCAAAGTTAATACCTACACCTCATTGGCTATAGAAACACTTCAACCAATTGAAGTTATCACCAATGCTTTGTTGGCTAACAGAAATACTTCAACTAAGGGAAGTTATCGCCAATGCTACTAGGCAAACAGAAATACTTCAACCAAAAAAAGTTATTATGTATGCCTCATTGGCTATAGAAACACATCAAGCACATGAAGTTATTTCTTATGCCCCATTGTCTATGAAATACTTCAAGCTCAAGAAGTTATCACTTATGCCTCATTAGCTACAAAAACCTTCAAATATAAGAAGTTATTACTTATGCCTCATTGGCTATAGAAATACTTCAAACCTAAGAAGTTATTTCTTACACCTTATTAGCTATGAAATACACCAAACTCATGAATCTATAACATATGCCACATTGGCTTTGGAAACACCTCATGGAGTTATCACGTGCATCTCATTAGTTCTAAAAACACTTCAAAACACAAAGTTATCACCGATGCCTTATTAGGTAATGAAAACACTTAAAACTCATGAAGTTATCACAAATACCTTATTGGCTAATGAAAACACTTCAAATCAAATGAAGCTATCACCAAGCATTATTGGCTAATTGAAAAACATCAAACCTCAAAGTTATCACCAATATTTTATTGGCTAATTAAAATACTTCAACCAAAAGAGGTCATCGCCAATGCTCAAGCAATTGGAAATACTTCACCCCTCATTCACTTTCCATGTCCCACTAGACAATACCACCAAATCAAATTATCAACAAATGCCAAGTATCGAGTTAAGACCCATTTGAGTCAAACTCCATATGGTCCAACACATGGGAGTGGGGCAGCACATGTTAGAGCATCTTTTCCATTTCTCTCTCTTTCTTTTATTCTATTTCCATGATCTTCTTATTGTAAAATGAGGCTATACCCTTACTTAAGCTATATACCACTTCTTAACGCCAATCAAATGGCTTCTTCTTTTCTTTTTTGTGTCTCTATTTTATTAGCTAGATTTCTTACTTTAGAAGATTTCTAACAATTGTCGGAGTAATTAATAATTAGGGCTTGCACTTGTTTGGAGTCAATATTCTCATAATACTCGATAGCAAACTCAAGTTAAATACACTTTGATTTGTGTATTAAGGTTGCACCCTGGGTTCTCCACCAATCCCAGGCTGCTAAAACTAATCCTAGAAATTCTTGCACACCTGGTGGGATTTGGCTTCCCTTCCAAGTAGAGAAATCTATTTAATATAGACACAATATTAGAAGAAGAAAAGCTAAAAACTGATGATTGATTTTCCATTACAAGAAAGAAAATTGGCATCATCAACTGATCCTCCTACCCCAATCCACACTATTATCCTCAGTGAAAGGCTTGTGGCACACTTCATCAACCAACAATCACCATGGGGGCAACCAGAGTCTGCATAAGCATGGAGTAACTCCTCATATCCAATCTAGGGGCCAAAGACCTCCCATTCAAAGGCCAAGTCTATCCAGGGGGCAAAAGGCCAAATTTTATTATAGTAAACCTCGATGATGAAACAAAGACTTCATTGGCACAAACTAAGGTATCAGTCTTCCAAAAGACTTGACAAATAGGCAAAAGTCAATTTTTGATTGCCTATAACTTACCCTACTATTGATCCAACTACTGCTCCTCCTATCAAGTATGGATTAATTTCTTGCCCCCCATTCATTGGGTAAAGACTTCCTGTTTATGAGGCAAAGACTTAGTCTACGCAAGAGGCAAGGGCCAAACCCATTCAAGGGGCTAAGGCTAAATATCATTATATGAAATCTCAATGACAAAATAACAATTATTGTGGTGGCAGTTGGAGTCCATTTCAACCATCAAGTTGTGTATAACTCCATCCAATCTGTGCATGGTGCTTTTTCTATCACCAACAACATCATTGCTCCTAGAATTGTTAATGCTATCTTTGATCCAGTTGCTGATCCACCTGTTAAGTATGGATCAACCCCTCACCTCCCATCTAGTGGGCAAGAACCAAGTCCCCCCGATGGGGGCAAACACCAAGTTTTCCCAAGGAGCAAAGGATGAGTCCATCCAGGGGGCAAAGGCCAAAATTTATTATGTCAACCCTCAATGACAAAACAAAGGGTCCATTAGCAAAAACTAGGCTATCGATCTTCCAAAGACTAGGCAATAGGCAAAACATAAGTTTTTAACTACCCATAGCCCACTCTACCATTGATTAGGTTGCTATTGCATCTATCAAGTATGGATCAACTCCTTACCTCCCACCTAGTAGGTAAAGATCAAGTCTACCCAAAGGCAAAAAAGCAAGTACACCAAGGGATAAAGACCGAGTTTGCCCCAGTGGCAGAGGCCAAATTTTATTGTGCCAAACCTCGATGATGAAACGGAGGACCCATTAGCATAAACTAGGGTATCAATCTTTCAAAGACTAAGTGATAGGCAAAAGTTAGTTTTGACTATCTACCAACTTGCTAAAGGAGGGATTAGTAGGATGTTCAGCTAACTTTAGGATGTCAGATTGAATCCAAAGCTAGATTCTACGAGCCTCACCTTGAACGCTACAAACGCTAAAGGAGAACAATGAAAAAATAAGCGCTCAACCTTCTTTAGCTAAGAAAGGAGTAAGGCCATCTTCTAACACCAATGTGATTAATGGACAAGGAAAACATTACTTATGCCAAATCTATAGCATGAAAAAGTCAAATGGTTGCTTGAACTTTGAAAGAAGAAAACAAAAAAAGAATATTTTGCTTATGATGGAACATCTAGCCAAATCAAAACTAACTAATCAAGTATGTAGGTAAGGTCTCCAAAAAAATATAAAGGCAATGCTCAAAAGTAAGGATGGTTAATGATGAAATATGATAGTTGGAATCCTTGAACCTCCCTCGCCCACCAATACCCCAAATAAACTTTTGGAATATAAGCCTACAAATATGGCAACCAATCTACAAGTAGGTAGAACACTAATAGGGAAGTTTCTTTAAAGATAAAAGTGCTAAGATAGAAAGATAACCTCTTAGAAATCTTTCCCTAGAGGTAAACGATTACCCCGTTGATGAACAATGGAAAACAAAGTCCCAAATAGAAAAATCTCATATGAAAAACTAAACCAAGAGAGACAGACTCAAAGAGTAAGAATCAGTTGGCATCTACAAGCCCACAAACCTTGAATTCTCAAAGAGGAATAAGATTTTTAAGTCAAAAGAAAAGAGAAGAAATGATGAAAAAAGAATAATTAGAGAAGGAAATTGGATCGCATATCGAGATTAGGAGGACTTGCCCAATCCCAACTCGGTGTATTATCGACCAAGACCACCCAAAGAAAATATGTAGGTGTGTAAACCTTGAAAATTGAGGTTAGGAGGCATTTGAGATTGAAGCCAAAGTCAAAGAAGTAACTAAACAATAGGAATATGGTGAAAGGATTGAAGTCGCTAGAAAAATGGGTTGTTGTGGAAAACGATGCACTTGAAAAAAAGTGTAAAGGAAGATCCATCGATTGTCAACCATATTCTAAGAAAAAATCATCCTTAAACTTCAATAGACCGAATTAAGTAGGAAGCCTTAATTAAAGATGAAAGGATATATCACTTGTCTACAAAAGAAATTTCTAGAAAAAGAAAGATTTCCTTTTGAACAAGTACAAGCACATATGCTTTGCATTATTTGCTTCTTCCAACACAATCATCAAAAAGAAAAGAGAAAACATCACTCCATAAGCTTACTTCTCTCAAAGCTCATATGCCAATTTGGCATTCTAGAAGATAAACTATTAACTTGAATTACTATAAGTCAACTAGCATCAAGCTAAGCATCTGCTTGCTGGACCTGAGCATCTACATGGTGACTCAGCCAATTACTACAAAATATCTTACTCTAATGTACCAATCAATAATTTCAAAGGACTGGGCTGCATCGTTCCAATATCCATTAGACCTTTGTCCAATAATAAGGCTGATCAAACATCCTCAACATTTTCTAACACAAAAACTGAATGCATCTCATTAGTCATAATACTCCAGACATTACAGAAGGGTGAAGTTCGTAGCAAAGCTTCATGAAAACCTGAAGAAAGGGGCATGATGCAGCCAAGATACCCTTGAACCCGAAAGAGGAACCTTTACCAAATCCTGCTCAATATGACAAACCACTTAGTAAAGAAATAATCCCCATACCAAAACTCAAAGAGAGGGGGCAAGCCAAAATTGATGAATTGATGGAAATCAACCTTGGTTTAGGAGAAAGACCCATGCCACTGATGAATGCTTGATTCTTGAAGAGGTATTATGCCTAAGCCTCTAGGGGAAACAACAATAAAAAGTGGCTACATTCCGTCAATTTTCTCAAGGGAACAACCAGTTAAACATGAGCTCTTGTGGCTAGTTAAGTCCACTGCTTGTGGCAAATCAAGTTTACTTCTTGTGACAAATCAAGTCTACTTATTATAGCAAATCAAGTCTTATTCTTGTGGTAAGTTAAGTCCATTTCTTGTGGTAAATCAAGTTCACTTCTGATGGCAAATCAAGTCCACTTCTCGTGACAAATAAAATCCACTCATTGTGGCTACTCAAGCCCACTTCTTGTGGAGTCCATTTCTTGTGGCAAACTAGGTCAACTTCTTGTGACAAATCAAGTCTATTTTTTGTGGCAAATTAAGTCTACTTCTCTCGGCAAAATTATATGCATTTCTTATGGAAAATTAAGTCCATTTATCATGCCAAATTAAGTTCACTTCCCATGGCAAATCAAGTCCACTCATTATGGTGCCTCAAGTTCACCCATCATGGCTATCCAAAAGTCCGCTCCTTATGGTAATTCAAGAGTCAACTCTTTGTGAAAAACTAAATCCACATTTTGTGGCAAATTAAGTTTATTCCTTCTAGTAAATTAATCCACTCCTTGTGATAAATTAATATCACTATTTGTGGCAAACGAAATCCACTTCTTGTGGTAACTCAAGTCTATTTATTGTGACAAGTCAAGTTCACTCACTGTGGCAAATCAAGTCCACCCCTTGTGGTAATTCAAGTCTAATCTTTGTGGGAAATCAAGTCCACTTCTTGTGACAAATCAAGTTCGGTGGCAAACTAAGTCTACACCCATATGCCAAATTAAGTCCATCATCACATGGCAAATAGAAGCCCATCATGCATGGAGATCAAACCTACATCCATGCGGTAAATTCACGATCATTATGCATAGGAATCAAACTTGCATGTACATGACAGATTAAGTCAACTCCACGCAACAAACTAAATCCACTTTCACATGAAACCCATATAATAAACTCCTAGAACATTGACACAAAGGGAAAGCACTTGAAAATTGTTCACATCCACTCCCCTTGCCAAGAAAACTCATGAAGTGTATGTGAAGGGGACATTTGTTTGAGTCTATTTTGTAACCCAATTTTGATTTTGAATTGAGCAAGAATTAGAAGTGGACTTTAAGTTTAATTTATGATGAGTGACGGTCTAATTTGAAATATATATGGGTCAAAATTTTGGATACTAAGTCAAGCCCAAATGAGTGGAGGACCCTGTTTAAAATAGGAAAAAGGGTCGGAAAAGAGAGCCCATATCAGCCCTTATTTGAACAATCGACCCTTAGAGATTCAAGTGCTAGAACATCATAAATAGGCGCAATTTGTAGAAAAAAAGGGAAACAAATTATCTGAATCCTTCAAGAATCAACAATACTTTTAGAAAAGGGAAATTGTAATCTCAGAATATATTAATCTGAGATTCAAACATGATGTTTGTGGTAAGATAATACCTATCAAATCTCCAATTTAGGTAAGTAGGATCCAATTTGGAATAGAAATGACTTAAAAAAATTGGACCCAGATTGGCCCGTGTTCAGATGACCAAACATCAAAGGTTTAGCCAGTCGAACCTCATAGATAGGCGCGATCTATAGATTCAAAAACAAATTCTTCAAATCCATTAAAGATCAATGGTTTATGGCAATCTTAGTTTATATCAATTTGATATTCAACTATGAGGTTTATGACAAGAATATATCCATTAAATCTCCAATTCAAATCAACCAATCACTAAAACTAGAGATCCTCTCAACCATATATAAGGGGGGTTAGAGCACATGAATTTGAGACATAATTTTTTGTTGGATCCTTGGATCCTTGGAGGCCAATCCTTGGCAAAGTTTCGCATGAATTGAAGAAGGAGATCTCATCATTAAGGAGGAGGCCAAAAGAGCATCATCAAGGAGTCAATAAAAGATGTAAGTCCTTATCTCATCTCCATCCTTTTTCTTCTTTGCTTCCCTTCTTCCTCCTTTGTCTCTTGTGAGGTATCGCTATCCCTGTGCATCTTCTACTACAACCCCTTCCCCTCAACTTCCAAGTTTGCGACAGCCTGCTGCCTTGTTCTCATCAAGTTTCCATCTTCTCATCTACAAATTACATAGCTATCTATGTTTGGAAAGCCAAACATAGAAGGATCGGATGCTCGAACCATGCCACAGATGTCCATCAATATCATGGCCACCTATAGCCTCACCTTAAGGACCACACGGCTTCCTGTGTTTGAACAACTGAACACAAAAGGAATGGATGACTGAGCAAAGCCATGAATGCCCATCGACACTGTGGCCACCGTGAACTCGCTTCATGGGCCACTCGGCTCCCTGTGTTCAAATGGTCAAATAGACAAGGACCGAATGCCCAAACCTCATAGTAGACACCTCTTTTCTCCATCACCGCTATGACCACCTATGGTCTTTAGCATATTGACAGACTCGATCACCACCATGGCCATCCACAGCTACCTACATTTGGATGATTGAACATGAGTCAAAGGCCCAAACTCTCACTAGAATGAGGGTAAAAGAACAAAATAAAACAAAACAAAAATAAGACATCTTAATAAATGGTCTCACTCAGTGATCAATCTGACTTGGGTCAGCTTGTGGTCTTGCCCAAAAATCAAACAATTTAGGGCTAGCCTGCAGTTTTGCCTACGAGTCAAATAGATTAGGGTCAATTTGTGGTCTCACCCAATAATCAATCCGATATAGGACTTACTTGTGGTCTAGCTTGATAACCAATCTAGCTTAATGCTAGCTTGTGGTCTTGCCATAATGTCAAACATCTTAGGACTAGCTTGCGGTCTTGCCCAAAAGTCAAATGGTTTAGGACTACCTTGCAGTCTCATTCGATGACCAATCTGAATTAGGGCCAACCTATGATCTCACCCAAAATTCAAAATTTTAGGGCCATCCTACAGTCTTACTTGAAAGTCAAACAATTTAGAGCCACTTGTAGTCTCACCTGACATCCAATTGACTTAGGGCCAGCTTGTGATCTCACCCAAAAGTTAAATGATTTAGGACTAGTTTGTGGTCTCGCTCAATGACCAATCTAACTTAAGGCCAACTTACAATCTCACCCAAAACTCAAATGGTGTAACGCTAGCCTATGGTCTCATCTGACAACTAATTGACCTACAACTAGCCTGCGATCATGTGCCAAAGTCAAATGGTTTAGTACCAGTCGATGCTATTTCCCAATAACCAATTTGACTTAGGGCTGGTCTACGATCTTGCCTGAAAGTCAAATGGTATAGGGCCAACCTACAGTCTCACCCAACAACCAAATGGTCTAGGGCAAGCCTATAGTCTCACCCAATAACCAATTAACCAAGGTCCAACCTGTGATATCATCCTTTAATGTGGACTTAGGTTAATTTAGGACCAAAATAAGCTAATCCAAAAGTAAAAACCAACTTTGAATTAAACTCTAATTGGATCAAACAACATTCAAACTAAAATAACATAACTTTGAATTGAATCAAACCATGACAATTTGAGGTTAAACCTTTGGGAGTGCCAATTGGGTCAAACTGAATATGTAGAGCGTTTGGCAATGCTCCAAGGCTATACCCAACCCCATGAGCAATGAGTAATTCTACCATCTTGATATGAATCTAAGTTCTACTAGGTGCACTACAAAATCTATAGTAGCACTCCAAGGCTCCACCTAATTCCACAAGAAGTGGGCAAAATACTTCATAGTCAAAGAGGCTAACATGTATGCCCGATGGGTTGTAGAATACCTCAAATCAAAGAAGTTAACACCTACAACTCATGAGCTATGAAATGCTTCAAACTTAAAGAGGTTAACATCTATGTCCCATGGGCTACGAAATACCTCAGATAAAAAAAGTCAACACATATGTCCCATGGGTTACGAAAAAAACTTTAAAATAAATGAAGTTGTCACCTATACCTCATTAGCTATAGAAATACTTCAAACCCAATGAAGATATCGATTACTCCTCATTGGTTATAGAAAACTTCAAATCAAATGAAATTATCACTTGCACCTCATTGGCTATGGAAACACTTCAAAACCAAGCGAAGTTATCACTTACGTCTCATTAGCTATAGAAATGCTTCAAACTTATGAAGTTATCACCTATGCCTCATTAGCTATGGAAGCACTTCAACCAAATGATGTTTTTGCCAATGCCTTATTGGCTAATGAAAATACTTCAAACCAAATAAAATTATCACCAATGCCTTATTGGCTAATAGAAATACTTTAAACCAATAAAGTTATCACCAATACCTTATTGGCTAATGGAAATACTTCACCTAAGAGAAGTTATCACCTATGTCTCATTGGTTATAGAAATACTTCAAACCCAATGAAGTTATCTCTTACACCTCACTAGCTATAGAAACATTTCAAACCAAATAAAGTTATTACCTACGCCTTATTGGCTATGGAAACACTTCAAAATCAAACAAAATTATCATTTATGCCTCATTAGCTATAGAAATAATTCAAATTCATGAAGTCATCACATAGACTCATTGGTTATAGAAATAGTTCAACTAAATGAAGTTATCACTAATATCTCATTGGCTAATGAAAATATTTCAAACCAACTGAAGTTATTGCTGATGCCTTATTGGCTAATGAAAATACTTTATCCAAGAGAAGTTATCGCCAACACCACCAAGCTAATGAAAACACTTCAACTAAGAAAAGTTATTACTTATGCCTCAATGTCTATAGAAACACTTCAAATCAAATGAAGTCATACTTACTTCTCATTGGATATAAAAATACTTCATTGGCTATAGAAATAGCTCAAAATAAAATAAAGTTATACTTACTCCTCATTGGCTAAACACTTCAAATTCATGACGTTATCACCTACACCTCATTCACTATGAAAACACTTTAAATCTCAAAGTTAATACCTATGCCTCATTGGCTATGGGAATACTTCAATCAAAACATGTTATCGCTAATGCCTCATTGGCTAAGGAAAATACTTCAACAAAGAGAAGTTATTGCCAATGCCTCATTGGCTAATAGAAATACTTCAACTAAGAGAAGTTATTACCAATTCCACTAGGCTAATTAAAATACTTCAACAAAGAGAAGTTATCACTTATGTTTCATTGACTCATAAGGTTATCACTTAGCCTTATTGGCTATGGAAGCACTTCAAACTCAAGAAATTATCACTTACATCTCATTAGTTATAGAGAGACTTCAAACTCAGAAAATTATTGTTTATACCTTATTGGATATAGAAACACTTCAAACTCAAAATGTTATTACTTATGTCTCATTGGTTATGGAAACACTTCAAACTCATGAAGTTATCACCTATACCTCATTGGCTACAAAATACTTCAAATTTATGAGGTTATCACCTATGCCTCATTATTTATAGAAACACTTCAAAACTCAAAGTTATCACCAATGCCTTATTGGCTAATAGAAATACTTTAGACTCATGAAGTTATCACCAATGCCTCATAGGCTAATGGAAATATTTTAAAATATAAAGTTATCGCTTACACGTCATTGGCTATGAAAATACTGCAAACTAATAAAGTTATCATCAATGCCTTATTGTCTAATAGATATACTTCAAACTCATGAAGACTCATGAAGCTATTAGTAATACCTTATTAGCTATGAAAACACTTCAAACTCTTAAAATTATCACCAATACCTTATTGACTAATGGAAATACTTCAAATAAAATGAAGTTATCATTAAAGCCTTATTGGCTAACAGAAAAACTTCAAACCTTGAAGTTATTACCAACACCCTATTGGCTAACAAAAACACTTCAACCAAAAGAAATTATCACCAATGCTCAGGCCATTGGAAACACTTCACCTCTCATTCCCTTTCCATGTCCTACTGGATAATGCCACCAAACCAAATCATTAACAACTACCAGGGATCAAGTCAAGACCCATTTGAGGTAGACCCCATAGGTCCAACACATGGGAGCAGGGCAGCAACACATGTCAAAGCATCTTTCCCATTTCTCTCTCTTTCATTTATTTTATTTCCATGATCTTCTTATTGTAAAGTAATGGTATGCCCTTACTTAAGCCATGTACAAATTGAATTTTTTTCTTCTTTTCCCTTTTGTGTTTTGATTTTATTAGCTAAGTTTTTGCTTTAGGAGATTCCTGGAAATTATCTAGGTAATTAACAACAAGGTCTTGCACCTGTTGGAAGGTAATCTTTCCATAACACCTGATAGCATACTCAAATTAAGCACACTTTGATTTGTGCATCAAAGTCACTTTTTGATGTCTCTACCACTCTTGAAACTGATCCCATATGCTAGTCGACTAGTATCCTTAATTGGTCAATCGATTCTTGTAAACCAGAAGTTGTAGGTTCTCTATCAGGCAATTGGTATCCCAAATAGTCATTCGATTCTAATAAACTAGGAATAAAACCCCTTTGTTAGATGCTTGTTCCAGAACTAGTCGCCTAGTTTAATTTAACCTAGAATGACACCCTTTTGGCGATCGACAGGTGCCCTAACTAGTCATCCATTTTAGTTAGGAGACTGATATGAGTATAGATTCAACTTTAATCGAGTCGAGCTTTGATTGGTCAAAACCAGGAACAATTTGGGTTCAAATCAAGTCAATCTAGAAGCAAAAGAAATTCTAAGTAAACTCTAATTGAGTCAAATCACCATAAGTTCAAATGAAACTCTGAACCAGATTCATTGCATTCAAATTAAAGCATAATAATTTCAAATAGAATTCTAAATTAAATGTAACCACATTCGAATTAAACCACAACAATTTTGAATAGAATTCTAAATTAGGTCAAAACATATTTGATCTAAACCAAAATAAGTTTGAATAGAACTCTAAATTGAGTTTAATAATATTTGAACTAAACCACAACAAATTTGAACAGAACTCTAAATTGAGTCAAACAACATTCAAACTAAACAACAACAAGTTCAAATATTAAATCAAAAGAAGTCAACTAACAAAATGCTCAAAGCTGTCAGCCACACTTCAAAACTAAGCTAACCCCAAAACCTATTATCAATGCCTTAGATTTAATCAACAACATGCCAATGAGGTTGTCGATTATCAAATCAAGTAAAGTCAACCAAAAACATGCTGAAAGCCATCAGCCACATTTCAAAGGTAAGCCAGCCCCAAAAGCTATTTGTGACACTTGGCTAAGGAAACCACAAAAGCTATTGGCAATGCCTCAAATCTAATCGACAATAAGCCAATGAGGCCTTTGATTATCAAATCAAATGAAGTCAACTAACAACATGCTCAAAATCATTGGCCACAATTCAAAACTAAGCCAACCCCAAAAGCCATTGGTGATGCTTGGCTAAGCCAGGCCAAAAAGGATCCAAGCATAAAGAAATGAATGAGAAACCAAGTCAAAGAACTACTAGTCCTATTGGGCCATTCGCTATTACTTTAAGATATGCATATATTGAACCTAGCACTACAGAATCTAGAGAAACATTTTATCGATGCACCATCCTATAGGCTATTGCAAACATCTCTAAGCAAATGTACTATCCAAGGTGCAGCATAATAAAGTGGCAAAGCCACAAAAAGATGAAAGCAGCAAAATAATTTTGGGGCCAAAATCCATAAGGTTGTTGCTTGTGTCATGCTTAACCTAGTTAAATATAGTTGGTTGGCTTGTCAGAGTCCTCTCATAGAAACGTTTAATCCAATGGTCAAAGTACGCTCGCTTTTGATTGTTCATTAAGTGTGTTACCATCTAATCATAAATTATGAAGAGATCATATGAAGTGTAATTGAAGTCAAAGTTTATGTGGCAGTTAGTAGGGATATATTCACCATGAAAACTCCCAAGGATAGGAATCCAAGTTAGATGCCTTATGTCCCATAAATAAATATTGCTTCACCATAAGGAGAGTGAAAAGTTTTTGTAGCATGATTCCATATCTCGATTACACTGTGCAAAATTCTCAAGTCTCGTGCATGCTGCCCCTTGGATGCTATGACTCCTAAAATGCCGAGACCTGCAACTTGAGCTGAAAATTGAGTTACCATATCAACAACCTACTCCGAATAATTTAATAAAACTAGGACTACTTTGGAAAGTGGAAATGGTCATCCCTAAGCAAGTGAATTACTATTCGAGGTATAAAATCTCAGGGTTTTTGAAGACTCTCATTGTCTAAACTACCCAACTGACCCTCACCTAAAGGTCTCCCTGGCCCCATTAGCACATGCCATCCCCTCTTTGGTAAAGCAAGGAAAGGGATGGTAATTGTCAAATCTCACTTGTTTTTGATACTCCTAAAGTTGATATGAAATAACTACTTCAACATCAGTTCCCAAAAGTGGGAAGGAAGCAAGGTAAAATCAAACTATCTTCATTCTTGTTTCAAATTCTTTCAATCACAAGAGACTCCATAGTACTTGCAAAATATAAAAGAGATAGACAAGTAAAATAGGGGAGAAGAGAACTATTGCAATAATAAAATATGGAAGAAAAGGTAAGGACCCCACCTATCAAACACTTGCGAAGGTAAGTTCAAATATTCACTATTGTTCACACCCACTCCTTTGGCAAGAAAATGTGAGAAGTGGATGTGAAGGGGGCACTTTGTTTGGGTAGATTTTGTAACCCAACTCTGGCTCCAAGTTTGACATGAATTAGAGTTGTACCTTGAGCCTAGTTCATAATAGGTTGAGTCCAACTTGAAATAAACATGGGTTGAAACTTTAAGTCTAAACACTAAATCGGGCAACACTAGTTGAATGCTTGGTGAATCAATTGACCTATTTTGACAAGCAAGACCAATATAACCTCTATCGATAAACTAGTTTCTCAATTGGTCAACCAATTCTGATGAGCAAGACTAGTGTAACCTCTATTGGTTGATTGATTCCTTAACTAATCATTCAGTTAAAGTCAAGATCTATAGAAAGGAAAATAAATCCTTATCCAATCTCATAAGCAATTAATAGAATTTTTAGTTAAGGAAATTGCAATCTCAAAATATATCAACCAAAGATCAAATCTAAGATCTATTTTCAAAGAAGAAGAAAACAAAATCCTATCCAAATCTCAAATTTAAAGCAACTAATAATTTAATTTGAAGATCCTCTCAACCCTATAAAAACCTGCAAGAATAAACACAAAAGAGGATGAAAATAAGCATAAATCAAAGAGAAAGGAGATCAAGAAGACATTATCAAAGAGGAGATCAAGAGAGCAAAGAGAAGTAAGGCTCCTATCAGTTCTTTGTCTCTTTTTTATTTTATTTATTCTCTTTATTTATCTCCTACAAGGTCCTCACTACTTACCCCCCACCCCCACCCCCCCCCCCCCCCCCTTTCGCCTCCCCAATGCTCTTACTCCCTCACTCCATCACCACTGTAGGCACTCGCAGTTCCTTCTCTCTCTAAGCTCCACCTCTACCACATTTGCCACATTGTCATCTTGCCAATTGCATCAAACCCTGGCCCTACCATGCCTCTCCAACAACCTCCACTAGCTTGAGAAGTTTGAGGCAGTCATGAAGGCCTCAAAAGAAAAGAGAAGGAGAAGATGAAAAAGAAGCAAGAAGGGAGAAGTATAAATGAAGAATCCAAAAAAGACGAAGAACAACCCACATGGCCAAGGGAAAGAAGAAAAAAAATAAATAAAATAGAAACAAAAAAAGGAAAAAATATGAAGACAAAAAAAATAGAAATAAAGAAGGATTGAATGTGTTCCCATCAACTAACCTTGAGCCAGCCTGTGGGCTCATCCGAAAGACAACTAGTGTAGGTCCAATCTATAGGCTAGCTTGCAGGCTCATCTGAAAAGTCAATTCAACTAAGGGCCAACCTATGGGCTCACCCAAAAGCCAATTTGAACTAAATACTAGCCTACAAGCTCACATAAAGGTCTATTAGGAACCAAAAACTAGCTTGTAGGCTCAACTAAGGATCTAAACAGTTTAGGGCTAATCCACAGGCTCATCTAAAAACCTACTATTGACTAAGGACTAGCCTGTGGACTCACCCAAAAGTCATTCTAATCAAGGATCAGCCTGTAAGCTCACCCGAAAGTCAATTTAGCTAAGGGCCAGCCCACGAGCTTACCCAAACGCCAATTTGGACTGAAAGCCAATCCATCGGCTTATGTAAATGTCTAAATCAACTAAAGACTAGCCTACAGGCTTACCTGAAAGTCAAAATAACTCAGGGTTAGTCTGGACACTTAACTAAAGTCATTATGATAATCTGAGGGCTCTTGAACCAAAATAAAATCATGGAACATAAATCAATTAAATGACTTAATCATATTGAACTCAAGCTAATTTGGACAGAACAAATAACAAAACCAAATTGACTTAGACAGGACACAAAATAAACCTAAATTGGCAAAAACAAATAGACTAAAACTAGTCTAGGTGAGCAAAAAAGCTCTTTGTCAGTCAATCATTCTCTCAATTGGTCGACTAATCCTACTCAATCAGAATCGACAAAGCTCTACTAAATGACTAGATCTAGTGAACTAGAAACTCCAAGTTCTCTAACAAGCTATTGGTACCCAAATCAGTCATTTAGTTTTGATAAACTAGGAAAAGAACCCCTTTTTATTAGATGCCTAATTCTTAAACCGGTCATCCAGTTCAATTGAACCTGAAGTGACACCCATTTAGCCGATCGACTGGTACCCCAACTGGTTATCCATTTTAGTTAGAGACCTGAGTTCAAATTCAACGTTAATCTAGTCAAGCCTTGATTGGTCTAAACTTAAAACAATTTGGGTTCAAATTAATTTCATCTGGAATGAAAAGAAATTTGAAATGAACCCTAGTTGAGTGAAATCACCATAAGTTTGAATTAAACTATGAACCACATTCAAAGTAAACTACAACAAGTTTGAATGGAACTCTAAATTGAGTCTAACCACAACATGTTCAAATAGAACTCTGAATTGAAGCAAGCCACATTTGAACTAAATCATAGCAAGTTCGAATAAAACTCTAAATTGAGTTGAGCAATATTAGAACTAAACCACAATAAGTTCAAACAAAACTCTAAATTGAATTAAAAAAAATTAAAACTAAACCACAAGATGTTTGAATAGAACTCTATATTGAGTCAAACAACATTCAAACTAAACCATCACAAGTTCAAATTAAACTCTAAACCATAATTGAATTGAACCACAACAAGTTCAAATAAAAATCTAAATTGAGTCAAACTACACTTCAAAGCTAAGCCAACCCCAAAACTTTTGGGAATGCCTCAAATTTAATCAACAAGACACCAATGAGGTCGTCAATTCTTGAATCAAAATAAGTCAAATGATAAGACACTTAAAGCTATTGGCCACACTTCAATGCTAAGTCAACCCCAAAAATGGTCGGTGACACTTGGCTAAGACAATCCCAAAAGTTGTTAGCAACCCCTCAAATTTAATAGGCAATATGCCAATGAGGTTGTTTATTATCAAATTAAAAGAAGTCAATTGATAATACGCTAAAAGTTGTCAGCCACACTCCAAAGCTAAGCCACCCCCAAAAGCCGTTAGTGACATTTGGCTAAGCCAACCCCAAAATCTGTTAGTAACCCCTCAAATTTAATTGGTAAGATGCCAATGTGGTCATCGATTATCAAATAAAATAAAGTCAATGGATAACACACTCAAAGCCATCGGCCACACTTCAAAGCTAAGTCAACCCAAAAGTCATTGGTAATGCTTGGCTAAGCTAACCACAAAAGAAGTTAGTGATACCTCAAACTTAATCGACAACATGCCAATAAGGCTTGATGATCAATCAAAAGAAGTCAACCAACAACATTCTCAGAGCCATCGGCCATAAGCTAAGCCAACTCAAAATCGATTAGTGACATTTGGCGAAGCCAACCCCAAAAGCCTCAAACTTAATTGACAACACGCCATTGAGGCCATCAATTATCAAATCAAAAATCAAATGAAGTCAACTAACAACATGCTCAATGCCATCGACCACACTTTATAGCTAAGCCAACTCAAAAGCCATTGGTGATGATGGGCTAAGCCAATCCCAAAAGCCATTGGTAACACCTCAAACTTATTCAAAAAGATGCCAATGAAGCCATCCATTATCAAATCAAAAATCCAACAAAGTCAGTGGATAACACCATTGGTTACACATCAAAGCTAAGCTAACTCAAAAGCCATTAGTGATTGTTAGCTAAACCAACCCAAAAGTGATGCTATAATCCTAATTGGCAGCATGTCAAGAGGTCGTTGATTGTCAAATCATAAAAATTAAAAGAAGTCAATTGGCAATATGCTCAAAGCCATTGGCCACACTTCAAAGTGAAGCTAATTCAAATCTATTAATGATACTTAGTTAAACTAACCTCAAAAGTGATTGGTGGTGCTACAAACCTAATAGACAACAAGCCAAGAAGTCATCAATCATCAAAAGAAGTCAACTGACAATAAGTAAGAAGCTATCAGTAAAACTTCAAACCCTAATAAGGTCAATTGACACAGGCCAAGGTAGTCAACCACACCCATCAACATGTTATTTGCATCCACCAAGGATCAAGTCAAGACTTATATGAACAAATTCCACTCTGTCAATTGAACAGGAGTGGGGTAGTGGTGAGCATTAAAGCTTCTTTCTCACTTTCTCATTCTTATTTTCATGATTATGAATTGTTTGAAGTAAGGGTATGCCCTTACTTAAGCCATGTACCTTTTCTTAAATTAATAAAATCATGCTTTCTTCTCTTTGCTAGGATTCTCACTTTAGGAGGTTTCCAATAATTATTGGGTAATTAACAACAGGGGCTTATACCTATTGGAAGTCATGTTCCCATAATTCTAACTGTACACTCAAACCACCATGAATTTTGATTTGTTAGCAATCTCGAGTGGTCAATTTTGATCCCATAAAAGGGACAGCTATTGCAGGGTCCCAACAAACCATGAAGCATATGGACTACCTCGAAGGGATGCAGACCACCTTTAAGGACCACTTTGGACAAGGGCCAAGCTCTAGAGACTCTTTGTTTTCTTTTGTGCCCTTGTGTAGTTTTTGACATGTACTTGTGTTTTGATTATTGCTTTTGTGGATGATTAGTCACTTGTGATGTAATTATGTGTTCTGGAACTATGTTTATGATTATGTATGGTTTTATCTCTTATGGACCATGTTATATTGGGTTTATGTGGATGTGGACTTTCATATTATTTTGTGAAACCTTAATCTAAAAGGTAGCATTTTAGTTTCACTTGCGGCACTATTGTGGTTGTGGATGCTCATATTATTATTCTCCCTATGTATGGCCCATTTTGTCGATGTCAAAAGTGGGAGAAAATATAGATAGGGAGAGTTGTCACAGTAAAGTGGAGTCTTACATTCATATTCAAAACTATTAAAATTCTTGTTTAATATAATGATTCTTATATATGTTATGATTGACTCTAGTTGTTAACTTGCTTTAAATGTGAAAATTTTCTTTAACAAACTAGATTATTTATTTTATGCTTGTGAAGGTTTGTCATCATCAAAAAAGGGGAGATTGTAACAGGTGTCCAAACCTAATGACTGGACATCCAAATCCATGATATTAGTTATAATGGCTAGTTAAATTTGACTATTGAAATATTTTGGATGCTTGAACCTTATATTCTAGATGCCCGAACATGGCAAAGTATAGTTAGTGATGGCTAGTGCTCTCCCCAATTGGCATAAGATCTTTGGGCTTGTTCAATATAGAACTTTTGCACATGTTGAGCAATCCTTGTCTAAGAATATAAGCTACCACCAGGCCACTAGCCTCCAAGTGATCTAAGCATTGGTCTTTAATTTTTAAATCTTCAAAAACCCTTGTACTTTGTTGGGAGGTCTTATAGTGAGATTTAAGTGTAACTTTTCATCTTTCTCATCAAGTGTAAATACTCCCAGATTGTTAGAAGTGTGAGAGATTCAAGGCTCTGGATTAAAGTGGAAATTCCCTCAGTTGGAAATGAAGTTGTAAGGGTGTGGCTTCACCTACAAAGTGACAACTCTAGGGGAGAGTCCAAGTCCTCAATATTGAGGCAAGGGTTATAGAGTAGGCACAGTTGGTCACTAAACCACACAAAAATCACAATGCAATCTTTACTCAATTCTTTTTATAGCATTCATGATTTGATTTCTTACTTATGGGACTGTGATTTTGCTATTAGTTTGTGAACTAATTTTTAATTTCAAAAGTGGTTATTATTCTATTTGGACCTAATTCACCACCCTTGCCCACCCCACCCCCCACCCCCCCCCCCCCCCCCTCTCTCTCTCCTCTCCTCCTCCTCCTCCTCTTAGGTTGGTTGTTGCCTATTAATTAGTATCAAAGCTTGGTGCTCTTATTTTTGTATTTAACCACCTAGAGCCTTTTGATCCTCTTTATGGCTTTGTGGCAAGGTTTAGTATTTCTCCATCTCTCCATAAGGGACAACGCACTACAAGACCTCCTCTTTTTAATGGTACTCATTTTAACTATTAGAGATCTCATATTAGAATTTTTATCAAGGCCATCAACTATGATCTTTGGTATTTTATAGAAGATGGGTATATTCCACGCACCAAAATAATTGATGGTGTGAGAGTCCTCTAGCCTAGAGATAAATTGAATGATTTGGACAATAACAATAGTTTTTTAAATGTTGTTTGAGGTGATTTTTGCTACAATCAATTTGATTGAAATATAATTAAGATTGAGACTTGTATGCCACTAAATTGTGGCTCAATTGTGGGTTTCAATTAGACTTAAATCAAGACCAAGTTTGGCCAAAAATTGAGCTCAATTTGAACTTGAATTATTGGAAAATTTAGGCTCAATTTAGGTCTAATCCAAATGGGTTGAGTGGGCTAGATTTTAGGACAAAAATTGAACCAAAAATTTATCTAAAACTTGGGCCAAAATGATATAATGCAAGGATTTTGTAAATAAGCCTCTGAATTGAAGAAATCTTCATAAATGGATGCTTGATCAGATTTTTCTTACAAATAGATCCTTAAAATAAGAATTTTATAGAAAAGTCTAATAAAATCTTAAAATTATAAATTAATCTTGTAAAATCGAGGATTCACAAATATACCTCTCTGAAGATCGATAATTATGATTTGGTCCATGTGAAATCCAAACTTTGCGAATAAATCCCTTCGAAATTTTTTATTTACGAATAAATTCCTTCAAAATTTTTTATTTGTGAATAAATTTTTCCAAAATTCTTTTTCTACAAATAAGTCCATGGATTTTTTGACTATTTGCAAGTAAGTCTCCCAAGAATTTTTACTTGTAAATAAGTCTAAATGTTATTCAAAAAAGAACCTAAAAGTTTTAAAACTTTATAAACAAGTCCTTTCTGTATAAAAATATCCTAAAAATTATAAAATTATAATTTAGTCTATTTTTCAAAAAAAATTACAAATAGCCTCCTAAATAGCCTCCTAAATTTCATGATAATAGGTAATCTATTACCTTTGTTTACTTCTTGTTCTTCTTGACTTGCTTTGCTTCATTTCCTTACTCCCGAGCCCTACTGCTGAGAACATTTGTGTTGGATCTAAGTTCGACAAACTCTTCATGGTGGCACTCTGTCACAACCACATTAATGACCCTTAGCTCCCCTACAACTCAAGTTACTACCTTGCCAAAACCCCATGCACCACTCACCTAATGGTCTTGCACTAAGCTTCGCCCATGCATCGCCTACCTAACCTACTTTCTTTGAGCTCTCTTTAGCCCATCGGCCATCCATGCCCATTAGAGCCTCATCGTGCACCAGAGACAATAGTTGCATCCTTGTCGGAGTGGTCTATTCTGTCGCTTAGGGCTCTGACCAACATTGGCCATTGGAGAGAGCTCCTCGGCTTGTGGAAATGGCTCCATGACACCACTTGGCTGATCGAGACTAGATCTGGCCAGAACTAGCCATGAAAGGAGGGACAGGCATGCCCGTCCACCGTGCTACCAGAGGAGAGAGGGCAAATCTGGTTGTGAAGGAGATCAAGTCCGCTTGGGCTCAATAAAACCTTGCAAAGAAGAGCCAAAAGGAGGCTTAAGGTTGAAGTAGTGTGTTTTTTTAAAAAAAACATTAAAAAAAACTTATTAAGCAGCAAAAAGAAAATTTTGGTAAAAAACAAAAGAGGTTTTGGGCTTGAAGGAAAAGAATAAGGAAAGGAAAAACAAAAAAAAATAAAAATGGTTGTTGTGATTTAAAATAAAAAGGAAAAAAGAGGCAAATTTGGTAAAAATAAAAAAAAAGAGCTTTCAACATCATGGCTACTCATAATCTTTGATGTGATGGTGGACTCTTGACAACACCGCAGTCACCCACAGCCATCAACGATGAAGATGGTGAATCCATAATCTTGTTGCGGCCACCCACGGCCCCTTCAAAGTCAGTGATGAAGATGACAAACCGATGACCTTGCTATATCCACCTACTGTCCTCAAAGACAGTAGATCCCCATCACTTAGCTAGCCTTTAGGCTTGCATCCAAGCTATGAATCAACCTAAAATTATCATAAATAGCCAAGGACTCTCAAATCAAATTTATTACTATAAACTCAATCACAATAAATGGATAAAGGATAAGTTCGCTCAAATGGACCTGAATTAACCAAACAAATGGACTAAAATCCAAATTGAGCTGAACTCCTAGAAATTTAAATTGAGTAAACTTAAACCAAATAAACTCATACTCAACCCTAATCAAGCTCAAATTGAGTTCAAATCAAATTAAATCAAGATTAAACTAAGCTCAAATTAAATCTTGATTGGGTTAAGTCAAGTCCAAACTGAAAGGACAAACTCAAAGTCAAGCCAGGACCAAGCCATGCAGAATTCAAGCCAAGTTGAACTAAAGTGATATGAACTTGAATCAAAATCTAGCAGACTCGAACTCGATAATGGTCCAACACAAGGTCAAACTTGACTCAAGCTAAATGAAATCAAACTTGAACCCAAACTTTATTAGTCTTGATGTAATTGAATGGGGGTCAAATCAGGTCCCACTCGATGCACTGACTCTTAGCAATACTCCAAGGCTATGAACAACAGGTGATATTACTATCTTGACCCAAACTAGAATTGGTTCGAATAGAACTAAATAAAGTTGAACTGAGTCTCACTGGGTATGCCACAAAAGCGTTTGGCAATATTTCAAAACTATACCCACCTCCATAGGTTGTTGGTGATGCTATTAAATTAAAGAAGTTAATTGCTAATATACTCTAAGCTATTGGCCATACTTCAAAGCTATATCCAATCTTAAAAGCCATTGGTGATGCTATCAAGCCAAAGAAGTTAATTGCCAACACACTCAAAGTCATTGGCCACACTTTGAAGCTAGTCAACCCAAAAAGTCATTGACGATGCATCTTCCAAGCTATACCCAACCCCATAAGCTATTAGTGATGCTACCAAACCAAATGAAGTCAACTGACAATACGCTCAAAGCTATTGGCCACACTTCAAAGCCATACCCAACCTTCTAAGTCATTAATGATGCTACCAAATCAATGAAGTCAACCAACAATATGCTCAAAGCCGTTGGCCACACTTCAAGGTAGTCAACACCATAAGTAGTTGATAATGTGCTTGTAAAGCTAGTCAATCCTAAAAGTCATTCACAATGCATCCTCAAGCCATACTCAACCTTATAAGTCATTGGTGATGCTACCCAAATAATGAAGTTATCACCTATACCTTATCAACTATAAAAATACTTCAAAAATAATGAATTTATCACCTATGCCTTATCGACTATGGAAACACTTTAAAAAACTAAAGAAGATATCACCTATACTTTGTTGGCTATAGAAATACTTCAAGGTTAATGGAATTATCACTAATGTCTTATTGGCTAATAGAAACACTCCAACCCAAATAAAGTTATTGCTTATGCATTATTGGCTAACAAACATACTCCAAACCCAAATGAAGTTATCGCCGATGCCTTATTGGCTAACGGAACACTTCAAATCATGAAGTTATTACCAATGTTAAAAACTATTGAAAACACTTTGAACTTCTCCTATGCCCTTCCATATCCCATTGGACAATGCCATCAATACTTGCTTAAGATCGGGTTGATTTGGGTTCAACACCACGTGGTCTAGTGCAGAAGGAGCAAGGCAATAGCACATATCAAAGCTTTTTGTTCACTCTTTCTCTTTTCCTTTCTTCATTGCTTTCATGTTTCCTATAATTCCATGTCAAAATTCATTGTAAAGTAAGGGTATACCCTTGCTTAAGCCATGTATCCATTTTTTAAAATCATATGCTTTCTTCTTTTCTTTTTTGTCTATCTATTTTATTAGTTAGGTTTCTCAGTTTAAGAGGTTCCTAGCAATCATTGAGGTAATTAACAATAGGAGCTTATGTCTATTGGAAGTCATATTCCCACAACACCTAATAGTATACTCTAAATTAAAACAAATCTTGATTTGTGATTCAAGATCACTCCTCGAGGTCTCTACTATCCCAAGTGGTCAATTTCTATCCCACAAATTCTAACACATTTGGTAGGACATGACTTCTCCTCCAAGTGTAGAAATATAGTTAATATAATAGAGACATTGATATAGTAGAATTACAATTGAAGGCTGATCAATTATATTCTCCTTTATAGAAGAAAGAATCAAATAGAAACAACAAAGAGCATCTCTGCTCCAAGGTACACCATTATCTTGGGGGCAAGTTTAGTTGTGATGGGAGACTCTTGAATGAGATAACTTGACTAATGGGAGAAGTTAGACTCAACCCAGAGCCTAGACCCAATTCTCAAGATAGGAACCATCATGTTCTGATAGAAGCTTTGGTTATAACTGAAAGCTCTAATCAAGAAGTGATGATAGAATCACTACAAGAATAACTGAGATAGCAAAGCAAAAAGAAAGATGAAGCTCACAAGATAGTCATAGAGTTGACGGAGATGATGCTACAAATGAGTCAAAAGATTGATAAGTTAGAATGATCTCAATAGCCATCTTAAGTAATAGAGGCGACAGAAGGTGCATCTCTTACAGATGAGATCAATGAAAATATAAGTCCTTCACAAGCGCCTCCTCCAGTAAGGGATCCCCAAACTCTGATTTCAGGGATCTCTGACAATATGGAACTCTCAGCATACATACAATAGTAGGTACAATAAATAGTAACTACACAGTTGAGACATGAAAGTGAGATAGGTTGGGAAAATGATGCTGACAAACCATACCCTAACCATCACGACCAAGTTCCATATCCTAAAGGTTATATAGTGCCTAGTTTCAAACAATTTAATGGATTGGGCAATCCTAAACAACACATGGCTCACTTTGTAACTTTGTGTGGGGATTCAAGTAATAATCCCTTATTATAACTCTATCAATTTTTAGCAAGTTTAATAGGAGTAGCATTCGAGTGGTATGCTAGTCTACAACCAGAATCTATATAGACTTGGGCATAAATGGAGGCTTTTTGAACTAGGTTTGGAGGAGTCAATAATAAGGTGACCATTATAGACCTTGTCTCAATACCAAAATGTGACAATGAGTTGATTCTAGATTATATCACATGGCGGAGAAATCTCAGCATTAAGTGTGAACAATCCATGAGCCAATTTGAGGTAGTGAACCTAGTTCTTTGCAACATAAGGGGAGAATAGATGACACTCTATCTGAGTACCTCTTCTATCCATACCTTCTAAGACCTCATCATGTAAGTCAAGAAGCTAAAAAGGATTGGCCCACCAATCTTATCTAGTTCACAAAGCTTTAGACTAAAAAAGAATAAGATAAAGCATGAAGAGTCTTCCAAAAATGTGAGGGCTGCATTCACAATAACTGAGTAAAAAAAACTTTCAAACCCTACCATGAACAAGGGTAATGCTCAGAAGCCACTAGCTCTTGGAGGAGATAGAGAAGTGGAATGTTCCAATGATCTCCAACAAAGGCTCAGAAAGAAATACTCTTTCAAAAGAGAAAGCTAAAATCTTCTAGGATGCACTAAAGTTAGGTCTCTAATTGCCAGAATCCAAGAGGCCAAGCAAGGCCAACAAACCAAATCACTTGAGCTATTGCCCTTACCATAGAGTCTTGGGCATACCATTGAAGGCTATTATATGTTCAAGGATGGGGTCAAAAAGCAATACCAAGAAGGTAAGGTAACTCTCTCAAAGGTAGTCCTACTCGAAACACCCACTGAACACATCAATCATGCTATTGTGTTTGAGGATCATAAACCACTTGCTGAAATTCTCTTTGACGAAGAAGCAAAGCATACTCCTAAACAGAGGCAATTATGGAACGTCTATATTTCAAAAAGGCTAAAGAAATTGATGAAAAAATAACTAGAAACCTTGGAGAGTCTGGGATGGTGAAGAAATCCTCATTAGAGCAAGTTACCTTACCTACTTGAGGCATCAACAAGGGGAAGAATAGAAGCAAGAAGAAGAAGCTAGTTCAACTAGATGAATATGATATCAAGAAATCAGCCATCCAAGAATACATCAATGCTTTGGATAAATATGTTTAGAGAGAAAGAAGAAAAGTAACTCTTGAAGAATTCTTCCCTGACAAACTCAAAGCTTTACTAGAAGACCTTGATGCAAGAAATGAAGAAAGTGAACTTCCAATGGCAACATGCTCTACCATATTTATCATTGGAGGTTACAACAAAGCTGATCCCCACTCTACCACGTTAATGATAAGAAAATTTAGGATGCAATGTAAGAAGAAGTGAAAATGTTCACTGGGGATGATACTAATGAAATGAGAGATCCTACAGGTCTCACTGATAGTACTCTCAAGATGACTACCTTAGAGAGTGGTTTACCTATGAGTATGACTATGGTATACTCAAACTACAACTAGATACTATGAAAAGAGCTAGTTATAACTAACACCAGGTTTGTCAAGGGGCAAATGCAAATGTTGAACAAACATATGTAGGCTATAACTACCTACATAGAAAGTGTGACAAATACAACTGCCATGCTCTATAAGAAAGTCGAGAGGATGGAGAAGGTCCTAGCAAAAAAAAAAGTCATATGAAAGACCTAGTAGGGGTGGTGAGAAACCACTTACCGACCCTCCTCGGGATGAGGATGACCACTCATGCCACTTAAAGATGAATCTTATGAAGTGTGCTTTTGGGGTATCATTGAGAAAAGTCCTTGATCTATTGTTAGACATCAAGGGATTGAAATTGATCCATCTAAGATCAAAGCTATCTTGGATATGCCACCACCTAGAAATCTCAAGTAATTGAGGTCATTCCAAAGCCGACTTGCATACATAAGAAGATTCATTTCAAACCTCTCTAGAACATACAAGTCTTTTTCTAAGTTAATAAAAAAAGAAGACTCCATTCATCTAGGATCAAGACTACCAATAGGCCTTCGAAGAGATCAAGTAATATCTCCTAAAGTCTCAAGTCCTAGCAGCACCTCTACATGACAAGCCCTTAATCCTCTATATGGCAGCAATAGAAGGATCTCTGGGGGCACTTCTTGCCCAAAATAATAAAGAGGGTAAAGAAAATGCACTCTATTATCTAAGTAGAATGCGAGTGGGGGCAGAAAATGAATATTCCCCCCATCAAAATGTATCATCTGGTCTCATATTTGTGATCAAGAAGATAAGACATTATATGCTTTCTCATCAAGTCATTTTAATATCGAAGATTGATCCCATAAAGTACCTAATGACTAGGGTTGTACTCACTGGAAGGCTAGAAAAGTGGGCTTTGATTCTCATGGAATACGATATTAAATTCACTCCCTAGAAGATTGTTAAAGGGCAAGCCCTCACTAATTTTCTCGCAACTCATCTAGCACCGAACAATTCCCCTTCGAGTTGTGAGCTCCCTGAAAAAGAGATCCTTTTGGTAAAATAAGGGAAATCTTGCTAGAAGCTATACTTTGATGGAGTATCATCCATCAACCCAAGGATTAAACTAAAGCTTTTGTAAGTCAAAGTAGGTATTAAACTCATTTATGTCACTCCAAATGGGGGCATCTTATGATATTCCTATTCTCTCTCAAAACCTTGCATAAATAATGAAGTTGAATATGAAGTCTTAATTGAAGAATTGGAGATGGCCCTCAATATGAAAATATCATGCCAACATGTTTTCGGTGATTCACAACTAGTTATCAACCAAGTCCAAAGTAAATATAAAATCCACATATCTGAGCTCCTAAAATATCATGAAAAGGCTCAAGAGCTCATAAGGAAAATTACTCATGTTTAATTAACTAAGTTTTCTTGCTCCATCAATTCAAATGCTAATTCCTTAGTCAAACTACCCAAGGCACTGACCGACCCTAATCAAGAAGAAATTCTAATCACAATCCGTAGTAGACAAGTGATAAACTCAGTTTTCAACATCAAGCATGAGAGGACTAAATCTAAATTAATAGAAGAGGTCATAGATTGGAAAATATCATTCATTAACCACCTTAAATAGATGGATGAAGATTCTAAAGAAAATTATTGCCAAAAACAATAAATATTAGCACCAAAAACTTGTTGAGGTACTTTGGGCCTATTGCACCACATATTGAACTCCTACCCAATCAATGCCATATTCATTGGTGTTTAGGATGAGACAAGACTTACAACACAACAAAACCTAGAAATGTATCGAGCACAAATGGCTAGGGCCTAAACAAGATGGCTCGGCTTTGGTCATTCCGAAAGAGAGAAATGGTCTTATTCTTGAGAAGACCCATAATCCAAATTGAAACAAGAAAGACAAATATGAGCCTAAGTGGAAAAGCCCTTATATCATTGAAAGGATATTTGAAGGGGGATCCTACCAACTGATCGATGATAAGGGGGAAAGGCCTATGCCACTAATCAACAACTGATTCCTCAAAAGGTACTATGCCTAAGTCCTGAGGGCAACAATATAAAAATAAAAAATATATATGTTTTGTCTATGATGAAATGTCTAACTTTCTCAAAAAAAAATGCTCAGTCAAATATACATTCCATGTTTCTCGAGCCAACACATGGACACAAAACTCTGTCCATCTTTCATGACTACTGAGCCTGCATTTACATGACACACTAAGTCCACTTTCATGTGGCAAACCAAGTTCACTTCATGTAGGAAACTAAGCTCACTTTCACATGGCAAACAAAGTCCACTTCTACATGTCAAATCAAGTCCACTTTCATATGTCAAACAAAATCGACTTCCATGTAGTAACCAAGTCCACTTTCATGTGGTAAACCAAGTCCACTTTTATGTGACAAATCTAAGTCCACTTTCACATAGCAACCTAAGTCCACTTTCATGTGGTGACCTAAGTCCACTTTTTGTGGCAAATTAAGTTCATTTCTATATGGTAAACTAAGTCCACCATCGCATGGCAAATCAAGTCCTTTCTCATGTGGCAATTCAAATCCATATAGTCAACTCCTAAAATGTTGATGCAGGGGCAAGGACTTGAAAATTGTTTGCACCCTCTCCGCTTGTCAAAATTTGAGAAGAGGCTGTGAAGGAGGATAATTTATTTGACATAATTTTGTCATAATCAAATTTGATGAAAATATAATTAAAATTGAGACTTATATGCTACTAAATTATGGCTCAAATGTGGGTTCCAGTCAGACTTAAATCACATTCAAGTCAAACATAAATCATGTTTGAGTTTGGCTAAAAATCGAGCTCAATTTGGACTTGAGAACACCTATGTCAGATCCAAGGTTAGTGAATTCCTAACGATGGCACTTTTCCATAGCTACATCCATGACCCTTAGCTCTCCTACAACTCAAGCTACTACCTTGTTGAAACCACATGTGCTGCTCACCTGATGGTCCTGCACTAAGCTTCACCCATGCACCACCTACGAGACCTACCTACTCTAAGTTCCCTTCAACCAGCCGGTCATCCATGCCTGTTATAGCCTCAACACATATTGAAGGTAGTAGACACAACCCTACTAGAGTGGTTCGATCTGTCACCTAGGGTTTTGACCTGTGCCAACCATTAGAGAGAGCTCCTTGGTCTGTAGAAATAGTTCCACCATGCCGCTTGGCTGACCAAGATCAGATCTGACCAAATCTGGCCCAATCTGGCCATTAAAGCAAAGGTAGACATGCCCCTCCACCACATCATCGAAGGAGAGGGGCTAGATTCGACCATGAAGGGGATCGAGCCCATCAAGCCCAGTGCAACTTTGTGAAGAAGAGCCAAAAGGGGTCCTTAAGGTTGAAGAAGGTGTTTTTTAAAAAAAATAAAAAAGAACTTGTTAAGCAGCCAAATAAAAATTGGCAAAAAAAAGAAGAAGAGGTTTTGGGCTTAAAAGGGAATAAGAAGGAAAGGAAAAAATAAACATAGTTGTTGTGATTTAAAAAAAATTGGCAAAAATAATAAAAGAAATGCTTTCGACATCATGGCTACCTGTGATTTTTGGCAGTACTGAAGACTCCCGACAACACCATGACCACCCACAGCCCTCTCTAAGATGATGATGAAGACGGTAAACCCATGACTTTACTGCGGCCACCTCTAGCCCCCTCAAAGATGGCTAATCTCCATCACTTAGTGAACCTTCAGGCTCACATCCAGTCAGCCTTTAGGCTTGTACTTAGCTAGCCTTCATGCTCGCATCTAAGTTAGTCTTTAGGCTGACACTTAGCCAACCTTTGAGCTCATACTAAGCTAGCCTTCGGGATTATATCCAAGCTAGCCTTTGGGCTCGCACTCAGCCAACCTTTAGGCTTGCACTTAGTCATCCTATGAGCGGGCATTCAAGCTAGACTTAGACTCACACTTTCCTAGCTTTTGGGCTCACACTTAACCTGCCTTCAAGCTCACATCCAAGCTAGCCTTTGGGCTCATACCCAACCAGCCTTTGAGCTCGCACTCAACCAACCTTTGAGCTCACATCCAAGCCAACCTTTGAGCTCGCACTTAGCTAGCCTTTAGGTTCACGCTCAACAATCCTTCAAGTTCACACTTAATCAGCCTTCAGGCTCACACTTAGCTTGTTTTTGAGCTCAAACTCATCCAACCATTGGGCTCGCATTCAAGCTAGCCTTCGGGCTTGCACTCAGCTAACGTTCAGGCTTAAACTCAGCTAGCCTTTAGGCTTGCACTCAATCAACTTTTGAGCTCATACTTAGCCAGCCTTTGGGCTTACATTCAAGCCATTCTTTAGGCTCACACTCAATCAGTTTTCAAGCTTGAAAACTAAGCCAACCTTTGAATTCACACATTTGAAGTTGGGCTATAGGTCCACCTAAAATTATCATAAATAGCCTAGGACCCTCAAACTAAATTAATTAATATAAAGTAACTCAATCACAACAAATGGATAAAGAACAAGTTGACTCAAGTGAAAATCACAACAAATGGATAAAGAACAAGTTGACTCAAGTGAACCTAAATTGACCAAACAAATGGACTAAAATTCAAATCGAGTTGGGGTCCAAGAAAATCCAAAATGAGTTAATTTAGACCAAATAAACCCATACTCAACCCTAATTAAGACTCAAGTTGAGTTCAAATCAAATTAAATTAGAATTAAACTAAGCTCAAATCAAATCCTAATTGGGTTAAGTCAAGTCCAAACTAAAGGACAAAGTCAAAATCAAGCTAGAACTAAGCAAGGTTCAATTGAAGCCAAGTTGAACTAAATTGATTTGAACTTGAATCAAAGCCTAGCAGACCTTGATTGGATAAAGGTCCAACACAAGGTCAAACTTAGCTAAATAAAATCAAACTCAAACCCAAACTATGTTAGTCCCAATGGAACTAAATAGGGTCAAATCAAGTTCCACTTGGTGCACTGAACCCTCGACAATACTCTAAGGCCACAAACAATGGATGATATTGTCATTCTGACTTGAACCTGAATTAGTCTCAATGGAACTAAATAAAGTTAAACTGAGTCTCACTGGATGTGCTACAAAATTATTTAGCAATATTTTAAAGTCATACCCAACTCCATAAGTCGTTGGTGATACTATCAAATTAAAAAAGTTAATTGCCAATATGCTCCAAAATGTTGGCCACACTTCAAAGCTATATCTAACTTTATAAGCTGTTGGTGATGCTATCAAGCTAAAGAAGCTAATTACCAATACGCTCAAAGTCGTTGGCCATACATCAAAGCTAGTCAACCCCACAAATTGTTGATAACGCATCTTCCAAGCTATACCCAACCTCTTAAGTCGTTGGTGATTCGACTAAATTAATGAAGTCAACCAACAATATGCCTGAAGCCATTGACTACACTTCAAGCTAGTCAACCCTATAAGTAATTGATGACACACTCTTCAAACTAGTCAAACCCCAGAAGCCATTGATGATACATCTTCAAGCTATATCCAACCTTATAAGTCATTGGTGATGCTACCCAAATAATAAAGTTATCACCTACACCTTATGGGCTATGGAAACATATCAAAAATAATAAAGTTATCGTATACACCTTATCGGCTATGAAAACACTTCAAAAAAATCAAAGAAGTTATCGCATATGCCTTGTTGGCTACAAAAATACTTCAAGGTTAATGAATTTATCACCAATGTCTTATTAACTAACAGAAACACTCCAACCCAAATGGAGTTATTTCCTACACCTTATTGGCTAGTGAAAACACTCCAAACCCAAATAAAAAGTTATCGTCGATACTTTATTGGCTAACAAAAATACTTTAAATCACAAAGTTATCACCAATATTCAAAACTATTGAAAACACTTTGAACTTCTCCTATTCCCTTCCATGTCCTATCGAATGATGCCATCAATACCTGCTTAAGATTGAGTCAATTTTAGTCACATACCATGTGGTCTAGCACAGGGGGAGCGGGGCAGCAACACATATCAAAGCGTCTTCTTCACTCTTTCTCTTTTTCTTTCTTTATTTTTTTCATGTTTCCTATAATTCAATGTCAAAAATTATTGTAAAGTGAGGGTGTACCCTTACTTAAACCATGTATCCCTTTCTTAAAATCAAATACTTTTTTTTCCTTTTTGTATCTCTATTTTATTAGCTAAATTTCTCGCTTTAGGAGGTTCTTGACAATTATCGGGTTAATTAACAACAGGTGCTTTTGCTTGTTGGAAGTCATGTTCCCATAACACCTAATAGCACACTTTAAATTAAAACAAATATTGATTTATGATTCGAGGTCACTCCTCGAGGTCTCCGCTATCCTAAGTGGTCAATTTCAATCCCACAAATGCAAAAGATATGAACATCTTATATTATGCTCTTGATCCAAATGAATTTAATTGTATTAGCATCTATGACATGGCTCATGATATTTGGCATTGCCTTGAAGTTACCCATGAGGGAACAAGGCAAGTAAAGGAGTCCAAACTAAACATATTAGTTAGCTAATATGAGCTCTTTTGGATGAAACCAAATGAGTCAATTTTTGAGATGTTTATATGTTTTATCGACATTATAAACACTTTAAAATCTCTTGGTAAAATATATATTAAGGTAATATGGTAAGGAAATTTTTGTGGGGTCACTCATTACACATGAGATGACCTTAAAAAACTAGAGCCAAGAGGAAAAGCAAGACAAAAGAAAGAAAATAATAGAACTCAAGGCTAAGGAGTCAAGTGAGGGGAATCAATAAGATAGTGATGAAGAGATGGTTTTCCTCATAAGATTGAGAAAGAAGAACATGCTAAGGAGACCAATGCGGAATGAGAAGGCTATCAATATAGATAAAGATGATGATGTGCCCACTTGCTTCAAATGGAAAAATCTAGGTATATGAAGGTGAATTTCCGCCTCAATCCCCAATCAAAAATGTTCAAGGGGAAGAAGAAAAAGTTATGATCGCCACATGGGATGAATCAGAGGAAAATAGTGAAGAAGCTTCATCGATAGAGAAGATCTATGCCTCATGGCCTATAAGGATGAGGCATGTGATTTAATTTTCAAAGAATTAGAAGAAGCATTTGATGCCAAACATGAGAAATTATTTCATAAATATTTTCTTTGAAAAAAAAGTACTTTTATTTGAAAATGAGTTTGATGCTTTAAAATCATCTACTATATTTAGTGATTCAAGAAGGACTTCAAGCAACTTGAAAAGAAAAATTATGCTATAAAATCATCTAGAATCTCTTGTGATTGCAACAATAGTATTGACAAGCTTCAAAAAGAAAATTTGGATTTGGAACGGACACTTGAAAATTTCTTCATTGGCAATTCCACTTTAAACATGATCTTGATAAGACATAGGAATGTCTTAAACAAATCCGGACCTAGTTTTATTTCCTCTTATAGGTCTGAAAGAACCAAGTCTACATTTGTGGATAGAGAGTACCCTTTTTCAACCCAATACTAAATATCAAAATCAACACTCTTAATAAAAAAACTTGAAGCAAATTTTTAAATATTAAAATTATTTCATCAAAATATGGAGGGACAAAAGAAAGTTGGCCTTCTTAAAATAATGAGAAGTAGAAAAAGTTGTCATAAATAAAATGGATCAAATACTTGAAGATATTAGCCCTAAAGCATGAGCACAAGACTCTGATATCAATTAAATGTCTAATAATAGCAATCTAAGAGGGGGCATTAATTAGATTTTTCTATAATGCTAAACAATTTTGCCATGTCTAACGTCAATGCAATCCACAAGCGATCATAATAATAGAATTTTCAACACAATCAAATATAATAGAGTGCATATAAAGAGTAGTTTGAGTCGAGAGAGTGCAAACTAATATACATGGTTCGATGATCAACTACACATACTCCATAGTCCTTGCCTTAATCCTAAGGACTTCACTCACTCTACTAATAACATTGCTTCTTTAGGTGAAGCCAAGGTATTACAATTCCTTGCTCCAACTAATCAAATGCTACTCTTAACAACCTAAGAGGGTTACAATAATAAAATTTGATAAAATAAAGAAAAATCTCATAACAAAAGCCTCTCAAAGATTGAAACAAAAGAGCAATGTAGATTTGGAAGTTAAAGCCTATTTGAGCCCTTGTTGAGGCTAGCGAGCTTGGAGAACTTGGATATTGCTCTAAAGATATTGAAAGTTTATCATGAAAATATATAACTATTGGAAGAAAAATAGCCATTGGGAATCGCCCCATGCTTTTTGTAGTAAGTTCAGGTGACAGAATTCATGACCAAACTCATTCCAACGGTTACAAAACTAGTTGTGAAGTTTTGGTGTCAAGTGTTTTGGTTTACTAAACATACTAGTTTGGGTGACTGAACCTCCAAATTCAGACATCCAAACTCAAATTTTGGAAGACCGAAGATTGCAGATAATGAGATTACATCTTCTATCTAAAAAGTTTAGGCAACTAAATGTGAGAGAAAAACTTGTTGAAAATTTTTTGCATCTTTAGCTATTTGCACAACTTTAATTTAATTCGAATAAATGTAAGATAAGCTAGCAAAGGTATATCCAAGTTAAATGAGATGTCAACTCAAAAGCTCAAATAAATTAACAATTAAATGCTCAACTCAACAAAAATGAAAAGCTATGCCTATGAGCTTGGAGTTGATCTTCCACTTTGAGCATCTTGGAGCTTCCATTTTGATCTTCAAGCTTCATCTTGAAACTATCATATTTTTTTATCTTTGAGTCATTATCTTCATAATCCAACAAGCTTAACTTGAGACTCAATCCTTACCAATCTTAGATTATCATTATTTATCTTGAAGCTTATCACAACAAGATAAACTTATTAAATTCTAGTTTAATCATCATCAAAATCCAAAAGGCAACACAACCCTTGGAAGGTCATCAAGAGACCAAGCAAAGACATCCTCAATACTCCTTAGGAGATCTCAGAGTTAAGCTAAGATAATTTTGGTAACTCAAATCCAACCTTGATAGAGCAGCCCATCCTCTCATCTAGCATTATGTTTATCAATTGCTCCTTTACCTCTAGTACTCGTTGGGTCTATTTCTTGATCTTCTCCTTCCCCTTGAGCCTTTGTTGCTTGCAATGAGCAGCATAGTAGTGTCAAGAAAGGTCTCAATCTCTACAAGCTTCACCTAGAACATCATTGAGAATTGCATCACTAGATGATACATGGAGATTATGGCATGGAGTTAGTTTAACACTGGCCTTCCCAAGATGGTATTGTACAAGGACCTTGTTAAGAAATCAGCTAACACTATGCAACTCCTCTAGCCATCCCCTACATTGAGAAGGAGTCTGATCAATCCCGCTGGGCTAATGAATCACCTACTCATCCTATAAGACATTCCCCATGGAATCACAAGGGTTGATCGCACTTCATTTGCTCCTATTCTCTTGTGAACATGATATTGGCTAATGCTACAATATCCACCATATGCATTGGGTCAGACAACCATCCAAATGGTCATCACCACCAAGGCATCATATTGTTGGATCATGACATTTCTCGAGTCTTGAACCATTGTGGTCAAGTTCTTAGGGCACATTCTGTCAAGTTTTTAGTCTTCTCCTATCTCCCTAGTGAGAGCTGACACTTGTTCTCAATTATGTTCCCACTCTTTATCCCTAAGTCATCCTTAATCATTACTAGGGATGCTTTTATAAGTTTAATGATGTGCTCTAGACTTTCATACCTTCTAGGAAATTGTTACCTCTTTTTCTCAAATTTCTAAGGGGTGGTAGTGGAAGCTAATACTATTGTTTTCTCCTTCTTTCTTGATGTACTACTTCAAATGTCCTTAAGCTTTTGATCTCCATTTTAATGTTATGGTAGTCCTCAATATAGTGACTATATTCACAATGGAATTTGTAGTATATTAACTTATCAACTTTGTTATGATCTTAGCAGATTCTTGAAGGTCTTTGGTGATAGTCATAGTCCTCAATTTGAGCTATAAATATAGCACAAGAGTCAGTTTAGTAGTGTGTTCCTCAAGAACTTGGGACCATGTTCCCATAGTTTGATTCTTAGCTTCTTTTGCTTTGGTTGTTTAGCATCTTTGTGATCAGTTCTTGCCTTGGATCATTTAGCTTCTCTATGTGTCATCATCATTTCCTCATTGTCAATGTGTTCCCAAATCTGGTCCATGAATTCCACAAAATTCTAGGGTGGCTTTCTAGCTATCTCATAGGTGACCCTTCTCCTATTCATGGCTACGGTCAAGTTGATTGAACTATCTACATTGTTCATTTGGATTCTCACTACATTGAAGTGAGAATATGACTCTATGGAGAAACTTACTATTTTGAAAGTGCTAGATATGATCTACTAGATCTTGAGCTTCATCATATGTTTCCCACAGGGGTTCTAAAAATTTTTGTTGAGGAGGCTCAAACAAAATTTTCAGTGCAAGCACACTCAATTGACCTTGAGAATTAATTTGGTTCATCGTATTCCCAAAAATCTATTGCTCCAATATATCTACAATGTTCTTCTCCAAGTTTTTAGCATTCAAAGTATGTGCTTTAGCAATAGGTAGAGTTCACTTTGCTCATAGCTCTTTAGAGAGGGATCACCCAAGTGATATGGATCATTCATTTTGACATCACTCACTTGTCTTTGTTGCTTATATCTATAGGCAATGCAATCTGAGCTATGAGAAGCTTGATTTTTGAGGAGAGTCTCTTCTTCAAATTGCAACATTAAGAGCCTGGTATCTAGCTACATTCTCTATGACTTCATGATCCAATTATTCGCCTTGGTCTTCAATTGACTCTTCATGCCCACCAGCATGGCCGACTAGTTGAGATTTCTTTGAAGATGTTAGGAAATGCTCCAGCAAGCACCCTTCATCCTTGGAAACCTATCCAAGGGTCTACCTTGCAAGTGGCTGGTTGAACTTGGATAAGGAGACTTGAGTTTGGCAAGTCATCTTGAATTACCTGGGCATGGTGGATGGTCTAGGCTGATCAAATTGCTATTTTGTCAAGGGCGCATTCTCCTCAAGATGCCACTGAGGAGTCCTTGTTGTTGTGTTCTAAAAAGGCACTCTGGTCAACAAAGCCTTAGCTAGGTTGGCAATGGTCCCATGGACTACCCGCTAGTGCCACTTGTCTACTCCTACCCTTAGATGAGTGGGTCTATGCTGACATAGATTCAATCTTATTGGAATGTTATAGGAGTAAATATCAATGAAAGCACTACTTGTTGCAATACAAAAGGATCTAGAGCAGCCTCTGATGCTCAGCTAAAAATAAATAAATCCACTTTGAGCTCTGCGAATGTCATTATGCCTATAAAATGAAGGAAAACTCCTCACCTAAGGTTTTCCGGTGGAAGTCTCTTCGACACTCAAGTTAAGAGGGCTCTGGGATGGTAGAGAATGGATATTTGTATGGAGGAGATGAAGATCTCTCTATTGAACTTGGTAATAGAGAAGAGAACACTTACCATATCTATAGTATTGGAGGTCAATATACCCCTTAGCAATCTTGTGATTCAACGAAGATGTTGGGGTAGTTTGGTTATATGCAGGGCAAATTTTGCCACACATTCTTTTTTTATTGTCTTATAGTGGGAGGTAGAGTAGGAGTTGGTTATCTCTCTGAGGCCACCTTCCAAAATGCCAACAAGCATGCTAATATGGGTCGAGCTATGGCACTACGGCCAAATCTAGGCAACATGAGATGCCCAAGCACGGACATCAGTCAAGGTGTGAACACGAGCTAAGGTGTGGATAGCGGCAAAGGCGTTTTGCTATTGGACTCTAGTTAATGAGGTCTAGAGGATTGAAAAGTTCTTCCTAAGATCTAGTTGTGTGACCCCATTGGAGCAACTTGGTATATGTCTCTTCGTGTGATTCTTATAGACACATTAGTCATCTTTCACATTCCTCCTCTATTTACATATGCTCTAGCTAACTCGCAATCTATAGTATTTCTATCATTAAGATTGTAGATCTCATCATTTAATGTAAAACATTTCTGAAGGTAGTATCTCAAGGTTCTATGGAAGGAACAGTAATATAAGAATTTCAAACTAGGGGTATTGGCTTTGGCTCAAGCAATTATATGAGGTCATTTACAAAAAGGGTAAAATAGGTATTCGGGATGGTTTTAGCTAGGGGAGGATAATTTTGCCACCGTCCACCACGACCCATGACGAGGTTGGGCATTAGGAGGAGGACCATGTGGCACATATTTGTTTGGTGGACGTATGCCTCAATAATTTCATCTAGGGTCCTAATGTTGGATAGGTGAAGGTTTTAGTTATGGAGGTTAATAGGGTGTTGGATTTTTAGTGGGTTGAGGTGGAGCTTATGGGAGTTGTGGATACTCGAGGCAAGGCTTTGGTACTGAGACTTGGCTCACCTAAGCCCTATATCTTCCATGAATGACTCCATTAATATCTTCTTCTCCTATCTTCTATAAGAACCACTTATCACCTTGCTACCATGCTCTCATAAGAAATTCATCTACACATTCACTTTTTTGTATTAAGTGTTGTTTGCTTGATTTTTGTCAAAATCAGATTCAATAGGAATTCAATCAAAATTGGAGATCGAACTCCACTAGATTATGGCCCAAATATGGGTCTCAGTTGCACCAGAATTGTGATCAAAATAAAAAACTGGGCCGAAATAAAAAAATTTATACATAGGTTTCTATACCAAATAAATCGTTACAAATGGGACCCTGGCTGGATTTTCTAACAAATAGGTCTCTGGGATAAAGATTTTTGTGAAAAAGTTCATAAAACTCTTCAAATTGCAAATTGATCCCCACAAAATGTAGGGTTTGTAAATAAACTCCTCAAAAATTAATAATTATAATTTAATTATAATTATAAAATATTATTAAAGATCTCATACTGATAAAGGGTCTACTTTCATTAGTCAAGTAAAGAAAAAGATTGCTAGTTTGATCTTCACCCCTCCTCATCTAGGGAGTGACATAGACTCTTTAGATAAAGAAATCTCATAATTCTACATTGACAGCTATTCTTCTGATGAAGATAACAATAGAGGTCAAAAAGAAAATACTATCCTTATTACTGAAGCCCCAAAAGGCTTATTGAAACTATTAGATGAGCTAAACACAAATGTTGTGGGGGAATTAACAACCTTTTATATTCCCCCCATGCCATAAGAGAGAAAAGAGGATATTATTTTACAAAGAAATTCCCTATGTCCAAAGCATGCGTGAAATTCTAAAAACTGAGGATCTAAAAGATGATGGTGACTATCAGCTAGTGGTCATATCTGAATATTTTTCAAATAAGCTTCATGAGATAATTAAGAAATTTGGCCACAGACCTCAAGAAAGAAAAAAAGGAAGTCATTTCATCAAAAATCTATGAGATCCACCCCAAAGATGTGCTTATATTCCTTGAAGAGAAAATAAAAATTCCAAATAACTAGGCTATATTCCTCCAAAGTGTCCATACATGCCTTATGGTTACCATTGGACCTCTGTCCAATAATGAGAATGATCAAACATTCTTAATGCCTTCTCACACATAAACCATATGAATTGAGCCAACCATGGCTTTCTAAACACCACAAGAATGTGAAATCCTTGGCAAAGCTTTATTAGGATCTAAAGATAGGGGGCGTAATGCAACCAAAATGCCTTTAAAATTGAAAGAGGAACCTTTGCCAAATCCCATTCAACATGACAAATCACTAAGTAAAGAGATAACCATTAAACCAAAAAAAGTTTCACTAGAACTCAAAGATGGGGGGCAAGCCACAACCGACGAATTGATGGAAATAAACCTAGCTTTAGAGGATGACACTAGGCCAATTTTTATTAGCACACAACTCTCAAAGGAATATCAAGCCTAACACAAAGTAGTGCTCAAGGAATATATTGATTATTTTGCATGGAGATATAGGGAGATGCCTAGATTAGACCCTGCAGTCGCAATTGATAAGCTGGCTATTAATCTCGAACTTCCACTTATCAAACAAGTACTCAAAAAGATAAAACTTGACCTAGAACAAAAGATGATAGAAGAGATAAAGAAATTGATTGAAGCAAGTTTCATTAGAAAAGAGAAATACCCATGTTACGTCACAAGTGTTATGCTAGTCAAGAAGAAGAATAGCCAAATCCACATTTGTGTAGATTATAGGAACATGAATAAAGCATGTCTAAAAGACTATTTTTTTCATTACCAATTATGGAAATTATGATTAACAATATAGCCAATTTTGAATTATTCTCTTTTATGGATGGTTTTCATGATACAACCAAATCAATATGGATACCAATAATGAAAAGCATACAGCCTTTCAAACTCCAATTGGCATTTATTGCTACAAGGTGATGTCTTTCGAGCTTAAGAATATGGGCACCACTTATCAAAGGCCATGACCTAAATTTTTGATGACCTCATACACCGACTGGGGAAATATTATGTGGATGATTTGGTAGTCAAAACTAAGTCCAAGAACAAGCACATCCAAGACCTAAGAGTGGTTTTCAACTCTCTTAGAAAATGTAACCTAAAGATAAATCACATAAAATGTGCCTTTTGTGTATCATCAGCATAATTCCTTAGTTTTATCATTAGACACCAAGGGATTGAAATCGATTCATCTAATATTAAAGCCATATTGGATATGTCATCACCAAATAAATTAAAATAGTTGAGATCATTCCAAGATTGACTTGCATATATAAGGAGATTCATTTTGAACCTCTTTAAAAAATGTAAACTCTTTTCCAAATTGATGAAAAAGGATACTCCATTCATTTGGGATCAAGAATGCCAAAAGCCTCTAAAGAGATTAAGTGCTATCTCTTAAAATCACTAATCTTGGCAATACTCATACTTAGTAGATCCTTAATCCTATACATGCCTACAATGGAATGGTCCTTGGGGGTGCTTCTCAACTAGAATAATGAGGAAGGAAAAGAAAACACACTTAACTATTTGAGTAGAATGTTAGTGAGGGCAAAAAATAACTACTCTCCCATTGAAAAGCATTATCTAGCTTCATATTTGCAGTTAAGAAGCTAAGACAGTATTTACTTTATCTTTAGGTCATTTTAATATCAAGTATTGATCACATAAAATACTTAATGACTAGGCCCTTACTTGCTAGAAGGCTAGTAAAATAAACCTTAATCCTCATAGAGTGTAATATCAAGTTCACGTGTCAAAAGGCAATTAAAAGATAAGTCCTTGCCTATTTTCTCATAGCTCACCTAGTACCAGATGACTCTCCAATGAATTGCAAACTCCCTGATGAAGTCCTTTTTTTTGAAAAAGGGAAACCCTACTGGAAGCTATACATTGATAGAGCATCATCCATTAGATCAGGAAGCCAAAGTTCAACAAATTAAAACAAGTATTTGACTCATATTTGTCACCCCAAATGGAGGTATTTTATGATACTCCTATTTCCTCTCAAAATCATATACAAACAATAAGGATGAATGCAAGGCTCAAATTATAAGACTAGAAATGGCTATTAACATGGGAATATCATGTCTACATATTTTTTATGAATCATAATTGATCACCAATCAAGTGGGAGGTGGATATAAAATCCACAAATTTGAACTACTGAAATATGATAAAAAGGCTCAAGAATTCATGGGGAAGATCCCATATGTTCAAATAATTAAAGTTACCTAGTCCATCAATGCATAAGCTAATTTCTTAGCCAAGTTACCTAAGACACTCGCTGATCCTATTAAGAAAAAATTCTAATCATAATCAAAAGTAAATAGGTGATAAGTTTAGTTTTTAGCATTAAGCAAAAGAAGACTGAATCTAATGTGATAGTGGAAGCAATAGATTGGAGAAAATCATTCATCAACTACCTCAAAAATAGAGAACTCCTAGAAAATAAATCAATATGGATGTAACTCAGGAAAAGGGTTGCATACTTTTTGGTTATCAATAACACTCTTTATAGAAGGTCTTTTGATTAATTGCTTCTATGTTGCCATTTAGATGAAAAGGTGAGATAAGTTATGTATGAAGTAAGCACTAGAGGTTTATGGAGCTCATCAATCAACCACAAAAATGATGATGAAAATCAAGTGTATGGGTTACTCTTGGCCTATGATAATGAGAGATTGCATTGAATACACAAGAAAATGTTACCTATGTGAAATTCATGATAACTTCATTCATCAACACCTAAATACTTTACATCTAGTAGATCCTCATGGCCATTTGAAGTATGGAGTACTGACATAATCAGCCAAATTGATCCATCTTCTTCTAATTATTACCGCTTTATATTGGTAACAATCAATTATTTCTCTTGGCAGGCAAAGGCAATTCCACTGAAGGAGGTAAAAGTGGATACTATCATCCATTTTTTCCAAAAAAATATTCTATACTAATTTAGCATTCCCCAAAGAATTATTTCTAACATTGGATCGTCCTTTAGAAGCTTGAAGGTGGGATGATTCACACACTATCACAAGATAGATTAGAGACACTCATCTATCTGCATTGTAAGGTCGAATGGCCTTATTAAGGCATTCAACAAAACTCTTTCCAAAATACTAAAGAAAGTCATTGTCAGAAATAAAAGAGACTAGCATTAAAAACTTTCTGCATTATGGGCCTATCACACCATATATTAAACCCCTATTGAATTAACACTGTATACATTGGTGTTTGGGGCTGTTGTAGTCCTATCATTAGAGGTACAAATTCCCTCACTAAGGATTATATTGTAAGAGAAAATCACAAAAAAAGATAATGTTCATCTTTACCTACATGAGTCAAATTCCTTGGATAAAATAAGGCTTGTAGCTCAATAAAACCCAAAAATATACTTAGCATAAATCTCTAGGGCCTGCAACAAGATGAACTAGCTCAGATCTTCCCATACTGGGAAAATGGTCTTGGTGTTGAGAAGGTCCATAATCCCAAATCAAAGAAAGAAAGGCAAATTTGACCCCAATTGAAAAAGTCCTTATATCGTCAAAAGGGTATCTGAATGGTGACCTACGAACTAATTAATAACAAAAGGGAAAGTTCAATGCGACTAATCAATGCTCGCTTCCTAAATAGGTATTACAGATAAGCCTTCAGGGGAAACAACAAGAAATATGAATGTCTATATTTTGTCTATGATGGAATGTCCAACTTTCTTGAAAAGAATATCTGGTCAAATATGTACTCCATATTTCTCAAGGCAAAATACAAATACGAAACCCCATACAATAAACTAAGTCCATTTTACATAGCCATCGAGTATTCATTTACATTGCCAATCAAGTCCACTTCTATATGATAAATTAAGTTCACTTCCACGTGGCAAATTAGAGTCCATCTTGTATGCTGATCGAATCCGTATTCACATGATAGATCTCATCCACTTTCACGTGCTAAAGTAAGTCCACTTATATGTGGAAAACCAACTCCACTTTCATGTTGCAAGCTAAGTCTACTCTTACATAGAAATTCAAGTCCACATCCATATGGCAAACTAAGTACACTCCCATGTAATAAATTGAAGTCCATCTTGTGTGGCAATCAACACTAAATTTACATAGCGAACCAAATCCACTTCTACATGGTAAATCAAACCCACTTACATATGGAAATAAAGTCCACTTCTACATGGAAATTTAAATATACTTTTATATGGCAAATCAAGTCTGCTTTCACGTGGTAAGTTAAGTTCATTTACATGTGACAAATTAAATTCACCATCAAGTGGTAAAATATATTAGAACACAAGCACAAGGCTAGTATCAAAAAATTATTTGCACCCTCTCCTCTTGTCAAAACTTAGAAGAGGATGTGAAGGGGGCACTTTGTTTGGGTCGATATCAGATAAAACTTAATCTAATCAAGATTTAGTTAGAATAAAAACTTGAATGTCACTAAATTATAGCTCAAACATTAATCTCAATTAGACTTTAAATTACAGTCGAATTTGACCAAAAAATGAGCTCCATTTGGATCCGAATTATTAGCAAATTCAATCTCAAACTAAATTTAGCCCAAATGGGTTGAGCGGACCAGATAGTTGAATCAATATTAGGCCCATAATTCATCAAATAAATATGGACTAAAATAAAAAATATAAGATTTTACAAAAAGGTCTCTACTCGAATACTTCTCATAAATAGGTCCTTGAATTAAATAAATTCTTACAAAAAATTCACTAGCTAGATTTTTCTTATGAATAGGTCCATGGGATAAAATTTTTACAAAAAAATCCATAAAAATTTTGAAATTATAAATCAATCCCTGCAAAATCTAGTTTTAATAAATAAATTCCTCAAAAATTAATAATTACAATTTGATATTTATAAAATCTAGGATTTTCGAATAAACCCCTCAAAAAGGTCATATTTGTAAATAAACACATAATATTTCTAATTTCTTAAATAATCCTTCAACATTTTTTTTTTATAAATAAGTCCAACTTTTATTATTTTGTCAATAAAATTTTACAAAAAAGACTCCTAAAACTTATAAAATTATAATTTTCTTTAAATCTTGTGAAAAACTTACAAATAAATCCCTTTGTAAATTCAATGTCAAAAGTGAGTATAATTTTCAAATCTTCTTATCTAAAAGTAAATAAATCCAACAAATTATGTCCATCCATAGAAATTTAAAGGAAAAAATTTTTATTCACACCCACAATTTGAACTTTTAAATGAAGATTGATTTGATCTTCTCAATGTCTATAAAATCCATAGTCTCCTACAAGAAGAAAGTCAATCAAGAAGTGATAGATCAAAGAGGAAAGCGAATAAAGAAATACAAGGAATGCAGAGAAGTGTGAGAAAGTAAGATTATTATCTTTTCTATCTTTGGACTTAAAAAATAAGAAAAAATAGAGAAAAAATGTGGTCAGGTGTCAAGAAGAAGAAAAAGGAAAATAAAAGATATTGCTATAAAAAATACTGCCTCAATTTTTATGCTCTTGCCAACTGAAGTCTACAAGTTTGCCTGAAAGTTAATTACAACTTAGGTTTAAATCGGGTCAACCCAAATCAAATCAGCTCAAACCCAATCCAAATCAGGTTCAAAATGGGTCAACCCAAATAATATCGATTCAGACTCAATCCTTATTGGGTTCAAATAAGATCAACCCAAATTAAATTGGTTCAAGCATCACCCTAATCATATTCAAATCAGATCAACCTAAACCAAATTGGTTCAGATCTAATCCAAATTGGGTTTAAATTATGTTAACCCAAATTAGATTGGCTGATACATGAATCATAATCACATCCAATTGGCTCACACCCAACCTTAATCAGGTTCAAATTGGGCTAAACCAAGTTTGAATCAAACAATGATTGGATTAAAGCATACGCTAATTGAGTCAAACCAAGTTTGAACTAAACCCTAGTTGGATAAAAAAAATGTTCAATCCAAACTCTAATTAGATTAAAACCAAAACATGATTAGGTCTACATCTAAACCAAAACCAAATCAAGTTCCACCCTAAATTGAAACCAAATCAGGTCTAAACTTGAACCAAAATCAAGTCAGGATTGAACCAAAATAAAAATCAAATGAGGTCCAAGACTAAACCCAAACTAAGATCAGGTTAAACCAAAATCATGAACTGAAATCAAGTCGAAGATGGTTTGAACTTGAACCAACATGGTTCGAACCTAAACCCAATAAGGGTCCAACATGAATCAAACCCAAATCCATTACAAGATTGAGTCTAAACCCAACAAGGGTCCAACATGAATCAAACCCAAATCCACGAGATTGAGTCTAAACCCAACAAGGGTCCAACATGGGTAAAATCCAAACCCATTAAGGGACTAAACCCAAACCTAATAAGAGTCCAATATAGTTCAAACCCAAACCAAACATAGGTTGGATCCAAGACCCAATAAGGATCCAATAAGAACACATTAAGGATTGGCTCCAAAATTGAATATGGATCCAATAAGAACCCAATAAGGGTTGAATCAAAGATCTATTAAGGATCAAATATGAATCTAATAAAGGTTGGATCCAAGATCCATTAACGATCCAATAAGAATCCAATAAGGCTTGGATTTAAAATCTATTAAAAACCCAATAAGGCTTGGATCCAAGATTCATTAAGAATCCAATAAGAACCCAGCAAATGTTAGATCCAAGATCTAATAAAAACCCAATAAGGATCTAACATAGTGTCAAATCCCACCCTAATTTAATCAAATCAAACTTGAACCAAAACTAATTTTGAACATCAAATTAAATCAAATTAGACTTGATTCAAAATCAAGTCTGAACATCAAATTGAACCACATCAAACTTGAACTAAAACCAACTCTAAACATCGAATTGAATCAAATTAGACTTAAACCACAACTAAGTCTGAGTATTGAATTAAATCAAATCAAGCTTGAATCAAAACTAAGTCTAAATATTAAATCAAATCAAATCAAATCATTCTTGAACCAAAAGTGAGTCTGAACATTAAATTGAACCAAATCAAACTTGAACTAAAATTGAGTTTGAACATGAAATTAAATCAAATTAGACTTAAACCAACATCAAGTTTGAACATCAAATTGAATCAAATCAGACTTGAACAAAAACCAAGTCTAAACATCAAACTTGAACCAAAACTAAGTTTGAATCAATTCTCAAGTCAAATAGAATTAGTCAACAACAAGCATAAAATCATTGACAATACCTCAAATTCAATCGACAATAAACCAATGAAAAGCTTGTAGATTTTAAATTAGAGATGGTCAATATAAGCCAAAGCCACTAACCATTTCAATCCAAACTAAGGCAAGCTTGACATTTAGTTAGTCAGCTAAATATCATGTTCAAAAAAAGTTCATTAACATAAACATAAAGCTATAAGTGATACTTTAAATTTAATTGACACAAGCCAAAGGCCATCAATTATCAAATCAAGAATGATTATCATAAACCAAAGTCACTAATCATTCTTCCAAATCAAATCAAGCTAAGGCATGCAGGAATTCACTTAGCTAATCAGCCAAACACCATCTTTGAAGGAAGTCAACTACCAACAAGTATAAAACTATTAGTAACACTTCAAGCTTAACTGATACAAGCATAAAAGCCACTAGTGATGCTTCAAGCATAAAAGCCACTAGTGATGCTTCAAGCTTATTCGACAACAAGCCAAACAAGCCAAAGCTACTAATCATTCTCTCAAATACTGAACAAATAAAGACTTGAACTCACTTAGTTAATCAACCAAACATTATATTCAAGGAAAGTTATTAACACAAGTATAAAGCCATCAGTAATATTCAAACTTAAATGACACAAGCATAAATCCATCGATAATATTTTAAATCTAATATGTAACAAGCTACAAAGTCATCGATTAGCATAATCTAAGACCACTAACCATTCTCTTAAGCCAAAGATCAAAAAATGTTAATCAACAATAAGTAGAAAGTTATCAGTGATACCTCAAAGCTTAATGGGTTAACTAACACAAGCCAAGATAGTCAACTACACTTTGAAGTTAAGCGAAGTTATTAGCATCTGCTAAAAAACAAACTAAGCACCTATCTGAGTCAAGTATCACTTAATCAAGTGAGTTGGAGTGGGATAGTAGCAAGCATCTAGCATTTCCCATTCCCTTTCTCACTTCATACTCTTTATGATTATGAATTTAAATTCTTTAAGTTCTAAAGTGAGGGTATACCCTTACTTAAATATTTATTTAAATTAATCAAATTATTCTTTTTTTCTTTGTATCTCTATTTTATTAGCTAGGTTTCTTACTTCAAGATGTTTCTGACAATTGTCAGGAATTAACAATAGAGGCTTGTGACTATTGGAAGTTATGTTCCTACAATCTTGTTGGAAGTCTCTAGCTATCCTGAGTGATCGATCTCTGCTCCACAAATTTTGGCATGCCCAATGGGACTTCTTGATTTGTGGTAAACATATATGTTGTGTAAACCAAACACCTTTTTGCACTAGTTGGCTCCAAATTCTAGCACACCTAGTAGAACATGACTTCACCTAAAAATGTAGAAACCTACATAATATGATAGAGATATTAATAAGATAGAATTACAATTTAAAACTAATTAATTGTGTTCTTTTCAATAGAAAGAAAAAATAAAATGACACCACCCTAACATGCAATATCATCTTTGGAGAAGGATCGATCTTTCATCTATCTCAGTCGATGATCATTAGAAGAGTAGCTAGAGATCAAATCAAGTTTGGAACTATCTTTGAGGTCATCAAATTCAAGAGTACACTTGTTAACTCACCAACTAACATTGCAGTCCCACAAGATGAGCTCACTCCTCACCTTTCATCAAGGGGAAAGAGACCCAATGTCATCATTTTCAAGGTGAAGTGTGAACATAATGTGGAGTTAGAAGCTACACTTCAACCAACAAGGGCATCTATCTTATAGAGATTAGGCACAAAATGAAGCTTTGTGTTTGATCACCTTTGCCCCACTTCCAAGGAAGAATAACTAAAAGTAAGCCCAAAAATATGCATGGATAAAGAACAGACAATCTTGACTATCACAAGCAAAGGAAAAGTTGATCATTTTTTTAGTCGACTTGAAAAGCCTGTCTCTCAAATGAAGTCAATCATCATTATTCAAATCTCCAATTCCTTCACCCCATTCAATGGCTTAGAGAAGGGTAAAAATAAAGCAAAAGAAACATAGTCTCACATTAAGATTGTAGCTAAAGGGAGAATAACCAAGAAAAATAAGAAGAACCATCATAAGGCTATAATGAAGTATGAAATCTCACAAAGGGAAATAATCCATGTTGTGAGTGTCATTTCTTATTATGATTCCAGCAAGAACTATGAGCCCACTCCTCAACCAGCTAAACACCAAAAGAAGGTTGTATGAATAAGGCTTGTAGGTAAGAAAATTTAGGAAGAAGGGACCCTTGTGAGTTAATCCTTATTACCATGCTAAAGAGAAGGTATAACTACTCGCTCTATGAGTAGACTCTTGAATGAGACAACCCGATTGATAGAAGAAGTTAGCCTGAATCCAAAAGATACAAAATCAAGACCTGATTCTCAAGACATAAACTTTCATGTTATAACAGAAGCCTTGGTCATAATTAAAAGTCCCAATGAGAAAATGACTATAGAGACACTTAGAGAATGGTTGAGTCAACAAGAGAAAGAGAAGGATGAAGCTTAGAAGAAAGCCATGGAGTTGATGAAGATGATGATACAAATGAGATAAAAGCTCGATAAGTTAGAGCAGTCACAATAGTCATCTCAGGAAGTTGCAGGGGTAGTAGAAAATACATCTCTTATGAATGAAATATGTGAAGATGTAGGCTCTCCGCAAGCACCTCCTCCACCATCGAAGGATACCCAATCACCAATCTCAGGGATTCCTGCCAATATGGAGCTACCAGTCTATGTATAGCAATAAGTGCAATGAATGGTGGTAGCTCAACAAAGACAAGGAAGTGATACAACTAGGATAAATGATGCAAACATCATACCCAAGTCATCATGACCAAGTACCATATCTCAAGGGCTATATGGTGCCAAAATTCAAATAATTTAATGACATTGGTAGCCTTGAATAATATATAACTCACTTTGTGATTTTGTGTGGGATTCGAGCAATGAGCCCCCATTATTACTTCATCAATTCTCAAGAAGCAAATTAGTTAGTATTTGAGAAATATCCTAGTTTGCAAGTAAAATCTATAGAAACTTGTTCATAAATGAAAGAAGTCTTCCATATTAGGTTTGGAGGAGTTGGCGACAAGGTGACCATTGTAGATCTCACCTCAACAACAAAGCAAAACAATAAATCAATGTCAAATTATATCACATGATGGAGAAACTTTAGTGCACTATCGACTCAATTTGATTCGCCACTCTACTCTTTCCTTATTTGCTTCTCCAATGCCCTTTCTTTGCTTCACTCTCTCATGATCTTGTTGCTCTCTCCTGATTTGCTTCTCCAATGCCCTATCGTCATGTTCCCTATGCTCCCTTGACAACCATAGCCTTCCTTGTGGCTCCCTCCTAGTTTTGCCATCCCCATGGTCTCTATCAACATCCTAATAGTAACTTCCCTCTACTTCGGTTTTTGATTGTTCTCACATTTGATCTATGGTTACTTGTATGTTTTGATATGTAGTTTGCATGAGTTATCTTCCTTGATTTGTGGATGCATCTTCATTTTGATGCTCATTGTATGGCCCTTGATGGTCTCTAAGGCCTTCGATGCCCTTTTTGTGACTTTTGATGCTATATCTTTGGCCTTTGATGGTTGTTTGGTCTTTGGTGGTTGGATTGGAACTTTGATAGTTGACTTGTAGGATTTGATGCTTGTTTTGGATTTAACTATGGCTTTTGGTGGTTTCCTTGACACTATACCCATTTTTCCAAAAAAAAAACATAAATAATAAAAAATATTATTAATTTTTATACTTATCATTAAATTTTATATTTGTGTGTTGGTCATTCACATAACAAATTTTATTTTTTAATATATTTTTATACTTACAATATGTGAAGGATAATCTTATCTAGGGTCATTACACTTCCAAATATAGCAGAAAATTAAAACGAAATAAACTAAACCTATCAAGATTTTCTTGATTCTCATCTAAAAGCATCATAACATATGTATCAACTAAGGTTTTAAGTTTTGATTTCGGGATTAGTTTTGGCACCCACCGAAATTGATTCATTTTGGACGTTTTAGTCTCATTTCGGTTTCAGTCAAATAATTTTTAATTTTTGGCTAAAACTCAATTTTAAATTTAAAAAAAATTTCAAAGTTTAAAAATAAGAAAATAAATTTAATATACATATATATTTTTTGAAATTATTAATTAAAATTTTTTTGGGCAAAACAATAGCTTGAAAAATGAAAAAAATATGTAGGAGCTAGAATTCAAAACCAAGTCAAATGTGATCCAAATTAAATTCTTAACCGGTAGGACAAATATGAATTGTGAGATAAGTATAATATCTAAATATAAAAAATATAATTTTGAAAACTGAAATCATAACTGCAAACTAAAATATTTTGGCACCAAAATTAAAATATTTCAGTTTTAGTCGAAACTTAAAACTGTGGTATCAACCATTCCATAGAAAAGGAGAATTTAATCAATCAGAGGAATAGGCATAGACAGAGAAAGCAGGAGAATGGTGATGTACTTTCGCCAAGTGCATTTTCTATTCTGAGCAGTGTGTTCTTGCCGCAGATTTGCTGCTTTTTGTAGCCAAAAATGCAAAATAAATCAATAAATAAATAAGTGATTGTTTCTGTAAGATCGTTCAAGGTTTTGGTTTTGAAAAAATACTTCAGATGGCTTTGAACAATGTCCATTAAAACGCTCCAAAATTTCATCATGAAATGGGGCTATCCAGCTAAAAACCTTCCAAAATTCTATATATGCAAAGTTTACAGCCCTCAGGAAAAAATGCTAAGACTGATCTACTCTAGATGTGTAAACCTTCAATGCTCCACTGCCCATAAAGATAAAACCCAAACGATTTGCTTCTACTCAGATCGACAAAATTCAAAGAGTAAATTCGAAATGTGGCAAGGAATTAAAAGGAAGCAAGAGCAAATATACTGAATTCTTTATTCAGGGAAAAAAACCCACATTCTCTAAAACTTTTTGAGCCGTTTTTAGTTGCTCACAATGTCTACAAATTCAACATTCTTGAATCTAAATGCATTGGATACAAGAAGGATTGCTATATTGGTACGATAGTACGAAAAGAAGACACTAATGTACAGGATTTACAATTATTTTTCAGGCGATTAAGCTTTTAACTGTCACTGAATCAAATTGGTAGGTTCACTCAAAACATATTTAGGAAGCTCATATTTAGCACCTGCAACAAAATCCAAATGTCCTGTTATCAGCTAAGTCTGATACAGAAAATAAAATTTGATTGATAGAACGTCTACCTCTTTCGTCATAGCAGATAGTCATGTCAGCACTTGTGATGATGATGCCTGCGCTGTCAACAATAGCTTGGGCAAGTGTTAGATCAGCTTCAGCTGCAGCTCTAAGTGCATCCCAGATTTCTGTCACAGCATAGTGCATTATATTGAATTTACATCTAACTTGAACTCTTAACGGCAGAGTAAATCATAATGAAGTGAATATATTTAAAAATATAAATCCAGCATGGCAAAACTAAAATCAAGAGATGGCTCCAACATGCCTAACAAATTTGTGGTCCACAGGGCATTCACGTGCTGGTACCAAGTTTGAAAGTTCAAAGACCAGAAAAACATACTAGTCCTCGCATTATTGGAGCGCACAAGTTATATAGTTTGAATGGAGAGGCTTCCTAATTGAAGGGGACTTGCTTATCATATAGGTATTTTGGGGTGTCAGTGGTTTTATCTGATTCAGGAAACTTGTTTCTCATAGATGTATTCAGCACACAAGGTTTAAAAATTTTATTGGCAAGAAATGCTTCAAATATTTAACCCAATTTTGTGATAATTCTTATTGCAAACTCAACTTGGAAGCCTGAAAAGTCAACAGTGCAACTAACAGATTTCCATATTACCATTTTGCTAAGGAATTCCTTTTGTGAAATATGTTGGGGTAATTCCGACAATTACTAACATTGTCATATTCAATACCCCTTATAAATCCAATCCATTCTCGTCTGAAGGACCAAATAAACTAAACTGCTGGATTGCATTGATTTGAAACTTCAATGGCAAACATTTCCATCCTCTTATGGTTTGACAGTGTTCTGATCCACTGATAAGCAATTATGAAAGACCACAACTGTTCTTATAAGTTAGATTCTGACTTCCCTGGATATACAAAACCAGGGTTTGGGCATGTAGATTCTCTATTTCCAATGAATCATACTACTGCACTTCAAAGGTGCATGACTGAAGAATGAATTTGCATCTCTCTGAAAGGGAGCTATAAACTGTGCAGCAGCATAATTACTTCCATGTGAACTAGAAAACAGAATTAAACAAGTAACCCAGAATTAACAATTCGAAACATTCAATGCGAAATCTACACCTTTCTGACCACCATAGTGGGGAGCTGTGTCCCAGAATTCATCACGCATCTGAATGAGTTGAGCCCTGGTTATTGGTTGTGTATGCTTCCATGGCTTTGGTTTTTTGAGTTTTTTAGTGTTATCTGCAATGAATCCAGTTACAATAAATAACTATTTTGAGATGGATCAGAATGGCTTTCCTTTGCATGAAATGCGATTGGAGTTGGGAAACAAGGAAGCAAAACCCCAACCATCAAAAAACATCCATACAAATAACTTAACAGTGAATCCATATAAACTAAAAGATGTACAATGCAAATACTCACAAGCAGATCAAAACTTTCATGGGCCCTTAAACAGATAAATAGCTAAGTAGGTGGCAGAGAAATCCTACAATTTCAAATTTAATGCAAGTGGAAGAGCAGCATATACTTGCATGAATAAGTATTCTGCAAAGAAGTATGGAACAGAAAAGATACATTTCAACAAGCAAAAAATTAAACGATACATTTTTGGTTCTATTATAACAAAATCCTGTAGAGGACAATATTATAGCAATGTGCTAATGCGAAAACACTTCTCTTACTACATTGTTTGAGAACTAGAAGCTACCCCTAGACACTTGATTGATTCAATCAAAGAATGAAATACCACTCTTAGGTGTATTCAAAGCAGAGCATGAGAATGCATAGGATAAGAAATATATATGATCACTATACAAGAATAGCATAGAATAATAAGAAAAATATATCATCACTAAACAAGAATCAATATACTTTGCAGCAAGATTTTAAGTTTTGATTTCGGTAATAGTTTAGACACCCATTGAAACTGATCAATTTCAGTTGTTTCAGTTCCATTTCAGTAATTTCGGTCCTATTTCGATTTTAGTCAAATTATTTTACAAATTTTTTGACTAAAATTTGACTTTCAACTTAAAAATAATTAAAAAAATTAAAAAAATGAGATATATATATATATATATATAATATATATATATATATAATATATATAGATATATTATATATATATATATATATATATATCTATATATATATCTATATATATATATATTTAAAAGCATTAAATAAAATTTTTTATTAAAAAAATATAAAATATGTAAGAAAATAAAAAATGGTGCTTTTTGAATTTGAACCTGACTTACTTGAGACCAGGGTTGAAGACTTTAACCACTAAGACAATAGTGGTTTATGATGTAAATATAACATATAAATATAAATAATATATTTTTTAAATTCGAAATCGAAATTCAAGCGAAACGTTTCAGTTTCGACCGAAATTGAAAACCATACTCTGCAGTCCAACAATAAAAAAAAAAATCAAGATTCATGATCATTCACAATCTGATTATTTACCAGCAGAATCATTTTAGGATTTGCTACAGAAATAAATGCAATAAATAATAGATTTTGGTTGTTAATTAGAAGTTCAAGCAACCAAATGATGCCTCTAATGGTAGTCAATATTTATGTTCCCATAGTGCAACCTGAATTAACTATACAGAAACAAAAGCAGCCTGATATGATAAAAGGATCTTAACATGGATAGCCAGCTTGATGCAAGGCAAAACTCAAGTAAATCTATTTGTACCGAATTAAAATTGACAGGATCAAAACCCACATGCTTAGCCAGAGTAATCAAAATTGAACCGAAGGTACCACACCTTTCCACTATTCCACCAATCCAAACTATCAAATTGAACACTTTCTGGAGACTCCACTGATCTGGATTATTATCCGCCTTGTGACCACATCAATTCAATTTTATGATGCATTTTAGGCCGCACCTTTCCACTATTCCACCAATCCAAACTATCAAATTGAACACTTTCTGGAGACTCCACTGATCTGGATTATTATTCGCCTTGTGACCACGTCAATTCAATTTTATGATGCATTTCAGGCCAATGTAAATGTGAGCAATATACAACATAAATCAAACGCAGATGCAACAAAATTCTGAAGTGCAGATCGCTGTAAATCCTCTATTGCCATATCTACTCAACAATTTCCATTCGAATATTCTTTTAAGCCACCCACTCCCATGCCTCTCACATTTTCATTAGTTTTGCCCAATGTAGCTTTTTTACATTGTCAAAACTGACCAATAACATGTACAAAGACTAAATGCAAAAGATCAACATATAAGAAATGACATTATTTGAAAAATTATCTAATAGAGTTGTCACCTTGCTGGGCTAGCCAAAGCTCAGCCCAAAATTTTCAGATTTGTGGTTAAGCAGGATGAGGTCAGACTCTAGAAGTCCTGAAAGTGGGTAGATCCAGCTCAGAAAATACAATCTAAATTTCAGGATCTTCTTGGACGTGGTCATAACCATATACAATGCAACTGGAACTAATGATGCCTACTCCAGATCCTAACCTGGCCTATTTACCTGGTCTATTCTCAGATGTGCATGGTTGGTAGTTGTCTATTCATCTCACATGCTCTTCAAGGCACTGTCATACTCCTCCAGTCTCCCAGCTTGCTTGGACAGGAACATCTCCTCAAACAGCTCCTAAATGTGTGAAACGTTCTTGTCCTAAGGGTAGAGTTCCTTTACCAAATCCCAGATCAGCTTAGAAGTATCGCAGAACATAAGAGTTGCTCACACTTGATTGCGTGCTGTTTCACAACAAAGTCATGTTGTTTGAGTCTTCTTTGAACCAATCTTCAGTTGCATTCGCAGGCAGCTTCTCTAGGATAAGACTCGTACCCTGAGCCCTCAAGAAAACTCATATAATCTTGGACCATTGGAGATAGTTCCTGACTCCACTTAGCTTGACAGAGGTATGCTACACTTCTCTTTAAGCCAAACTGACCTTGCTGGCAACATCAGAATTCACCAAGGAAGAAGCTTGATAGGTCTTCTTCACTAAACCTTCTAGGCTTACAGAACTAGCTAGTTGGAGGTAGAGAAGGCCAGGAAGGATTTTGTGACGCAATAAGAATGCACAAGGGATAAAGAAAGAAATCACCATTTTCTCATCATGATACGTCCTTAAATCCACGATAAAAATAGAAAGAGAATAATCTCAAATTAAGAGAATATTATTGATAGAAAAAAAATTATTACAACCTTAACACTATATATATATATATAACCTTTAAACAACTTAAAATTCTAATTAGGATAAATTAGGAATCAAACTTAAACTCTAATACCAATTCTACATAATTATTCTAAATAAAAAGGTCTAAATCCTATTCTATATTGGATTAGAACTATTACAAATTCAGAATTAAAAATAAATCCAAAATTTGACCGACTTAATACCAAATTAGAAAAAATAATAAAAATAAGATCATAGGATTCAATATTAGTTTTCGAATGAATAGTTACTTGTCTAATTTGAATGAATATTCTACAACTTACAGTATTTAGAATACAATTGTACTAATTTTGGCAAATTTAAGTAAGGGTTGAAATCGCACTTTAACTTCATCTCTGATTTAGTTATAAAATGATGTGATTGTTTTACAACAGACCTTTTCACTTTTAAAAGACTTGTTCTTAAGTTGAAATTCAAACTTTTTACTTGAAAAACTTTGTTAGCCCCGAAATTGGATAAGTCCAAAATTTAATGATATAAACCAATAAAATTTTCTGAAAAAATACCCACTTTGATATGCAGTTTGGTTGTAATACTATCATTCTTTTTATCAATATCTCTATCAAGATATTGGACTTGTTTTCAAATATATTTTTTTAAGGACCATTTTATCATTAATAATTTTGCAATTGAAGTATTTTTAACAAACATCTAAATAATTCATAAGATAACAAGAATATGTTATTGTCAATTTTAACTTTTGCAAACGGTTAACCTTCAGAGGAATCATCTCCACTTGTTCAATAAAATAAGCTTTTCACGAATGTGATGAATAATTTTGATTAGTATAATCAATGTCTTCTTCAATAGAAAAACCTTTCTTGCTGCTTTCATGATCATCAAGTAATTCACACGAATTTTTCTTAATAACCTCTTGAAAAAATTCTATACCATCCAAAATCATTTCTTTGTGATCCTCAATTAACTCATTAAAAAGAGAATTTTTAGGTAGTTCAATAAATTCTTCACTTGCATATTTTTCTTTCACAAAATTAATAGTTTTTTGAATTTAATAATTAATACTAGAGTAAAATTACTCATATGTATAATAAATGCTTTATGATTGTATCTATAAATTCCAATTTCGAACGTCCTTCAATTAAAAAAGTCTTATTTGAATTTGATCCTTTTTGAAAACTTCATATCAAATAATTTAACCATTTTCGACACGAGCGAATTTTAATCTTGCCTTTATATGCTTTTTAGGTTTGAATTTACTCTCATCAAAATGAAACATAATTATTAAATTTATAGTCAATAATTTTTATAATCTTCTCTTCAGCAATATTCATGAATTCAAAAAAATCCTTGACCTTATCCATCTAACGAAAACAAATTCTTATAATCATAAAAATTAAGAATAATCATCTCACCAAGATTCTGATTTTTTCAAGTAGCTTCATATATTAATCTTGACAATATCAGACTGTGAAATTTTTAGATGATCTCTTAATAAGGTTAGTTAATTATTTCAAGACTTTTCAATTTTTCATGTTTCTATTCATAGCAGCAAAAAAATCTTTTTTAATAAAATCTCAATTTGAATAATTTTCAAGATTTGTGTCCGTGAAGTTGTCATATATTAGATAAGGATTGTTACAAATTCGAATTCGAAAATGAATCCTAATTTTTGATTAATATGAAAATTGAATTAGCAAAAGTAATAATTACAAAATCATAAAATTTAATATCCACTTTCCAATTGTGATTATTTGTCTAATTTCAATGAATACTTTGAAAACATTGGCCTCTACAATACAATTGTACCAAATTTTATAAATACAAATTAGAATTAAAATTTAATTTTTATTTGACTACTAATTTTATTGTAAAAAATATATAGTTATCATACATCAAATCAACGCAACAGAGTAACACAAAGATAGAGAAGAAGATCTCTATTTTTTATAGAAAAAAATAAACTTAAAATAAAATAATATTATTGATAGAGAAATTTTTTCGTTTACAACCTTAGGATATATAGCTCTCAAATTGACTTAAAATCTTACTTGTAATAAATTAAAAATGAGATTTAAATTTTAATACTAATATTACATGACTTACTCTAAATAAAAATATCTATATTTCACTCTATATTACATTAGAACTATTACAAACTCGGATTCAAAAATAAACCTTAATTTTGACCGGCATACAAAACAAATTACTAAAAATAGTAATAATAGCAAAATATTAATAACAAAATCATAGAATTTAATATTAACTTTCCAATGTATGTTTACTTGTCCGATTTTAATGAATATTTCGAAAGATATGGCTTTTGAGTTACAATTATTCCAATCCTGTCAAATTTAAATTAGAGTTGAAATTTAATTTGACTTGGCTTACAATTTTGCTTCAAAAAAAATGTAGTCGTTTTACATCAGACCTAATCACTTATAAAAAATTTGTTCATAAATTAAAACTTGAATTTTTTTGTTTTTACAACTATATTCGCCTTAAACACTATACAATATAAAATTTGATGATGAATACTAAGTAGAATTTGCTAAAATAAATCTTCAAACTTTCTATCATTGGTTTTATTGGGTTTCCATACATTTGTTGGTTTTTTTATAACTTGATATATTTATTCAAAATATCCATTGATCATCTTTTTAAGCAATAGCTTATAATTTACCATCTTAGATCCAAAATTGTCAAGACACTCTTGAGTATAAAACAATATCGAATAAATAATTGCTTGAACATCAAATGTTTAAGGGTTAAAAATTTAAGTGTTATTTTTTCATCTTCAATGGTAATTTGAGTAGACATAGTTGGTATTCTGCAAAAATTGCATTGTAATTTATACCATTATCAATCATACAATTTTCAGAAAATTTATCAATAGTTGTACGTTGGTTCTTCTGTAAACTAAATTATTCTTGAGTGCTCTCAGCAAACATGGGATATTCTTTCTTTTGAATTCTTTCACTCAAAAGAGAGCTTCTTAAAATTACTTTTTTTTTAACGTTCATCATGGTAGAAGAACATGCATCAATAAAAAGATATATTGCAGCAAAACCCGTAATAGCATGGCTAACTTTTGGAAAAGAGATTTCATAACACTAGTGTTTGCGAATACGTAAGAGATTAGATTAAAATTTACCTTCTCTTGAATTTTATACTTTATTTTAGTATGTACCTCCTTATAATGAATTCAATAATTATTTTACAAATTTTTTTTTAAAAAAATATTGCATCTTTATTCAAGTTTGAACCTGTTGATGACTATTATGTCCATGTTAAAGTTGTTTCCGCCAAAATAAAACATATCTTTTAAGTTTAATTTCAACAACCTCAACTTTTATTATCTCAGAAACTTTCATGCACCTAAAAAAATCTTCGAATTATTTTGCCTAATTGAGAAAATTTTCATATTTATGAAAATTTAAAACTTAATTTGAAAAGACTGTCTTATGTGATGATATTCAAGATATTAAATCGCGAACCTATTCGATGATTAACTAACGAATTTGGTTCTTTATTTCAATATATTAAAAACCTTCATATTTCTTGGTAATAAAAGATGAGAATTTTATTTGAACGAATCTCGAATTTGATAATTTCCCAAATCATCATTTGTGAAGTAATGGTCATCAACTGTAATCAAAAGTGTTGAGCCAGAGAACAACCTCACTCTCGTACAAACTAACGCACCTTAAAAATGCATAGGTAGAAAAGAAAATTCCATATTTTTATTATAATAGATTTTTGAATTTATATAAAAGATAAAAAGAGAATAAATCTAAAATAAAATAATATTATTAGTAAAAAAAATTTTATATTACAACTCTGGAGTTGTATATATAGCCCTCAAACAAGTTAAAATTTTAATTGGAATAAACTAAAAATAAAACTTATACTCTAATAGTAATCTTATATAATTTATTCTAAATAAAATATCTAAATCATATTTCATATTGAGTTAGAACTATTACATACTTTGAGTTAGAAATAAACTTAAAATTTGACTGATTTAATAACTGAATTAGAAAAATAATAAATAACAAAATTATAGGATTTGATTTTAGATTTCTAACGAATAGTTATTGTTTTAATTTGGATAAGTATTCTAAAAATTATAGTATTTGGAGTGCATTTATACCAATCTTGATAAATCTAAATAAGAGTTGGAATCTCACTTTGACTTCACGTCTGATTTGGTTGTGGAAAGATGTAGTCACCATATAAAATTTTGATACCATGCTAAAACTCAAGTTGCCTCACTTTAAAAATTTAGGGTTTTTAATCTCCTCCGATTATCTATCCTAATTTCTTACTTTCTCATTAAGTGCAACAACTTTATTAGAGAACAAAAGTCCCTTGCGAGTCTTGTCTTCAAGGGACAATGCATTTCATGTAAAACCTAGGGTTTTTGGTTACCTTTGCCTTATCCATAATCTTGATCCTTCTAAGGGCAAACTTCAGCCTAGGTCAACAAAATGTAGCTGCTTGGAATACTCTCTAACTCAAAAAGGTTATCGATATTATGATTCTACTATGCACAAGAGGTTTATATATGGAAATGTAACCATCTTTGACGATGTACACTATAAATTTAATAAGCATGAGCAATTGAGTACTTCTACCATTGAGTAAATAATCGAGCACATTATTAGTCCCTAAGAGTGTGTCTAGCAATGGAATAAATAAAGCGTTAAGGGAATTTGCCCAAGTTTTTTTTGCTAAATAGAAGTTAGAACTTAATCGAACCCTTTTCACCTAGAAGGTCCAAAACTCAAACTAAATCCAAAAACTTTTTTAAGGGATTTTAAATTTAACCCCTCTCTACACCAAAACTCTTGAGTTAAATTTGATTTAGTCCATGTAAAACAAAATTTAATCCAATTTTTGATCCTTCAAACCAAACACAATGTTATCTTTTTCCCTTACATAGTCCAAGATGTTCCCATTCTACTCTCGATCAAGATAGTCCTCTACCTTCAAACCAAACACAATGTTATCTTTTTCCCTTACATAGTCCAAGATGTTCCCATTCTACTCTTGATCAAGATAGTCCTCTACCTTGTCAAGTCAAAAACTCATACTTTTGAAAATGTGTACACTAGGTGACAAAAGCAATCTTCCATTCAGATTGCATCACCATCACCAACTTCCAACTCTAATGATGGTTCACCTCAAGCCATAACAATAATCTCTTTTCTCCCTCTAATAATAGTCCAAGATCTAGTTCAGAAAAATGCTTGCCTATTGCTTTAAGGAAAGGCAAGAGATCGTGTACAATGCATCTAATTAACAATTATCTTACACCCATTTGTCTCTTACCTATCAGTCCTTTGCCCCAACTAAAGGTGTTAATTTGGCTCGCAGTTTGAGCTCGACTCGAATTCAGTTCAGCTCATTTTCTAACAAATTAAATTCGAATTCGAAAACTCAACTCATTTTGTAAATGACCAAAGTTCAAGTTAAACCTGACTTCCTCGATTTTAACTCGAGAAATCCTATTATTTTTTTAATAAATAAAAATATATTTTTAAAAATATATTATATAATATATAACATATTATATTATTTAATTATTTAATTGTGATGCTATATTTATATAATTTGTTATATTTAGATGTTATCATATAAATTTATTATTTTAATATTACATTTTTTAAGAATTATTTTAATATAAATTAGTTGAAAATAATTAATAAAATTAATTTTTAAAATTTAAATTTGAGATAAGCTTGCTTGAGTCACTCGAGCTCTTGAGCTGATGATTTGGAGGTCGAGCTGAGCTCAAGCTAGGGTCAGCTCAAGTTGGCTTGACTCGATTTGTTTATAGCCTTAATGTTAGCCATATCATTTATATCGATTCCCAAAAATGTGAAGAAAGTCTTGAAGAAACCCAATTGGAGAAAGGCTATGGAAGGAGAGATGGTACACAAGAATCAAATCTAAAAGATAATTGAATTACCTTTAGAAGATAATTGTAAGACACAAGTGAGTAGTTACTATCATATATCAACTTGATGGGACACTTGCTAGTTGTGAGGCTAGGATTGTGCTAACATATGAAGTTCCCAATTGCAAAATTAGATACTATAAGGGTTGAGAATTATATACGAAAGTTGACTTAGGGTCAACTAGATCTCAAGATATAGATGACTTCGAAGATTTGAAATCTTTTCTGTAAACTTAATTTGATATTAAAAATTTGGGTCAGTTAAACTACCTCCTACGGATTGAAGTGTCCCATTCAAAGGAAGGTTTAGTCCAATCTCAAAGGAAATATATGTTACAAGGTTTGGCCTAATCTCAAAGGAAATATATGCTAGATCTGTTGCAAAACACAAGAATGTTTGGCCATAAAAAGGCTAATTTTCCCATGAATCCCAATCTCAAGTTGAACCTAGACCAAGGCCACATAAAAGCAAAACCTGAGCAATTTAGGAAAATCGTGGGTTAACCCATTAACTGAACCATAAAAAGCCTTGATATAGCACACGTTGTAAGTATAATTAGTTAGCTTATACAAGATAGTAGAAAAGATCATTAAGAAGGTATGATTCACATTTTAAGAGACCTAAAAGGCACTATAGGACTAGGCACTTATGGACAGCTCGCTATGTAAATACGGACTGGACAAGATCTCCTACGGATAGAAAATTATGCTTCTCAATTGGCTTGGGCAGTCCAAAAGCTCGGCTCGACCCACTTGAAACTTTCAAATTCGGACCAAGGATTTTCAAGCTTTAGGTTGGGCTCAAGCCCAATATTTTGACAAAAAGAAATAGGCCTTACTTGAAACCCATGTCCAACCTAAAAAATCTAATACACAATTAGGCTCAAATTGAGTTTGGGTTTGAAGATTGAGCTTTAGGCATGGACTTGAGTTTAGCAAGGCCCGAGTTTCGCCCAACTCAATTACACCCCTATAGAAAATCAACTTTAGGTTTTTATACATTTATAGGAGACAATCTTCTGACATGAGAAAATAAAAAATTGACTATGGTGGTCTAAGTCCAATGTAAAAGCAAAATATGGGACTATTGTTTTGGCAAATTGTGAAATCCTATAGCTACATTCTCTCCTTCAAGAGCTAGGGCATGATCCTACAAAACCCATACTTTTATTTGATGACAACTAGGTTGCTCCACACATAATTACGATCCAGTTTTTCATGAGAAGACAAAACATACTAGAGTTGATCACCATTTTGTGGAGAAAAAAGTGCTCAACAAGCAACTTCAACCACTATATATCTAGCCTAAGAAGTAATGAGTAAATATCCTAAGTTCTTTAGAAGAGAACTATAATTCTTGCATCCAAGCTAGATATGATAAATATTTATATTCTAACTCGAGGAGGGTGATAAAGTATGCACAACATTATTTTTAGAATTGAACTAGACCACCGATTGAACTGGACTAAATGGGAATTGGACTAATTTCTGGTCTAAATTTCTATTAAACTAGATTTTAATAAAAAACCAATTGAATCAAACACTTTAATGACTAAACCATCTGGTTCACGTGAACCGGCTGATTCTACTTGAACTGAATTGATTTAATTAATACCTAAAATTAACTTCAAATTTATTTTTTTAAGAATTTAACCCACACAATCAATACAATAAATAAAGAACATAACTAAGTAAGCAACTAAATAATTTTGTTCAAAATTAACAAATAATAATATGATACGATTCGAATATCAAATTGGGATTGAACTGATATTCAACCTCAGTTCAATCGGTTTGACCCACCATTCAAATTGGATTTAACTAGACTGGATGCTTTTCCAATTTAGCATCCCATCCGGTTTTAAAACAATTAACGCACAAATATCTCAAGGTATTTTAGGATTCCTTATGGATTAGGACTCCAAAGTCTAGATTGTTAATTACTATGTAATTGGGTCTCTAGAAATGCCCATTTAGGTAGTGAGTCCAGGACATATAAATAACAAGCTTCTCTTGAGTTAGGTTATGAAAACAAATTGTATTCTTCTTCTACAATTGAATACCTAATAAGAAGAGATTGAAAACCCATGATTCCTAAGGTGAGAAAACCTAAGTTTTAGCAATGACTCCATTGCCTAATGATAGCAAATTGCATGCTAGAAGAAATAGATTAAACAAATGTGTAATTGAAGAAGAATAGCAAAATTGGTAGTAGTTGACGTAGGAGTCATGGTAATAACCATACTATCAAGCATTACCTGAACTACATCTTTGGGTTCACACTCTAAATTTGTTAAGCTCATGTTGAGGATTCATCTTTCAAAATATGAAAATATGCCTCCAACATAAAGATAATTTCCACTGATTTGAATAAGATCCTTATAACATTAGCAACCTGATTACTTTCTTTCACTCTTAACCGACATGTCCTTGGAAGAAAGAAACCATCAACTCCTTAAATAAATCATAATTTCTCCAAACCTATTCAAACAAATAGCAAAAAGTTGTTGACTTTACGAAGATAGGTTAAAGAAGGAAAATCTATGATAGCTCAAGGTTTTCGGCAAGCCAACATGATCTCATGAAAAATGATCTTAATAATATCATTATGACCCTCAAATCCAATTCAGGAAGCAATGTCAAACCAAACACCATAAGTGATGAGTCTTAACATAAGAAATAGCTAAATCTTGAAATGCTTGATTTGAGCTATAAAAAGGTTGGTTTTGGATTGGACGCATATATTATCTACACTCGTACCCATTAGAGTTTTGAAGGCTCCATACCTATATCCGTGTAACAACTTATAATTGGGTATTGATCATGTTTTGGGTTTCTTATCAGTTTTTCTAATATTTTACTTAGGTACATTTGATTAATTTATATTATGAAAAGTTTCTTATATTGCATATTATACTTAATTATAAACACAAAACACAAGATATGCTCCATTAATCTATATTTTATCTTATTTAAATTATTAACATACATGATAGTCACTCAAATAATGGCTAAGAATGACATACTATACTATTTTTTAAAAAATAAGATAACTATTGGAGAATCAGAATGAATATATATTTCTTGTTCTAAAATTGCAAACGCCAATATATGAGAAATATAAAACAAAATATGAACTTAGAGACAACTAACTTATACTTTAACATAATTAGACACACATATATATATTGATTAATATATTCATTAGATTAGAGGGTTGAGTTTCGAGTTATTGGTTATAGACATGACTAAATCCACATCCTACCCAATAAGCTACAGGATTTAACTTACTACTCATTTCTTTTTCACTAAGTTTGGGTTGGGTCGAGTTAGTAGGTTTGCGGTTTCCACTTACACTTCTATTCTTGATGCCATAAACCTTTCAATTTTCTCCTAATCATTACCTTATTGCAGTTACTCATGTTGCCTTCAATAGAGCTCTACGAATAAACTATTGGCAGTTTAGTTGCCTGTGATAAGGTGGCTATTCAAATTATGTGGTTTTTATTGATTTAAAACTTTGATTTCTATTTTCCATGTAAATGTGTCATTGCAAGAATCAAAATGTATTGGGAAGCTAGGTCCTCCAAGGTAATGCCATGCAAAGATTTGAGATTTGCAATTCCTTAAGTTGCTTACCCTATGTTTACTACCGAAAGATAGCAACATAATAATTAGGCCATAAAGAAATTATAGCTTCTCAGTTTGCATCTATTTAGTTACTTGAAAGTAGATCAAAATAGCTAGAAGTGAAGTTACTTCAGCCTAAATTTTGTTGTTTGATTGTATGCAAGTGACTTCTAGAAGTCAACTCACTTCCAACTTAAAAATGAAAAAAAACTATATTTCACTTTCAAGATTCTTAGTATGAAATAACTTTTGGAAATTAACCTAATGATTTGCATTGTTTATTCTAAATTATAATTATACTTACAATCTCATATACTATAATAACATTTTAATTTTTATTTAGAGATCTTTAAAATTAATAATATTTTTTTGTACTAATAATTATAATTTTCCAACACACTTCTATCCAACTAGATGCCAAAAGTGAATCACTTCTAGGCACTTTTAAGAGCAGGCAAAAAGTGATGGGAAGTGTCTTCGCGCTTCCAATGACTTTCTCCTACTTTTCTCCAGTTTTGTACTACCAAAATCTTAAAAAAAAAAGTGCTATTGTCTTTTTTTGCAAAAATCTAACAAGTGCTATCATCCATGGATATGGAACCTTTTTGTTACACAAATACATTTTGTCAAGAAATTGCGCGACAAAAAAAAATAGCTTAAAGCTCAAACCAAATCTTAATTAAGCATCATTGGAAATGTACAAGATGGGATGGATAAATTTTATGACCCATCATAAGATAATGTGCATACCCTGCCAATGACATTAACTAGAAATAATCTTATTAAATCAGTTTAACATGTAGATGACCTACAGCTTCTTTTATTCCATTACTAGCAAATGATCCAAAAGCATCAAGAATAAAAAGGACCCAGACCAACATGTGACTAAAGAAGAATGTTTTATTCGATATTTATCCTTATTGCACCTCCAAATTGTATAACCAATCACATGGCAATCAGTCAAGATTAAAGCACAAGCCTTTCTGTCCGTCCACAATGAGAAGCACTTCTTGATTACCTTTTCCTTGCAACCCAATTCTTTCAAACAACATCGTAACAACACAAGGCTGGACCTAAGCCTTAAAATTCAGAAACTCTGCCTAAAAAATTGAGGTTATCCCATTTAAAGACTTCCATGATCTCCACAAAATGCATGAGCAGAAGTTTAGTATCACCATACTCTTTTTGTTTAGGTTTTGTCAACTCTCCAATCTTTTCTACTCCACTTTATTGGCTGGAACATGGAAAATTCTTTCTATTAATTATCCAGCAACTTTGTTTTACCAAATAATATTGCATAGCTCAAACTAACATGAAAAGTTAGGACATAGCCTTCTTTTATGTTAGTTAGTGATTATGCATTGGAATGATGATCCTACAACTTTCTCACTGTAAATTCTCGAGTCTCAGGAGCCTCCATCTACACTGTATAACTCTAACAGACACGGGTCCAGAACTTCATATTATCCCCAAACCAACGAGAAACCAACTAAAGTAAGGTATTCGAGATCTGATTGGCATCGAACCCAATCACAGCCCTACCATAAAACATTAGCACTATGGCTAGCAATAATCCATAAATTACTGATTGCAGATCTGAAAACAGAAAAAATCAACAGAGAACAAAATCAAGCTCGTCTACCAGACATGCAATGGAAAATTGCAACAAAAGCAACATCAATCACTCAAAACTCGCACTAGGCACGCAAATTCAAAAAAACAAGAAAACTTGCTCTTACCAGACCAAAACAAAATTTACCAATCTAGAGTGAGAAAAAAGATTAGAACGAAAAGGGAAAAAAAATTAAATGAGAAAGCAAGATTAAAGAGACCTAATTCTATATTCCCGAGCTGCATTTCATCAAAAAGATCGACCTAAATTACAAATTTCAGAAGCGAGAGAACAGAAATGAAGATTCAAGCAATTGGATTCAAGCAACCAACGATCTGAGAACGGCGTTCGCACCTTCGGCCTTGGCCTGCGATGACGAGGCGCAGCCCATCGCCTTCGATTCGGATTCCGACGAGGACTTCCGAGGAGGATGGATTCAATGCAAGTCCTTTTATATATATCCCTGGGTTTGCTTCTTTCTCTGCCGCCGTGCAGCTTCTCCGTTTCGGCTTTTTTACGAAAAAGAATCCTGATTCTGTCCTTAGCGGTCAGGGCCGTCCGCTGCCGATCCAACGGTTCCGATCCGTTAGATCTTGACGGATCGGCAGGCACCCAACCGGCTCCTTTGTACGAAGAGAAAGTTCAAGTTTTTGCCCCTAAAAAGCCCCAAAATTAGGTGCATGCTTCTGAATCGTATTGAGCAAGGTTTTTAAGCATCGATTTTGATTTGGATTTCGGTTTCGATTTCGATTTCGGTTTTAGTTTTGGTTATTTTGATTTCGACCAAAAGTTTTTTTTAGTTATTAATTATGTATTGACCATAATTTGACTATATTTTGATTGTACTTTGACTTTAAATTAAAAATATAATAAAATTTTATAAAAAATTTTAAAAAAATTTAAAAATTATGAAAGAATTTATAATTAATTTTACTACAATATTAAATATTATTTTAATTAATTAAAATTAATTTTGATAATTAACCACTGTTTTTTATATTACTATATAAAAAAATATATGAAAAATAATATGAATATGATTAAAAAATTAAAAATTAACATAAGCAAATTTAACTTATTATTAAAATATAATTGATACATACATAATTTATTAAATATAATGTAATACAGTTAATCATCATTATCATCAGCTGAGTTTAAAACATCTCGATGTAGAATTATAAATTCAATACCTGAACGATTCAAATGAACATTTATAAACATACGAGAACAACTAACTCTATGTAATCTCGTGACAGCGATTCACATGCGAGTAAAACCGACACAAATTTTTTTGGCTTTACTTTCGGTGAAACGATCATGCACGCATACACGTGAACAAAAAAATTAACGTGTTTGGATCAAAATCATTTTCATTTCAATTTCAACCAAAATATTTTTTTATTAATTATATTTTGACTAAAATTTAACTTTATTTCAATTATTTTTTAACTTCAAATTAAAAAAATTATAATATATTTAAAAATTTTAAAAAATAATAAATAATTACGTGAATAATATTACGTACGTGAACAGTATCTGACAAAAACCAATAAGGGCATCGAAATCAAATTGGTGATAGCGCTAGCCCCGATGTAAGGCCGCCTCAGCTTGTAGGAGTACGGGTTAGGTCAATGAGGGTGTGAGATAGGCGAGGGAGCGACGGTAGGCTAGCGAGCGTGCAGGGCCCTCGGGCTATGACATGAAGCCGGCGCGAGCATCCCCCCCGCATGCTAGCCCGACGAGCTCCCGCTCGCGTGCTCTCCCGCCTGCGTGCTCGCCCACGCACGCTTCCACCCTCGCACGCTCGCTCGGTGAGCTCCCGCTCGCACTCGAGCTCTGGCGTTGGTGATGATGAACAGTAAACCCTAAAACGAAACCAAAATTAGGGTTTCGGTTCGGGTTCGGCCGAAACAACTCGGTTTTAGCCAAAACGTAAAACCTCGGTATTTAGTGTGTAACTGCGGGTGAGCAGTACTCGGTTGAAACCGAGTTAACTGATCGAATCGAACAGAAATTCAAGATTCGGTCCGATTTATATAATTGCTCTGTCTGGTTTATTTAGAGAATTTTTAAAATTTCGGCTCTAAATTTTCAGAATTTGCAGTTGATTTTTCATTTTCTAAACTGGATCAACCAAAATTTCAAACCATTAAGTTCTTAATTAAAACCTGATCCACCTCCAAGTCCATGTTTGCAAAAAAAACTTCCAAACCTTAATTTTGAGCATCTCATCACTTCCTTTTCTCTTCATTCTCATGTCATACTCTTGTTTCTCTCCATAACACCATTTTCTACCTATTTCCTACCCTCTTTGCCCCTTTTCTCTTCTCTAATTTTTCTTCTCTTTCTTCTTTTTATTCATTCTCATTTTTACCTCTCTTCCAACTTTTTTTCTAATATAAACCCTTTTGTTGGTACATCAAATCTTATATTGAATTCAACCTGCAAAAATTTGGTCATTAAACAAAAATCGAGCTTGTATTAAACCTAAATTTTTTTTATTGAGCTTATATGGCCTCAACAAGATTCTACTAGGCATATGCACTATAAGTAAAGTTTCATCAAGTTGAGAGGATTTAAGATGATATCAATTAAGGTAAAGGAGACATTCCCAGTATTTGGAGGGTATTTCAAGAAGAGTGGAATCTAGGATCTAGTCAAAGGATTGGGAGATCTAGAGTGAGATTTTGGTAAGATTCATGATGGGAATCACACTTGAGATCAAGAAAGCTAAATAACTAGATCGAGTATAAATAGAAGAGTGTAACCACCGTAAATGGACAAATGATATTTTTTCGGCAGAAATCACATTATTGGTTTCTCCTCTCGAATAGGTTGTTGATTTGAACATTGGAGCGGTGATTGTCTAGAGCTCTTAGTGTTCCTTTTCGCTATTTTTTGTCTTTCAAATTACAATGTGGACCGACCTAGTATATCCATATATTAAGGAGTTTGTCAAACCAAACCAATGGTGAATTAGACTCTATCAATAGTTGGTGCTTTTATTAGATTTACTCCATTGGCTTGCCACTAATTTGAAAGATCTACTATGGCTTATTAGTCATGTTTTCAAAGGCATCCAGATCTATGATATCTAGAAATCAAACTGGGGGGCAACAAAGTCTACACCTATTAATTCTCACAACTCCTCTGGAGGACTCAATGAGCCACATAATTAGGCCACTTCATCAAATCAAGTAGCACATCCACCTTCACCTATGTAGCGCACCCCTCCCTCTAATACCTAAGGTACCCATAATAAACTCTACTAACACATCCAATTGACATGACTTTTAGAACCTCGCAACTGCTATGTATTACATGACTTATATATTGGAGACCCAAACATAAGTAATGCAAAACCTCCAGAATCTACAAGCACAATAACTATAAAATCAAGCACAACTCCAACAAGTTCTCCTTGCACCTCAACAACCTAGGGTTCCTATGCCCTAGGGACATGCTTGTCCATACCCAACCATCACATGTAGTACACTAGATATCATTAAGGTCGATATGTCAAGGTCCTACTCTGTTATAGGGCTTCTAGAGGAACCAAGGCATTTGATCTCACATATGATCTTGCAAATGAACCCACATACCACAACTCTGCTAATGAGGCTTCTTCTTGAGGTGACATAAGAAATTATAGGGAAGTTGAAGAACTAGCAACTCAGAGAAGGGTCCCTAAGACCTGCTATCATACAAATCTAGGTATACCATGCCATTGATTTCTAAAATAACATATGAGCCATTACAACCTAAGTTCCGCCAACCTCCATTTGAAGTGTATGATGGTACCAAAGACACTGTAGATTATGCCAAAACATTTTAGAATGTTATGATTCTAATGGTGACTAGGATTTGATGATGTGCAAGGTGTTCCTATTGACACTTCACCATTTGACTAGAGCATGGTACACTAAGCTATCAAACCATTCAATACACTAGTTTGTTGACCTAGCTAATAAGTTCATCAAGTTGGTCATCTCCTTGGTTCCTCAAAGGAAGGATCTTTCAACACATTTGCCTATATAAAAGGAGTGATAAGCGCTTAAGAAGTATTTAGCTTTGTTTAATACAATGAGACTAGAGGTAACCGAGTTAGATAGCTCCGTTGTCTTTGTTGCAATTATAAATGGGATTCAACAAAGCAAAGAGACCTATGAGATAGCTGGCTAACCCCCAAGGATATTACTTGAGTTTATTTAGTAGATGAGGGAGCACGTAGATGTCAAATAGGTGATGTTCACAAAAAGGGAGTCAAAGGGAAGCATCAAGCCAAAAAAGGAGTAGAAAGAGATAAACCATTGTGAATCTAAAAGGCAACATGTTGTGTATAAGAAATGTTGAGGCAACTTTCAAATATGCACACCCACCAACCTCTTATGGAAATGGTTCGGAGAATTTATCTCAAAAGGATCTCCTGCCTGAGATCCAGGTATAGATGAGAGGACATGCTTTGCTAGGACTAGTAGCAGTAGGAGAATGTTTATATTTTGACCTGTGTACATTCATATGCCTCTATAAGGGCTTAGTGCTCCGAGGAGGAGCTTACGGTGTTCTCGAATGTGTTGTTTCTATAAGAGAATTCGCAGCTATTGAATCCGATCTTAATAAAAAAACTAGACATGGCATCAAAGTCTAACCCAAATTGAGCGAAGGTGAAAATATTATCGATATCACAAGGACTACAAACACAGCACTGAGAAGTGCATGCACTTAAAAGTCAAAATTGAGAGGCTGATTAAGAAGAGGCACTTAAAGCAATTTACAAGGAGAGCCACCAAGGGAGAAGATCAACTAAGATCTAATCAACATCGAGCTCCGAAGCCTCATAAATAAGCATCCCCACCAAGGAATCAAACTCTTGAATTCCATAACCCACCAGTGAAGGGACATCTGAACACAATTCTCACAGGGCCACCACAACAAAATGTTCTACTAACATCCTTGAAGAAACGTCAAATTTCCATTGGGTGGCAAGAAGAAATAAAGCAACAATGTTGTGAAGTGAGCACTAAGGATACTCTATAGTGTGTGGCTCATGTAACAAATATGAAATATAGATGTTTTGGGATGGACCGAGGCAAATTAAAATGAAGTGATTTGTGGTGACTTTGATGCTACCAGATTTGAGAAAGAGAGGAAAGGAACTAGAGGAAATGATAAAGATAGAGAGCAGTTCCATGAGGTTATTCTTGAACTTGGATTGATGAAGATACATATGGTTGGGAAGTACACATAGTCAAATATGCAAAAAGAGCCAAGCTTTATTATGCTAGACAAGTTCTTGTTACTTGTGAATGGGAATCAAGTTACCCAATGGTTGAAGCAAGGATACTAGTAAACATTATGATCACTCCCCATATTTGGTTGGACATGAAGATAGTTGTAAGGACTGAGGTCAAAAGATTCCCATTTGAGAAAATGTGGCTTGAGGAGGAACTATTTAAATAGATGGTGATGGATAGATTGATGTCTTACCAAACCAAAAAGCATGGAGCTGCAAGAATGGCCAAGAAATTGAAACTACTAAGAGGAGACATTAGGAAGTGGTGTAAAAAATATTTTTAGGATATTAATGCTTCAAAAAGGAATCCCCTATAGAGCATTGAAACTTGGGATGCCAAGCAAGAATTGGAGAACTTGGCTCAAGAGGAACTGACATGCTTATGGGCTAATAAGAAGGATTTGGAACAAATACTAATGAAGGAAGAGAGTAGAGGTAGAGATCCAAAATTTTGTAGCTAAAGGAGGGAGACTTAAATATTGCTTTATTTCATAAAACTATCAATAATAGAAAGAGAACCAATCTAATCTCATAAATTGAAGAGAAAGGCAGAGTTCTTAAAACAAAATTAGAAAATCTATTCTAGAATATTACAAAACTCTGATTAGCGAGGAAAAGAAATGGAGAGTCCATCCTTCACACAAGAGGAGATTAAAAGTGTAGTATTCTCCATGCAACCTGAAAATGAACTAGGACCAGACCAGCATCCTATTCTCTTCTTTAATACATTCTGGGAGAAAGTGAAAGATGACATATGGGCAGTGTTTCACGAAATTTATAAGGAACAAGGCAACCTACAAATGTTAAATTATGTTATAATATTAATCAACCCAAAAGAAGAAAAATCCAAGAACCTAAAAGATTTCATTCCTATTGCTTGACTAACTACATTTTTAAAGTTTCACTAAGATGTTGTCTACCAAGTTATACGAGTTATTATGGAGTTATTGGAGCCTAAACACTCTACTTTTATATTAAAAAAAAGCAAATATATTTTGGACAATCTAGTGATTGTACATGAAATAATACGTAAGTATCATAACAACAAAAAAGCTAGGGCATTTTGAAACTAGATTTTGAATAAGCTTATGATAACATTAAATGGAACTTCTTATTTACATTACTAGAAATGAGGGGTTTTGTTCTAAGATGGAGGAAGTGGATTCAGGATGTAGTCAACATTGTTAATGGCAAACCTCATGGAAACATTTATGCACTATCCATTCTAAAATCAATAAATATTCTAGACGATCTACTGGTGGAGTCCAACATCAACATAATGGCATACAATAACTCAAAGAGAGAGTGTTAAGGGAGGATTCATCTAGAGGTCACCTCCGGTCCTATGACAATCAAGATAGAGTTCCATATGCTTGATATTCCCTCATATTGCAACCTTAGTTCAGGAAGTTGTTGGCTTAGATACATGAGAGTAGTTTCGTCAATCCATTACTAGAGCCTGAAATTTCCTCACAAGAGCACCATCATCAAAATCCATGATGACTTAATAGCTCAAGACAGGGACTGCCTGGTGATTTACAAGGTATCTACTATCATGACTCAAGCAATAGAATCATCTCTCTAAACTATACTCTAAGTACTTTTGCCAAAACCTAGCAAATCTCCTCCTAATCAAACTATCAAAACTCTATCTAATCTTCTTAAAACTCTTATCGCAATTGTAAAAAATAATCCCTATGCTCTTACCACGTTAAGCTCCACAAGAGACAACCCCTCCTCTATGTCTCTTAAACTCCTTCATTCCCTAACTTCTAACCCACCTCACTTCAATAAGACATGGAAATAATGTTCAAGGTTAGTTACCAACCTAATCAAGGGTTTAGTAGGAGAAACTAAGGAGATCCTAAACTACCTCCTAAAGTAGTTTCAAGAGAAAGAGATGGTCCAGCTTCTCATGGAGAGGATGCAAGAAGAAGGATTGCCCCCTTTACTCCTTCAAGGGTTTGGATCGATATCCACCTTTAACCTAAATGCCCAAATCTCACTTCATAGCTAGACAGGTTGAGCATGCCACTGCAATCATTACTATCGGTGAAGATGATGACCTCCAAACCATGATGAGTGGGATTAACTAACTATTACTAACTGAAGAAGGTGATCTACCCCTTTGCCCAAAGCAAGGTGCAATCTCATGATGACACTAGGGGCACCCTATCCACCCTCAAAGGTGGACCCACTCTAAAGTTTAAATTTATTTTCATCCTTATTATTAGAATATTGTAGTAGGATAGGTTTAGGAAATTTTCATCCTTGCATCTCAAAATACATGCTTAACATATTTGAAATAGGTTAAGAATCCAATCGGGGTTAGATCCAAAATCCATTAAGGATCTTATTAGAATTTAATCAAGGTTGGATCCAAGATCCATTAAGAATCCTATAAGAACTCAATTAGGGTTGGATCTAAGATTCATTAAGGATTTACCAAGAACCTAATAAGGGTCAAGCCAAGATCAATCAAGGGTCCAATAAGCGCCCAGTAAGGGTAGTCCAAGATCCACAAGGATTAAGTCTGAGGCTCAATGGGAATTCAACATGAAGTCAACCCTGACCTAAGTTAAAGCAAATCAGACTTGAATCGAAATCAAGTTCTAAATATTAAATTGAATCAAATTAGACTTGAATTGAAATCATGTTTAAACATCAAATTGAATTAAATTAAACTTGAATCAAAATTAAGTTCTGGACATCGAATTGAATCAAATTAGACTTGAACTAAAATCAAGTTTTGAACATCGAATTAAACAAATTAGACTTAAAATAAAATTAAGTTTTGAATATCAAATTAAATCAAATTAGATGAATTAAATTCAAATTCTGAACATCAAATTGAATTTAACCAAATCAAACTCAAACCTAAATCGAGTGTAAACTTCAAACTAAACTGAATCAAACTTGAATAAAAAATAAGTCTTGGTCGATTAAATGTTAAATCAATCGGGGTTAGTTGATAACAAGCTCAACACCATCAACTACACCTCAAAAGCTAATTGATACAAGCCAAAAAGGCCATTGGTTATCAAATCTAGGATGATTAGCATAAGCCCAAGCCAATTTTTTATTCCTTCAAATCAAACTAAATTAAGGCAAGTTTGAATTCTCTTAGTTAGTCAACTAGATACGTGTTTGAAGAAAGTCATTGGACAATAAGTATAAATTTGTTGGTAACATTTTAAGCTCAGCCAATACAAGCTCAAAATTTATTGGTGATGCTTCAAACATAATCAATAGCAAGCCAAAGAGGCCATTAATTATCAAGTCAGAAATGATTAGTATAAACCAAGACAACTAACTAATTCAAGCGAAACTAGCTGGACTTGAACTTGCTTAGTTAGTCAGTCAAATGCCATATTCAGAGAAAGTCAATTGACAATAAGCATAAAGTCATCAGTAAAACTTTAAACTTAGCCAACACTAGCTAAAAATTATTAGTGACACTTCAAATTTAATCAATAAGATGCCGAAGAGGTCGTTAATTATTAAATCAAAAATAGTCAATATAAGTCAAGGCCACTAAATATTTTAAACCAAGCTAATGGTAGGCTTGAACTCATTTAGTTAGTCATCTAAGCAACATGTTCGAAGAAAACTAACCAACACAAGCATAAAGCCATTAGTGACATTTGAAATCTAATCATAACAAACTAATAAAGACCATCGATTATCAAATCAAGAACGATTAGTATAAGCTAAAGCCACCAATTATTCTTTTAAATCAAAGATCAAAAGTAGTTAATCAACAACAAGCCAAAGGCCATCGGTGATACTTTAAACTCTAATAAGGACAACGAACATAAGCTAAGATAGCTAGCTACACCTTGATATTAATCAAGTTATCGACATCCACCAAGGATCAAACTAAGACACATCTAAGTCAAGTTCCCCTTGGTCAAGTACATGGGAGTGGGGTAGTGGCGAGTACCATATCATTTATTTGAGGGTATATCCTTACTTAATCCATGTACTTCTTTCTTAAATTAATCAAATTATGTTTTTTCTTTGTATCTCTATCTTATTAGCTAGGTTTCTCATTTTAAGAGATTTCTAATAATTATCATGATAATTAATAATAGGGACTTGTGTTTATAGAAAATTATATTCCCACAATTTTTGATGTATACTCATTGTTGTTTCAAAATTATTCTTTGGGGTCTTTAGCTATTCCAAGTAGTTGATTTTGGCTCTACAAGGCTAAATATTTTTTTTTGTGCCTTTAAAGTACATGCAACTATTTGACTCTTTCTCACTACAAATTTGGCATAAGTATCCTTTTTCTTGGGTTTAATTACTTGTCTATTGATCACTTTGACATTAGGCTCCTTTCTTAGCTAAAGAAAATTGAACACATGTTCTTCATTTGTTTTTCTTTAGCTTTTGTGGTGCTTGTTTGAGGTAATATTTTCTACAATCAAATTTGATTGGAATCTGATTAAAATTTAGACTTGTATAATACTAAAATATAGCTTAAATATGGGTCTTAGTCAGACTTAAATCACATTCAAGTTTGATAAAAAAATGAGTTTAATTCAGATCTAAATCATTGGTAAATTCAAGCTCAAAATAGGCCAAATCCAAATGGGCTAAGTGGGCTAGATATTTGAATCAAAATTAGACCCAAAATTTATCTAAAATCTGAACCAAAATAACAAAATATAAAAATTTTGTAAATAGATCATTGGACTGAATAAGCCCGATGGCATTTCCCTTATCTCTTTCCTTTTTTCTTTCTCTACTAAACTTGCTCTTCTTCTTCCCACGCCTTCGATGCTCCTGCTCCTATATGGCTTCACACAATGGTCATTGCCTGCTGCAACTACTGCCTCTACCTATGAGCTTCTTCCCCCTCCACTCCATCTTTGCCCAAGAAGTCGAGGAGATCCAATCTCACCATAGAAACTCCAATCAAATCGGTGAGAAGCCCATTGTTGGAACTGTGCAAGACACTCCCCTTCTCTAATCAAATCTAGTGATGAGCCTGTCACTAGAACAGTGTGAGATGCTTCACCAACCCCCCCAAAAATCCAAGTTGATGTATGCAACCCAAGTCAAAATCCAACAACTTGCTTCTACCTGTTGCTCCTACATGCCCTAATCTCAATTGCCTGCAGCCAAATCTTCCTCCATAGCTCCTTCTCCCTTGCCATGATTGAAGAGGTGGAGGAACTTGTGAACTTGGTGGATCTTGAAGGGTTTGTGATCCAACCTGGCATCTGCTTTGGTCTAAAGCACCTGCAACCCTCTATTTCGCCTGGCTTTGCCTCCGCCAGCAGGTGCGTTGCTGGCTTGCCCTCCTTCCTATGCTCCTCCTTTGGCGTAACCATGGTGCTCTGCTCGCCAGTGAGTGGCACCGCAACATGGCACACAATATCTCTTGTGCTCCTCTATATGTTGTCACTAAGGAAAAGGGCCGGATCTGGTCGTGATTAGTGAAGGAAGGGGCACGGGCTCCTCTAGAAAGGAAGAGGACCAAGAGGGTTTTGGGAGCTTCGGGGAAGAAGAAGAAAGGAGAAAAGAAATGAAAGAATTTCCCTTTATTTTTTTAAAAAAATTTTGGCTAAAAAATAAGGAAATAAAAAATAGGAAGGTTGCAAATTTGAGAAGAAAGGGAAAAATACAGAAGAGAAAAAAATATATATTCAAAAAGAAGAAGTTGCTAGTAAAAAAAAAGGAAGAGAAAGAAGTTGAGTTGGTAAAAAAATAAAAAAATTTAGGAAGCGAAGGAAGGAGGCGAACCCAAGGAGAAGATTTAGAGAAGGGAGGAATTGGTTCACCTCATGCTCATGGCCACCCATGGCCTTGCTCATCACTACTATGGCGACCTATTGCCCCCTCGAATATAGTGAACTTTTGATACTGCTGTGGCCACCCACAGGTCCTCGAAGATGGCGAATCCTCGATATCACTGTGATCATCCGTGACCCCTCGAAGATGGTAAATCCCCATTATTCTAAGCCAGTTGTCGATCTCGCACTAAGTTAGCTTTTGTGCTCTCACCTTAACCATCCTTCAAAACTCACACCTAATTCAGCTCTTGGTCTTGGACTTAGCTAGCCTTCGAGATAGCACTTAGCCAACCCTTGGGCTCATATTTTGTTAATCTTCGGTCTCACACTTAGCCAGCCTTCGGGCTCTTATCCAAGCCAATATTTTGGCTTATATGCAGCTAGTCTTTGGGCTCACACTCAGCCAACCTTTGGGTTCATATCTCAGTTAGTCTTTGAATTCGCACTCAGTTAGCCTTCGAACTCACATCTAGGTCAGCCTTCAAGCTTGCACTCAAACCAGCCTTCGAACTCACACTTAGCTAGCCTTTGGGCTCATACCAAGCCAACCATTGATCTCGCATCTAAGCCAACCTTTGGGCTCGCACTCAAGTAGCCTTCGAGCTTGCATTCAGCTAGTCTTTGGGCTTGCACTTCAGTCAGCCTTTGGGTTTGCACTCAACTAGCCTTCGGGTTTGCATTTAAGCTAGCCTTCAAGCTCGCATTCAGCCAATTTTTGAGTTCGCATCTAGGCCGGGCTTCGGACTTGTACCTAGTCAGCCATTGGGCTTATACCTCTATGCCAGCTTTTGAGCTCACAAGCTGAGCCACCTTTGGATTCATACTTTTAAGGTTGGGCCACGAGTCCATCTAAAATTATCATAAATAGCTAAGAACTCTTAAATCAAAGTGCTTAATATAAAGTAACTCAATTACATTAAAATTAAATTTAATCATAAAGGCTACGTTAACTCAAATAAACTTAAATTGATCAAACAAATGAACTAAAATCTAAATCAAGCTAGACTCCAAAGATCCAAATTAAGTTAACCTAGACCAAATAAACTCAAACTCAACCCTAACTAAACTCGAGATGGGTTAATTTAAAATCAAGTTAAGTTCAAATCAAATCCAATTTGGATTAAACTAAGCTTGAGTCAAGCCCTGATTGGATTAAATCAAGTCCAAACTAAAAGTGCAAACTTAAAGCTAAATTAGAACTAAGCCAAGCTAAGTCTGAAATGAAACCAAATTGAACTAAATTGACTTAAACTTAAACTGAAGTCCATTAAGATGTAGACCCAAACTCGATAGAGGTCCAACTCAAGGTCAAACTCAACCCAAGACAAATGAAACTAAACTCAAACACAAACTCTATTAATCTTGACGGAACTAAATAGGGTCAAACCAAGTCCTACTAGGTGTGTTGAACCCTTAGCAATACTCTAGGGCTATGAACAAAGGGTTATGCTACTATCCTAATCTAAATTAAAATTAGTTTGAATAGAATTAAATAAGATCAAACTAAATTTTGTTGTGTATGCTACAAAAGCCTTTAGCAATATTCAAATCTATATCCAACTCCATAAGTTGTTGATAATGCTACCAAACTAAAGAAGTTAATTATCAATATGCTTAAAGCCATTGATCACACTTTAAACCTAGTTAATCTTAGAAGCTATTAATGATGCATCTTCTAAGCTAAGCCAACCCAAAAGCATCGACAATGCTTTAATTCAAACTGAACTAAGGTAGGCTCAAACTTGCTTAATCAGTCAGCTATAATATCTTGTTCAAATAAAGTTAACCCACAACATGTTCAAAGTTGTTGGTCATACTTCAAAGCTAGTTAACCCTAGAAGCCATTGACGATGAGCCATTCAAGCTAGTCAACCCCAGAAGCTATTGCTGATGCATCCTTCAAGCTAGTCAACCCCATAAGCAATTGATGATACAACCCTCAAAGTTAGTAAATCCCAAAAGTAGTTAACAATGCGCCCTTTGAGCTAGTCAAACTTGTAAGCAATTGATGACATGCTCTTCAAGCTAGTCAATCCCAAAAGCCATCGACGTGCCTCTTTCAAACTAGTCGAGCCTAGAAGTAGTTGATGATGCATCCCTTAAGCTAGTCAACCCTAAAAGTAGTTGATGATGCAATTTTCAAAGTTATACCCAACCCTACAAGTTGTTAGTGATGCCACCAAAAATAATAAAATTATCATCTACATCTTATTGGCTATGAAAAATGTTTCAAGATCAACAAAGTTATTAACAATGTCATATTGGCTAATAGAAACACTCCAATCTAAATAAAGTTATTGCCAATATCTTATTGATGACTCGACTGATGGGAGAAGTTAGCCTTAACATAGAGCCTAGACCTATTTATCAAGATAGAGACCATCATGTTTTGATAGAAGCCCTAGTTATAACTGAAAGCTCTAATTAACAAGTGACCATAGAAGTACTACAATAATATTTGAGACAGCAAAGCAAAGAGAAAGATAAAGCTCAAAAGATAATCATAGAGTTGATGGAGATAATGCTATAAATAGGCCAAAAGCTTGATAAATTAAAACAATCTTAACAGCCATCCCAAGTAGCAGAGGCGGCAAAAGGTGTATCTCCCATAGATGAGATCCACAAAAATATAGGCCCTTCGCAAACACCTTCTCTAGTAAGGAATACCCAATCCCTGATTTCAGGGATCCCTAACAACATGGAACTCCTGGCATATATACAATAGCAAGTACAATGAATGGTAGCTACCCTATACAGTTGAGACAGGAAAGTGAGATGAGTAGAGTAACAATATTGACAAACTATACCCTAGCCATCATAATCGAGTGCCATATCTCAAAGGCTATATAGTACCTAGTTTCAAATAGTTTAATGGCATATGCAATTCTAAACAACACAGAACTCACTTTGTGACTTTGTATGGAGATTCAAGTAATAATATCTTGTTGTTACTCTATCAATTTTCAGCAAGCCTGACAGTAGTAGCATTTGAGTGGTATGTTAGATTGCAATCAAAATTCATACAAACTTGGGCACCAATAAAAGAGACTTTCTAAATTAGGTTTGGAGGAGTTAGTGATAAAGTGACCATTGTAGACCTTATCTCAATATTGAAATGTAATGATGAGTTAATTTTGGATTATATCATACGATGGAGAAATGTCAGTATTAAGTGTCAATAACTCATGAGCTAATTTGAGACAGTAAACTTGGTCCTTGGTAACATAAGAGGAGAATGGATGACACCTTATATGAGCATCTCTTCTATCCATACCTTCCAGGACCTCATCATACAAGTTAAGAAACTAAAAAGGATTGGCCCACCAACCTTATCTAGTTCACAAAATTTTAAACTAGAAAAAGATAAGGTAAGGCATAGAGAGACTTACAAAAATGTGAGGGCTACATTCATAGCAACTGAGAAAAATCTTTGAACCCCACCATGAACAAGGGTAATCCTCAAAAGCCACCAACTCTTAGAGGAAATGGAGAAGAGGAATAATCCAATGATTTGCAACAAAGGCTCAAAAAGAAATATTCTTTTAAAAGAGGAAGAGTAGGTAAAATCTTCCATGATACCATGAAATTAGGCCTCCAATTGTCAAAATCTAAAAGGTCAGGTGAGGCCAGTAAAATATATCGGTCAAACTATTATTCTTACCATAGAGTTTTGAGGCATATCATTGAAGACTGCTATGTGTTCAAGGACTGGGTTGAGAAGCAATACCAAGAAGACAAACTAACTCTCTTAAAGGCAGCCCAATTGGAAATGTCTACCAAACACATCAATCATATTACTATGTTTGAGGATCATGAACCATTTGTTGAAATCCTCTTTGGGAAAGAAGCATAACATACCCCGAACAAGGGCACTTATGGAATGCCTACATTTCAAAAAGACTAAAGAAACCCTAAAGTACATTTGATGATGATGAAGAAAGCCTCATCATAGCAAATTGCCTCACTTGCTCAAAGCATCAAGAAGAGAAGGAACAAAAGCAATAAGAAGAAGCTGGTTCAACTAAATGAATATGATGTCAAGAAATCAGCCATCCAGGAATACATCGATGCTCTAGATGAATATGTTCAAGGAGAAAGAAGCTAAGTAACTCTTAAAGAGTTCTTTCCTAACAAACTCAAAGCTTTACTAGATGATTCTAATGAGGAAAATGAAGAAAGTAAACTTTCGATGGTAACATGCTCTGTTATATTTACCGTTAGAGGTTTACAATCAAGTTGATCCCTACCCCATCACTTCAATAATGAGGAAATTCAAGGTGCAAGGCAAGAAGAAGTGAATAAATTCAGTGGTGATGTTACTAATGAAATGAAAGATCCTACAGGTCTTCCTAAGGGCTACTCCCGAGGTGACTATCTTAGAGAGTGGTTTGCCTTTGAGTATGACTATGACATGCTCAAATTATACCTAGATACTGTGAAAGAGATATCTACAACTAACATGAGATTTGTGAGGGGGCAAATGCAAATGCTGAATTAGGATATGAAGGCCATAGCTGCCCATATGGAGAGTGTGACAAATACAACTACTATGCTTTGTGAAGAAGTTGAGAAGATAGAGAAGGTGCTAACAAAAAAGACAAAGCCACACAAATGACCTGATAGGCGTGGTGAGAAATCACTTACTGACCCTCTTTGGGATTAGAATGACCATCGTGCCACTTACTCCAAAGATGAGTTAAGAAAGCTAGACACTATTGAAGAAAATTATCTAAGTTTATGACCTCTTATCATATGGTGACTTATACATTTGAGGTGAATGCCAGTGAACTGCTACCTTAACCTTTATTAGACAATTCAGCAACAAATGCTCAACCCATTAGGTTTGGTGAGGTCCCAATCCTAGAACCCATGGAAAGATGCACTTTGCCAATTTTAGAGAAATTATGCATATAAGACACAGACGATGAATATGACTCTATGTCTGAGTCAGAGCAACTTTATGACTGCTTCAGAAGGCCCTACAATAGTATGCACCAAAGGAAAAAGTAGGCATTTTGGGAGAGGATCAAATGAGCTAATACTATGGCTTATTTTGCCCTTGCATCAAGCCAATTTGAATATCCACAATCAAGCCAATCCAAAGAAAAAATATCCTAAATACAAAGTCTTGAACAAGATTATGCCAATAGATGAAGTAGATGGGTTCATCTAAAGAGGCTCCGAAGACCTCTCTATGAGAAAACCCTACATGTCTAATTTTAATGTTGAATGGGATGATTATTAGGCAGTCATATCCTCCAAAGATATTTAGAGAACTAGGGTCTGTTTGGAACGGGATCATGGTCAAGGTCAAGGTCAAGACTAGTGAACCACTTTTGTAAACTAATATCTTTTTATCAAAATTAAGACTTCAATAATTTAAAGCTCAAAAAACTATTTAATTTTTTATAATAATTTAATTTAATAATAATAGAAAATAATAAATATTAATTTCACAAGATAAAAAAAAATTCTAAAAAATGCTGACCCTGTCCCTGACCCCAAACCAAACAGGCCCCTATAGACTAGGGGCAAAGTCCACTACCTCCTGTCATGTGATTAGCCTCAAAAGTGATTCCAAAGACAATCCTTGTTGGTCTCATGCTACCAGATTTTAACTAATAAGAGCAAACTAGATATAACTCTGAGGTAAAAAGGTGCTACCTTCGAGACAAGCTCTAATACTTATGGATAAGAGCATTCCTAAGGACAAGGAAAAGGAAATTTGGATAAATAGGGGCATTAAGCCTTTGCAAGCTGAACCCACATTTAGAAAGGTAGAATATAATATAGCAGTCCATCTCAAGAGGATCCCTGCTATGCTTATTGTTTTTGATGCCTTGATGATGTCAGAAAAACTCAAGGATACACTAGTGCATATCTTTCATAAATCTGACTAACTACCAAGCATACTTTGCTGAGAGAAGATGAAGGAGTCTTTATGTACATACCAAACTCCCACCATCACCTTCATAAATGATGACCTATTACTTGGAATAATAGACCATAATAGACCATTGTATGTTATAGGGAATAGTGATGGGATCAAGATGAATCACATCTTGATTGACCTAGATTCCTCAGTCAATTTGATGACTTTCCAAACTCTAATAGCTCTAACTTTAGATATGTGTCACCTATTGTCCGAGATTATAACTATATAAGGGTTTAATCAAAATAGCCAAAGAGTTCTTAGAGCCATAACTAATCCTCTAAAAGTAGGCGAGTTGATGATAGATACCAAGTTTTATATGATTGATATTGATATATCATACAAAGCACTACTAGAGAGGCTGTGGTTGCATGAAACCAAAGTAGTGTCATTAACCCTACATCAATACTTCAAATACTTCGAGGATGGTGAAGAACAACTTGATGGAGATGTACACCCTTTTGATGTTCATGAGGTACATTATGATAGTGCAAAATACTATTAGAGACCCAACACTGATAGGGGGTCTACTTCTATTAGTAAAGTAAAATAAAAGATTATTAGCCCGATCTTTGCTCCTCCTCACCTAGGAAGTGATTCTAAACTAGGCTCTTTAGTTGAAGAAGCCCCGCAAGTTTACTTAGGTGGTTATACTTCGGATGAAGATGATGAAAAAGGTCAAACAAAAAATACTCTCCTTATTACTAGAGTTCCAAAAGGCTTATTTAAGCTGTTAGATGAGCTAAGCATCAATGTCATGGAAGAATTAATGACTTTATACATTCCTCCACAGTGCAAAGGGGAAAAGAAAATTACTATTTTACAAGGTAATCCCTTATGGTCCAAGCATACATGAAATCGTGGGGACTAAAGATCTAGCAGATGATAGTGACGATTAACCAGTTGTCATGCCTAAATATTTCTCAAACAAACTTTGTTAGATAATCAACAAATATAGTTGTGTATGTCCACAAACAAAGAGAGAGAGAGAGAGAGAGAGAGAGAGTTATTTCTTCAAGAATCTATGGGATTCACTCCAAGGACATGCTTACATTCTTAGAAGAGGAAACAAGACCACCAAAGGACTAGGCTATATTACTCTAAACACCCATATGTGTCTTATAGTCACTATTGAACCTCTCTTCAATATTCAGGATGACCAAATGGTATCAATACCCCTTGACACATGTGCCGAAGAGGCCATGACTTTTCAGAGATCACAAGAAGGTGACATCTTCGGTGGGATTTCATCAGAACCAAAAGAAAGGAGGCATGATATAGCCAAAATGCCTCTAGATGAACTTTCACCAAACCTCACTTGACATGATGAATTATCTAGTAAAGAAATAATCCTCGAACCAAAAGGAGCTCTACTAAAACTTGAGGATGGGGGGCAAGCTACAATAGATGAGCTAATGGAGATTAACCTAGTCTTAGAGGAGGAATCCAAGTTGACTTTTATCAGTATTTAACTTTCAAAGAAAAGTCAAATCTAGCTCAAAGTGTTACTCCAAGAGTACATTAACTGCTTCGCATGGATCTATATGGAGATTTCTAGACTAAATCCTAAAATTGTAGTTCACAAAATGGCTATCAATCCTGACTTTTTGCTTGTCAAACAAGCACCTAGGATGATGAAGCTCAACCTAGAATAGAAGGTGATAGAAGAAATACAAAAATTGATGGAAGCAGACTTCATTAGAGAGGAAATAATATCTAGATTGGGTGGCAAGCATCATGCTAGTCAAGAAAAAGAACAGTTAAATATGAATTTGTGTGTACAACATGAACTTGAATAAAGCATGTCCAAAAGATGATTTTTTATTGCCAATAATAGAAATCATAATTGACAACATGACTGATTTTGAAATATCCTCTTTCATGGATGGTTTTTCAAGATATTACCAAATCAAGATACATATTGATGATGAGAAATATACAACCTTCAGGACATCAATTGGCATTTATTACTACAAGGTGATATCCTTTAGGTTCAAGAATGTAGGCACCACTTATCAAAGGGGCATGACTCAAATCTTGAATGATCTTATACACCAATTAATGGAATATTATGTGGATGACTTGATGGTCAAAACTAAGTCCAAAGATAGGTACATCCAAGACCTAAGAGTGATATTCGACTGCCTTAGGAAATATAACTTAAAAGATAAATTCTATGAAGTGTGCTTCTCATGTATCATCGAGAAAGTTTCTTGATTTTATTGTTAGACATTGGGGGATTGAAATAGATCCATCTAAGAAGTAATTGAGGTCATTTCAAGCTCAACTTATATACATAAGAAGATTCATTTCAAATCTCTCTGAAAAATGCAAGCCTTTTTCCAAGTTGATGAAGAAGGACATTCCATTCATTTGGGATCAAGATTGCCAACAGACCTTTGAAGAGATCAAGCAATAACTCCTAAAGCCATTAGTCTTGGTAGCACCCCTACCCGATAAGCCCTTAATCCTCTACATGGCAGTAATGGTAGAATCCTTAGGGGCACTTCTTGCCCAGAATAATGAAGTGGGTAAAGAAAATGCACTCTGCTATCTGAGTAGAATGCTTCTAGGGGCAGAAAGCAACTATTTCCCATCAAAAAAGTATTATATAGTGCTTATATTCATGATCAAGAAGTTGAGACATTATTTACTTTCTCATCAAGTCATTTTAATATCAAAGATTAATCCCATAAAGTATCTGATGACTAGGTTTGTACTCAGTTGAATGCTAGTAAAATGGGCTTTAATTCTTATGAAATACGATATCAAATTCACTCCCCAAAAGACTATCAAGGGGAAAACCCTCATCGACTTGTAGCTTACCAAATATCGGATGATTCTCCTTTGAGTTACGAACTCCTTGATGAAGAAATATTTTTGGTCGAAGAAGGGGAACCTTACTGGAAGCTATACTTTAATAGAGCATCATCTATCAAATCAGGGATTAGGCCAAAGTTTTCACAAATCAAAGTAGGCATTGGACTCATTTTTGTCACTCCAAATGGGGGCATTTTATGATACTCGTATTCCCCCTCAAAATCATGCACAAATAATGAAGCTGAATATGAGACTCTAATTATAGGATTAGAAATGACCCTCAATATGAAAATATCATGCCTACATATTTTTGATGATTTGCAACTGGTTATTAAGCAAATCTAAGGCAAATATAAAGTCCACAAATATGAGCTCTTGAAATACCATGAAAAGGCTTAAGAGCTCATAAGGCAAATATCATATATTCAAATAACTAAATTTTCTCAGTCTATCAATATGGAAATTGACTCTTTAGCCAAACTAGCCAAGATACTAGCTAACCTTGAGGAGAAATTCCAGTCATAGTCTATAGTAGACAAATGATGAACTTAGTCTTCGACATTCGACATGAGAGGACTAAATCTATACTAGTAGAAGAGGCTACATATTGGAGAACACCATTCACCAACTACCTCAAAAGTGAACAACTCCTAGAAGATAAATCCACATGGACATAACTCAAGAAGAGGGCCGTGTGCTTTTTACTTATCAATGATACTCTTTATAGAAGGTCCTTTGACAAACTACTTTTGCGCTATCTCTTAGACAAAGAGGTTTAAAAAGTTATGTATGAAGTACATTCTGGGGTCTGTGAGCCTCATTGATCAAACCCAAAAATAACAATGAAGATTAAGCATATGGGCTACTATTAGCGCATAATGGTAGCAAATTGCATTGAGTATGCAACAAGATGTCACTTATGCAAAATTCACGGTGACTTATCCATCAGCACTCAAATCCTCTACATCCAACAGTGTCCTCATGGCCATTCAAGGTATGGGGTACAGACATCATCAACCTAATTGAACCATCTTCTTCTAGAGGCTATCACTTCATATTGGTAGCAACCGACTATTTCTCTCGGTAGGCTGAAGTAATTCCATTGAAAGAGGTAAAAGTGGATATTATTATCAGCTTCTTTCAAAAAAAAATATCTTATACCGATTTAGTGTCTCTTGAAGGATCATTTCCAATAATGGACCATCATTTAGAAGCTTCAAGGTAGGATAATTCATGCATCATCATAAGATAGATTAAAGATATTCATCCATCTATAATGTGAGAGTCAATGGGCTCACTGAGACATTCAACAATTTTCAAGATCTTTAAAAAGGTTATTCCTATAAACAAGAAAGACTGATACCAAAAGATTGTAGAGACACTATGGGCCTATCACACCATATATCGAACACCTACCGAATGAATGCCATATGCATTGATGTTTGAGGTTGAGGCAGTCTTGCCATTGAAAGTGCAATCCCCTCTCTAATGATTGCCTTGTAAGAAGAAATAACAAGAGAAGACAATGTTCATCTTCATCTTAATGAGCTAGACTCTTTGGATGAAACAAGGCTCGTAGTATAGTAAAACCTATAAATGTATTAAGAACAAATGGCCAGGGCCTCCATGAAGATGGCTTGGCTCAGGTTCTTTCAGAAGGGAGAAATAGTCTTAGTTTTAAAAAGATCTATAGTTCCAAACTAAAACAAGAAAGGCAAGTCCAAGCCTAATTAGGAAGACCCTTATATTGTCGAAAGAATATTTAAAGGAGGATTCTATCAACTAATCGATGACAAGGGGAAAAGGCTTATGCCACCAATTAATGGTTAATTTCTCAAAAAGTACTATACCTAAGCCCTAGGGGCAATAACAATAACAACTAAAAATATCTATATTTTATCCGTGATGAAATGTCCAACTTTCTCAAAAAGGATCACTCAGTCAAACATACACTCCATGTTTCTCAAGGCAAAACATGGATACAAAACTCCATCCATCTTGCATGACAATCAAGTCCGCATCTACATAGTACATTAAGTCCACTTTTATATAGCAAATTAAAAGTTCATCTTGCATGATAATTAAGTTTGCATCTACATGGCACACTAAGCCCACCTCTATGTGGCAAATTAAAGGTTCATCTTACATGATGATCAAGTTTGCATCTATATGATAAATTAAGTCCATTTCCACATGACAACCAATTCCACTTCTACATGACAACCTAAGTCCATTTCTATATAGCAAACCAAGTCTGCTTCTATATGGCAATTAAGTCCACTTCCACATAGCAAATCAAGTCGACTTCTATGTGACAAATTAAGTTTACTTTCACATGAAAAACTAAGCCCAATTTCACATAGCAAATCAAGTCCATGTTGAATGATGATTACGCCTATATCTATGTAATGAATCAAGTCCACTTCTATATAGTAAATCAGATATACTTTTATGTGATAAACTAAGTCTATTTTTTGTGGTAAATCAAGTATACTCTTTGTGCTAACACAAGTCTATTCCCACATGGCAAATTAAGTCCACCCCTATGTGACAATCCAAGTTCACTTCATGCGGTAAACTAAGTCCACTCTCAAATGGAAAATTAAATCCATCATCGCATGATAAGTCAAGTCCACTTTTGTGTGATAATTCAAACCCATATGGTCAATTTCTGAAATATTAATGCAGGGACAAGTACTTAAAAATTATTCACACCCTCTTCTCTCATCAGAACTTGAGAAGAGGTTGCAAAGGATGCCATTTATTTGAGATAATTTTTATCACTATCAAATTTGATTAGAATCTAATTAAAATTGAGACTTGTATATCACTAAATTATGGCTCAAATATGGTCTCAATTAAATTTAAATTGTGCTTGAGTTTGATAAAAAATTATGCTCAATTCAAACTTAAATCATTAGAAAATTCAGACTCAAATTAGGCCTGATACAAATGGACTGAGTGGGCAAAATATTTGGACTAAAATTGGGCCTAAAATTTATCTAAAAATAATAAAATATAAAAATTTTGCAAATATGTTCTTAGTTTGAAAAAATCCTTATAAATGAGTCCTTGATCAGAATTTTTTTACAAATAGATCACTGGAATAAAAATTTGGTAGAAAGATCCAATAAAATCCTAAAACTATAAATCAATCCCACAAAATTTAGGATTTATAAATAAACTCCTCAAGAGATCAATAATTATAATTTGACTCTTATGAAATCTAATATTTGCTAATAAACCCCTCTAAAATTCTTTATTTGTAAAGAAATCCCTAGAATTTTAATTTTTACAAAGAAGTCTCTTGAAATATTTTATTTATGAATAAATCCAAATTTTATTCAAAAAAGATCTTAAAAGTTTTAAAATTTTATAAATAATTTTTTTTTGTGAAAAGACCCCTGAAAATCATAAAATTATAATTTTGTTTATTTTTTCGAAAAAAATTGTAAATAATCTCATTATAAATTTAATATCCATGGTTAATCTAATATTCAAATATTTGTTATCCACTATCAACAAACTCATCTAGAGAGTTATCCAATTTTAAATAAACACATCCACAACAACTCTATCTAAATAAAACTCATTTAAGATAAATGAAAAAGAATCGATAAGATCTCGATTCAAAATTTTGAATGAAGACCATTCCAATCCAACTTGATCTCCTCATTGCCTATTAAAAGAAGACACCTTTTGGACCTAAAAGAAGAAGTGAAAGGGTTAGGATACCATATTGGAAAGGAGAGCACGACAAGTTAGAGAACCAATGGAGAAAAGAAGAGGTAGCTATTTTCCTTATCTCTTTCCTTTTTTCTTTCTCTGCTAAACTTGTTCTTCTTCTTCCTGCTCCTTCCTAGCTCCTGCTCTTGTATGGCTTCACACAACGGCCGTTGCCCTACTGCATCTATTTCCTCCACCCATGAGCTTCTTCCCCCTCTACTCCATCTTTGCCCAAGAAGTCGATGAGATCCAATCTAGCCATAGAAACTCCAATCACATCGGTGATGAGACTATTGTTGGAACTATGCAAGATACTCCCTTGCTCTAATCGAATTAGGTGATAAGTCTGTCACTGGTACCGTGTGAGATGCTTCCCCCCAATCCATGTTAATGTTCGCAATCCAAGTTGAAATCCAACAAGTGCTTCTACCTACTACTCCAACATGCCCTGATCAAGATCGATTGTAGACAAATCTTCCTCCACAGCTCCTTATCCTCCACCATGATAGAAGAGGAGGAGGAACCCATGAACCCGATAGATCCCAAGGGGTTCATGATCCAACCTAGCATCTGCTTTGCTCTAAGGCACCTGCAATCTCTCTAGCTTGTCGGGCTTTGCCTCCCCCAGCATGAGTGCCACTAGCTTGCCCTTCTTCCTATGCTCCTCCTCTAGCACAACCATGACGCTCTACCAGTTGGTGAGAGGCACTGCACACAACATCGCCTATGCTCCTTCTCCTATTGCCACAGAGGAAAAGGATCGGTCCAGTCACTTCTAGCTGGATCTAATCGTGATTGGTGAAGGAAGGAGCATGGGCTCCCATAGAAAGGAAGAGGAGGACCAATAAGGTTTTGGGAGCTTTGGGAAAGAAGAAGAAAGGAGAAAAGAAATAAAAGAATTTCCCTTCACCTTTTTTTCAAGAAAAATTCAGCCAAAAAATAGAAAATAAAAAAAGAGGAAGGCTACAAATTTGAGAAGAAAGGGAAAAATATAGCGAAAAAAATATATATGAAAAAAAGAGGAAGTTACTAGTCAAAAAAGAAAAGAAAGAGATAGAAGTTGAGTTGGGAAAAAAATATAAAAAAGTTTAGGAAGTGAAGGAAGGAGGCAAACCAAAGAAGAATATTTAGAGGGTGGAGGAATTGGTTCACCACAATCATGTGGCCACATGATGCCTCACTCGTCACCATCATGGCCACTAGCGGCTCCCTCAAAGATGGAGAACTCTTGATATAATTGTGGCCACCTATAGCCCCTTAAAGATAGTGAATCCTCAACATCGCTGTGGCCACCCGTGACCCCTCAAAGATGGCAAATCCCCATCACTCCAAGCTAGCCTTTGAGCTCTCCCCCTAGCCAGCCTTCAAGCTTGCGCTTAGCTAGTCTTTGGACTCACACCTTAACTAGCTTTTGAGCTCTCACTCAGCTGGCCTTTGGGCTCATGCTCAACTAGCCTTCAGTCTCACACTCAGCTAGCCCTTGAGCTCATATTTAGCTAGCCTTTAGGTTCGCACCTAATCTAGCCCTCGGGGTTGCACTTAGCTAGCCTTTGGGCTCATACTCAACTAGTCTTTGGGATCAAGCCAACCCTCAATCTCACACTCAACCATCCTTTAGGATCACATCCAAGTTAGCCTTTTAGTTGGCACTTAGACAGCCTTCGGGCTTGCACTTAGCCAGCCTTTAGGTTCGCACTCAACTAGCCTTCGAGCTTGCACTCAGCTAGGCTTCGGGCTCACACTCATCCTGCCTTCGAGCTCACACTTAGTTAGTCTTTGGGCTCGCACTCAGTGAGACTTTGGGCTCGCACCAAGCTAGAATTTGGTCTCACATCTAAACCAGCCTTCAGGCTTGCATCCAAGCTAGCCTTCAAGCTTACACTTAGCCAGCCTTTGGACTCACATTCAGCTAGCCTTTAGGCTCAGACTCAGCCAGCCTTCAAGCTCGCATCTAAATCAGCCTTCTGACTCACATTCAGCCAGTCTTTGGGTTCACATTTAGGATAGTCTTCAAACTTGCACCCAGTTAGCCTCGGGGTTGCACCTCTAAGCTAGCTATCGAGCTCATGAGCTGAGTCTCCTTTGGGTTTGCACTTTTAAGGCTGAAATATAGGTCCACCTAAAATTATCATAAACAACCAAGGATCCTCAAATCAAATTACTTAACATAAAGTAACTCAATCACATTGAAATTGAACTCAATCATATAGGCTATGTTAGCTCAAATGGACCTAAATTGATCAAACAAATGACCTAAGCCAGGCTGAGCCTGAACTGAAACTAAACTAAACTAAATTGACTTGAACTAAAACTGAAGTCCATCAAGATGCAATCTAGACTCGATAGAGGTCCAACTCAAGGTCAGACTTAACTCAAGCCAAATGAAATCAAACTCAGATTCAAACTCTATTAGTCTTGAAGAAACTAAATAAGGTCAAACCAAATCCCACTAGGTGTACTGAACCCTCGACAATACTTGAGGACTACGAAAAAAGGGTGATGTTGCCATCCTAATCTAAACCAAAATTAGTTCAAATAGAACTAAACAAGGTCAAATTAAATTTTATTGGTTAAGCTACAAAAGCCTTTAGCAATATTTCAAAGCTATATCCAACTCCATAAGTCGTTGGTGATGCTACCAAACCAAAGAAGTTAATTGCTAACACGCTTAAAGATATTGGTTATACTTCAAAGTTAGTCAATCCTAAAAGTCATTGACGATGCATCTTCCAAGCTAAGCCAACCCAAAAGCATTAGCAATGCTTCAATTCAAACTGAACTGAGGTAGGCTCAAACTTGCTTTGTTAGTTATCCACAAAGCCTTGTTCAAATAAAGTCAACCAACAATATGCTCAATGTCATTGGTCACACTTTGAAGCTAGTTAACCCCAGAAGCTGTTAATGAAGTGCCTTTCAAGCCAGCCAAACCCAAAAGCCATTACCGACATATCCTTCAAGCTAGTCAACCCACAAGTAGTTGATGATACAACCCTCAAAGCTAGACAACCCCAGAAGTAGTTGATAATGCACCCTTCAAAATAATCAACCGAGCAATGCTAACCAACTGAAGTTATCGTTAATGCTCAAAGCTATTGGAAACATGTTGAACTTCTCCCATTCTCTTTCATGTCCCATCAAATGATGCCATCAATATCTACCAAAGACTGAGTCAATTTGGGTTAGACATCATGTGGTCCAATGTAGAGAGAGCAGGGAAATAGCATACATCAAAGCTTTTTCTCCACTCTTTATCTTTCTTTATTTCTTTTATGTAATTTTATGTTAAAATTTATTGTAAAGTGAGGGCATACCCTTTCTTAAGCCATGTCTCATTTCTTAAAATCAATCAAATACTCTCTTCTTTTATTTTTATGTGTCTTTAGTTTATTAGATAGGTTTGCAAATTAAGAAGGCTCCTAATAAATGTTGGGGTAATTAACAATAGGGACTTGTATCTATTGAAAGTCATGTTCTCACAATACTTGATAGTTTTATTTCAAAATAAATTTTGATTTGTGATTCAAGGTCACTCCTAGGTTCTCCGCTATCTTCAAAAGTCAATTTTGATCCCACAGTGCTATCAAGGAGTTGGAGGTGGGAATTGCAATAACTAGGCTTGGCTTTGATTTGATGTTTCAAATCAACCAAATACATCACCAATCCTTCCTTTGCTTGCATCACTTGTATTAGCTTCCTTAACTTCTAGGGCAGGTTGTAAGTAATCAAAAATTGACTTTTGCTAATTACCCAATCTTTGGAAGACTGATGTCCTAACTTGTTCCAATGGACCCTTTGCTTCACTATTAAGGATTGACACAATTACATTTGGATTTTGCCCCATGGATTGGTTTGGCCCTTACCCCCTGGATAGATTCGGCCTTTGCCCTTAGGATGGGAGGAGAGGAGTTGATGCATGTTGGATAGATAAAGCAACAATTGGATTAGTGGTAATAGTAGTAGCAAGAACAACAATAAGATTAGTCATGTTGTTGGTGAAAGCACAAGTTTCATATGTAAATTGGATAGAGTTGGACATAGCCCCATAGCTAATATGTACTCCATTGCCCCTATAATGATCATTGGTTGAGGAAAATATACCATAGACTCTTCACCAAGGATAATGGTGTAGGTTGGGTTGGGAGGATCATTTGATGATGCTATTTTTCATAATAAGAAACAATAAATTAATGATTAGTTTTTACCTTGGTATGCCTCTATCATATTAACAAGGTTTCTACACTTGGGAGAGAAGTTACATCCCACTGGGCATATTAGAATTTATGGAGTCATGATTGATCACCCAAAATAGCTAGAGACTTCGAGAAGCAAACTCAAAACAATAAAGGAAATTTGGGTAGGTTTGAGTACACAATCAAGTATTATGTGAACATAACTTCTAATAGGCACAAATCTCTATTGTTAATTATCCTAAACTTGGTTTTGATTCAGGTTTGGTTTGATTCAATTTGATGCTTAGACTTAGTTTTGATTTAAGTCCAATTTGATTTGGTTCAAGTCAGGTTCAAACATATGTTGTATCCTTATTGGATCTAGATTCTACCCTTAGTGGGTTTGGGTAGAATTTGTGGCCAACTGATGTTAGAAGGTATAAAAATTCACTACACACATGCCTACTAGAATCACTAGATCCTTAATGGATCCTAGATGGATTTGAGTTTGACTCTTAATAGATTCTCATAAGGCTTTGGGCTTGAAACTTAATAGACCTTGGACTTGATCCTTATTAAATCTTGGTTTTGATCCTTATAGGATCTTGGACTTGATCCTTTATTGTATCTTATTGGATCTCAAATTTGATCCTTATTGGATCTTAGATTTGATCCTTGTTCAATTTTGGATTTGGTCTTTCTTGGATCCCAGATTGGATTTGATCCTTGTTGGATCCTTATTGGATCTTGGATCCAACTCTTGTTAGGTTCTTATTGGATTCTTAATGGATCTTGATCCAATCCTTATTGGGTTCTTAATAGATACTGAATATATCTTGGATTTAACCCTTGTTGGGTTCTTAATGGATCCTTAATATATTTTGATTCAACCCTTATTGGGTTGTAATGGATCCTTAATAGATCTTGGTTCAATCTTTATTGGATTTGGATTTGACCAATGTTGGATCCTTATTAGATCTAAGTTCAATCTCTTAATGGGTTTGGGTTCATCCCATGTTGGACCCTTATTGGGTTGGGCTTCGACCTATGTTAGACCCTTAATTGGGTTTGTGTTCGATTTCTTAATGAATCAGATTTGAACCATGTTAGACCCATATTAGGTTTGGTTTCAATCCTTTAATAGGTTTGGGTTCAGCCCATGTTGGACTCTTATTAGGTTTGACTTTGACCTATGTTGGAACCTTATTGAGTTTGGGTTGAACCCATGTTGGACTCGTGCTGGGTTCAGGTTTGAACCATTTTGGACCTTTTTTGGGTTTGAGTTTAACCCATATTGGACTCCTGTTAGATTTGGGTTTGACTCACATTGGACCTTAATTAGATTTGGGTTCAAACTGTGTTGTAACCTTATTAGGTTTGGATTCAACCCATGTTTATTCTACAAGATTTTATAGGTGGCCAAGGAAATTAATTTGTGATTTGATTGGGGTTTTTATTAAAGATTTGATTGGATATTTGATTATTGCTTTGATTCCATATTTGAATTTTCAAATATCTGATTAATCTAATTTGAAATCATGATTGCTTTTTTTTTTTTTTTGAATTTTGTGGATATTGATATAGAATTTATGGCATTCCCATGTTGCAAAAATTTGTGATATCAAGAAATAGGGGGTTATTTTGTCAAATTTTTTTCATGGCTCAGAACTTGATTCATTGAGGGTCTCTTTTTGTAAAATTTACAAAACATAAAAAAAAATACATAAATAGAGTTGTGCAGCAAGTAGGTTCCTGAGTTTCATTTGACTTGACTCTCTTTTGGTGTCTACATGCATCTTGATGGCTTGCATGCTCGACCTACAAAGCATGTGTGGTCCTCAAGAAGGTTGTAGGATCCTCCTCACAAAGTGTGAGAATACCTGCTTTAGTGGCCTTTCCTTCATATTTACCTACAAATGAAAGAGAAAAAGAAGAAAAATTCTTGAATTTCTTAGGTGTAGCATCCAACTCATGAAAATAGATGAAATTATAAAAACAAAATAAGTATAAAACTTACCTACTGCCTTGATGAAAAGGGCCCAAAGGTCCCCCCCTACTCCCTTCTTGGTATCAAAACATTGAATTTAAAATGCAATGTAATGAGAGAAACCAGAATTATAATATGTATTCATCAAATGGAATAAAATAAATTTAAAATATGGAAAAGAGATGGAGAGATGTAGCCTATATCAATGAAAGAGGATGGTTATCGAATGCCAATTCTTTGTTTAGAACTTTGACGTTAACAAGATAAAACTTTCTAGTATAAAATTTTGGGTCCCCTTTTGCTAGTGGAGATGAGTGGTATTATAGGTTGAGAAGAGAGCTATTTAGGAGAGATTTTGGTTTCTAATTTTGGGTGAATTTTTGGTTAATTATAGGTATGTGTCCAGAGGTTGACTAGTGTGGAGGGCATAGGAATTGGGTAGTGTAGATTGTGCCACATCATCAATCCAGATTAGAGCAAATATAAACAGAGAGTTGGAAGAGGTTTGGGGTGTCAGCTAGCTAGCATCCTATAATAAAAGAGGGCGCTAGCTAGCTAGCACCCCAATAAAGTAGGAGCACAAGTCTTGGCACCCCTTCCAAAAAGGGGGTGCCAAGATCTTGGTGCCCTAATTTTTAGGTGCCAGAAATCTGCCGCCCAAAAAATTAAATTTTTAGCCCAATTTCTTATGGCCTCTAGTCCATTTTCAAAATCAATAGATAAAAATGTGTGGTATTTGAATGCATGATTATGTGTTGTAGGAATATCTTCCAATAGATGCAAACTCCTATTGTTAATTACTGTAATAGTTATCAGAAATCTCTTAAAGTAAGAAACCAATATAATAAAATTGGGACACAAAACAAAAGAAAAAAATCATGATTTAATTGATTTGAGAAGAGTGTATATAGCTTAAGTAGGGGTATACCCTCACTTTATAATGAATTTAAATTTATAATCTTATAATTATGATCTCTTAAGAGATTTATTTTTAAACCCTAAATTTTGTAGGAATAATTTATAATTTTAGGATTTTGTTGGTTTTTTCCATAAAAATTTTATTTCACTGACCTATTTGTAAGACAAATTTGGCCTAGGATCCATTTATAATGATTTATTCAGTCTACAATTCTATTTGTTAAATTCTTACATTTGTCATTTTGGCCTAAATTTTAGATGAATTTTGTGCCTAATTCTGATCCAAAATTTTAGCCCAATTAGCCCATTTGGGTTAGGCCTAGCTTGAGCTTGAATTTTCTAATTATTCAAGTACAAATTAAGCTCAATTTTTGGTTAAATGTAGATGCAATTTAAGCCTAACTGAAACCTAGATTTGAGTCATAATTTAGTGGGATACAAGTCTCAATTTTAATCATATTTCATTATGACAAAAATCACCTCAAATAAATAGTCATGCAGGCATAGGCATGACAGAGACAAGCGAGGCTATGGGTGGCCACAAGTGTGGATAAGATGGTCATGAAGGAATGGATGCTGCAAAAGTGAGTGAGACTGTAGTTGATTGTGACTGGGGAGATGACAGTCGTGCAGTTGTGGATGAACTGGAGACGAGCGAGGTCATGGGTGACTGCAAGTGTGGAGATGATAGTTGCGTTGGGCGAGGCCTCGGGTGGCCATAAGCATATGGGTGAGCCGATTCCTTCTCCCTTTGAATCTTCCCCTCTGATTCTCCTTTGTTGCCTCCCCTCTCTCTAATTTTGCTTCTTCTTTTGTTTGTTTGATTTTTATAGGTTATATAGGGTGAGGGGATTTTTAAATTAAATCATTGATTGATTTAAACTTGAGATTTGATAGGATTATGCTTTTGCAATGAAATCCTAGATTTAGATCTTCATATTATTGATTGAGATTACAATTTTCTTATCTAAAAATTTTAGTGAATTCTGATGAGATTAGACAAGGACTTATTTCCATTTTGAGGACTTTATAAGTGGCCAAGAGGATCTTTCAAGGTTTGATTGGATTCTAAATGAAATTTGAAATTTGAAAATTTTCCTTCATTAATGCGATTTAAGATTGCAATCTTGATTGAAATTCTGTTGATTTCTGATAAGATTGGACAAGGATCCTTCAAGATTTGATTGGATTCTCAATAAAATTTGAGATTTGAATTTTATCCTTGATTGATGTGATTTTAGATTGTAATCGTGATTGAAATATTGTTGATTATTGATGAGGGATAAGGATTCTTTCTATATTTGATTGAATTCTTAATGAAATTTGAGATTTAAAATTTATCTTTGATTGATGTGATTTTAAATTACAATTTTCATTAAAATTCTATCGATTGCTAATGAGATTGGATAAGGATTCTATTGAAAAATTGTGTTGATTCACTGATCTCAAGCCACATTGGACAACCAGTTGAGGAATCGGTCAAAGGGTAGAAAGGACATGCTGGTCTTATCTCATTAGAACCAGTCAACTAGTTAAGAAACTAGTTGATTGACAAAGTTTGGTCAAACATGGTTCATGAGAACTGGTTAACTAATAGAGAACTTCCACCGGCTCATCAAAACTGGATGACTAGTTTACCAAGTAGTTGGCCAGTTTGACTCATTCCAAGATGTACAAGTCTAAACTTTGATTAGATTTGATTTGGAGTCAAAATTGACTCAAACAAATGCCCTATTCACATTCTCTTCTCAAGTTCTAATGAGAGGAGAGGGTGCAAATAATCTTCAGGTACTTACCCTTGTGTCAACATTATGAGGGTTTATTATACTTACCATATGAGTGTGGATTTGATCAACCATGCAAAGGTGGACTTGATTTGCCATTTAAATATGGGCTTGATCACCGCATAAAATGGACTTGCATTGGTTATTTTCAAAAGTTGCTATTTTGATTTCACCATGTTAAAGCCAATATGTTTGACTTTGCAAGCCTCAAAGATGAGGTATTTGATTTTACTAATTTTAGAGGTAGTTCATTTGATTTTACCACTTTGGAGGTGATAAGCTTGATTTCACCATTTTGGAGGTGGTGTACTTCTTTTATTACTATATAAGTGATCTGTTTAAAGTATTTTATCAAGAATTTAATTACTTTTGACTTGATCTCCAATGTTTTGAGAATCCTTGATCACCTTTTTGACGTCTTGGCTATATGGCCCTTTTGTGAGCATTTGACGAGGGGATTTTGATTTTCTTGTCCATAAACTTTTGATGGTGGGAGAATAAAGATCTCGTTTGGTGTTAGCCCTGATAGATTGGTTGTCCACTTTAAGTGCTTTGTCATAATGCTTTTCTTTAAGCATTCAAATGAGAGAAGACTTGACCATAGTTTTTCTCATCTTCTTTTATGAGAGAATGGATTTAATGTTTGATTGAGCATTCATAGTGGATGCTTAGGAAAGATGCCCCTTGCCCTTTTCATGTACTTTTGGGAGAGAGCTATCGCATGCTCAAATGCTTCAGATGTGAGTGTTTCCTATTTTCATCCTTGCATGGAAAAGCAAGAAGTATTGTACTTGATTTTAAAGGAAATGCCCCATTTTGATCAAAAGGAGTTTCACCTTTTCTTTTCAAAAGGTTGGAGCCTTGTATCTATAGTGGGAAGACTACCACTTGACAATAGCTTGGAGAAGAGATTCCAATCTATATTAGAGTGGCCCCAAAGTTGGGGGCTAAAGGGAAAGATCTACCCCCAATATTGATTACTTTAGATAGTGATTGATATCTTGGCCAATCGGTCCAAGTGATTTGACTTTGATTGCTTGGAGAGTCATCTTGAGGGAAAACCATGGAGCTTCCTCACCTTATCATTCATACCATGCCTTGGTGTCCCTTATCATGTAAAGAGAGGTAGAGTATAAAATTAAGAAGGAAGTTGCTATTTTCATAGGGCTCATCCTTTAGAAAGCCTCATTAGCATATTGGAGTAAAACACTTTGTAGCAATTGGTTGGATGAGCAAACAAATATCTTGGGAAAACCTTATGGAGTAATGTTCTCTCTTTTTGATGCTAGAAGAAGTAGATGATGCAAAGCATATGTGTTCGTACTTATGTTTTTTAAAGAAAATTTTCTAGAGATTCATTTTTGAAAATATTTTAGTAGATAGACGATGTATCCTTCCATCTTCAATTAAGACCTCCTACTTGATTTAGCTTATTGAAGTTTAAAGATAAATTTGTCTCAGGATATAGTAGGTCACTGATGGACCTTCCCTTATACCTTTTTTTTGGTGCAATATTTTTTTCAGGAAACTATTTTTTTGGCAGCTTCATTACTTTCAAGATGTTCCTATTATTTAGTTATTTTTTTGACTTGCTTTTGATCTCAGATGCCTCTTAATCTCAATTTTCAATGTTTATATACCCGTGGATGCTATTCAATACTTACTCTTTGGGCAGTCTTTCTTGGTCAATAATACACCAAGATGAGCCTAGGTTAGTCCTCCTAATTTTGATATGCAATCCAATTTTCTCCCCCTTTTCATTTTTTTTTATTTTATTAATTTTTTTATCTTTTCTTTGACTTAGCAATCTCATTCCTCTTTGGGAATCCAAGGTTTGTAAGTTCGTAGATGTCAACTAGTTCTTACTCTATGAGTCCACCTCTCTTGGTTTGTTTTTTTTATATGAGATTTGTCTATTTAGGACTTTTATTTCTCATTATTCATTGAGGGAGGAGGGGCGGGGGGGGTGATCTTTTGCTTTTATGAAGAGATTTCTAAAAGGTTATCTTTTGATCATCATACTTTTATCTTTGAAGCAGCTTTTCTAATAGGTTTTTTAGTTACTTGTAGACTGGTTGTCATAATTTTAGACTTGTATTCCTAAAATTAACTTAGGATGTCAGTGGGTGTGGGAGGTACAAGGATTCTAACTCCACCATATTTCATCATTAACCATCCTTGTCTTCGAACATTGTCCTTATATTTTTAGAGACCTTATCTTTATGACAGAAGGTGATTCACCTAAATACTTAGAGAATTTTTTATTTTATGTCTCTTAAAAAAATTTATTTTATGTTTTGCCTCAAAAAGTTTGGAATATGTACTTGACTAGTTAGTTTTGATTTGACTTGATGTTCTGTCATAGTCTAATTCTTTTTTGTTTTGTGCTTTCAAAACTTATGCAACCAGTTAACATGTGTTCAACCATTTGGCATATCCTTTTTCTTTGATTTAGTTACTCATCCATTTTGGTATTAGAAGATGACTTGTTCCTTTCTGAATTGAAGAAGGCTGAACACATGTTCTTCCATTGTTCTCCTTTGGCCCTTGTGGGGGTTGTAGAATCTAGCTTTAGGTTTGATTTAACATTCTGAAGTTGACTGAATGCCCCACTAATCCTCTTTTTATTTATATTGCTTGAATTTTCTGCCAGGGCGAGTTGTAGGCAATTAAAAATTGACTTTTTTTTATTATTTAGTCTTTGAAAGATTGATACCCTAATTAATGCCAATAGGTCCTCTATTTTGTCATTGAGGTTTGGCACAATGAAATTTGACTTTTACCACTTGGGCAAACTTGGTCTTTGTCACTTGGGTGAATTTTTTCTTTGCTCCCTTGGTGGACTTGGTCTTTTTCTTTTTGGAGTAGAAGGCGAGGGGTTGATCCGTACTAGGTAGGTGGAGCAGTAACTGGATCAATGGTAGTCATAACAATAGCAAGAATGCTAGGCGCAATGACATTGTTGGTGAAAGCAGAATGCCATGCATGAATTAACTAGATTTGGACATAGCCATATGGCTAATATGGACTCTAGTTTTCCCCACGATGATTGTTGGGTTTGGTATAATGGTATTTTGCCTTAGCCCCTTTAAATGGGTTTGGCCATTGCTCCGTGAGTGGACTTAATCTTTGCCCCTTTGGATGGGAGGCCTTTTCTCCTTGCATAGGAGATGAGGAGAAAATCTATGCTTATATGGACTCCAGTTATCCCCATGGTGATCATTGGTTGATGGTGTAGATTGAGGTAGGAGGGTCAGTTGATGATGCCATTTTCCCTTTCTTGTAATAAAAAAAAAATCAATCATTAGTTTTCAGCTTTCTGTCTTTTAATATGTATCTATATTAACTAGGTTTCTCTACTTGGAGGAGAAGTCATATCCCACCAAGCATGCCAAATTTTGTGGGATCAAAATCAATGACTCAAAACGGTAAAGACCCCGGGAACAACCTTGAAACAACAAATCAAAATGTATGGTATTTGAATGTGCAATTAGGTGTTGTGGAAATATGAATTTCAATAGACATAAGCTCCTATTATTAATTACTCTAACAATTATCAGGAATCTCCTAAAGCAAGAAACCTAGTTAATAGAATAGGCACAAAATAAAAAAAAAAGCATGATTTGATTGATTTAATAATAGGGTACATGGCTTAAGCAAGAACATACTTTCACTTTACAATAAATTTAAATTTATAATAATGGAAAGTCTGAAAATGAGAAAGAGGAAATGGGAAAGAAGATTGATGCTCGTTGTTATCCTGTTTCCATGAAGTTGGCTAAATGGGATTTGACTTAGAGGGTCTTGAGTTGATCTTCGGCGGTGTTGGCAACATGTTGATGGATGTGGTTGATTGCCTTGGCTTATAGCATTAACAATGGTTTTTGGGATTGACTAGCTTGAAGGGTCTGTCACCAATGACTTTTGGTGTTGGCTAACTTTGAAAGGAGTGTCACCAATGGCTTTTAGGTTTAGGTAGTTTTGAAGGGAGCATCATCAATGACTTTTAGGGTTGACTAGCATTAAAGGGAGAGTCACCAATGGCTTTTGGTTTGGCTAGCTTTGAAGGGAGTTTCATCAATATCTTCTAGAGTTGACTAGCTTGGAAGGGAGGTTCACCAATGACTTTTCAATTTGGCTAGCTTTGAAGTGAGTATCATCAACTACTTATAAGGTTGACTATGTTTGAAGGTAGATTATCAATAGCTTTTGGGATTGACTGACTTCGAAGGAAGCATCATCAACTTCTTCTTGGCTTTAAAGGAAACATCACCAATGGCTTTTGGATTTGGCTAATTTTGAAAGGAGTATCATCAACTACTTCTGGGATTAACTGGGTTTAAAGGAAGTGTTATCAATTACTTCTAGGGTTCACTAACTTTAAAAGGAGTGTCATCAACTGCTTCTAGGGTTGACTAGCTTTGAAGGGTTGACTTCAATTGAATAAGGCATCTAGTTAATTAACTAAATGAGTTCAAGCTTTCCTTTGACTTGGAGGAATAATTAGTAGCCTCGACTTGTATAACCATCTTGGATTAAATAATCGAAGGATTTTCTTTCATTGTTGATTAAATTTGAGGTATCAATGACCACTTTGAGCTTATTGTTGACTAACCTTAATTGATCTTGGATCCTACCTTGCATTGGATCCTTTGTGAATCTTGGGTTTGACTCTAATTGGGTTCATGATGGATCCTTAATAAATATAAGATCTGACCATTAATGGGTTCTTGATAAACCCTTAATGGATGTTCAATCCAGCCCTTGATCTGTTCTTGATGGATTCTTAATAGATGTTGGAACAAACTCTTGATGGCTCCTTGATGGATCCTTGCTCAAACTATTAATGGATTTGGGTTTGAACCTTAATGGACTTGGGTTCAAGTTCAAGTCAGCTTGGTTTAACTTGGTTTTGGTCCAAGTTTGACTGAATTTTTGGGTCAAGTTTGGACCTGGTTCTAGTTCAAGTTTGACTTTATTCTAGTTAAAGTTTGACCAGTTTTGGTTCAGGTTTGAATTTATTTCTAGTTCAAGTTTAACTTGATTTTTGATTCAGATTTGACTTGATTTCTAATTCAGGTTTGACCTGATTCTTGTTTAGATTTGACCTAATTTTTGGTTAACTTGACTTGATTTTTGGTTTAGGTTGCACCTGATTTCTAGTTTGGGTTTGACTTAAATTTTGGATTTGAGTTTGGCTTGATTCAATTTGTGTTCTATTTGAATGTAGTTCAATCTAATTGGGATTTGGTTCAAATTTGAACTTGAGTTCAAACTTGATTTGATCCAATAGGGACTTTGAGCTCAGATTGACCCAACTGGGACTTCAAACTTGGCTTGACCCAATTAGGACTTGGTTCAAACTTGATTTGATGTGATTTGGGTTTAGTTTGAATACGATTCAAATGTGGCTTGACTCAATTGGAGTTTTGATGACTTGATTAGAGTTTTATTTGAATTTGTTGTAGTTTAGTTTGAATGTTATTTGAGCTTAATTTGAACCTCTTTTGATTCTAGATTAAGTTGATTTGATTTTGAATTGGTCCAAGTTTGGATTAATCAAAGCTTGACCCATTTAAGGTTGAATCCGAACCTAATTCAATAGTTTTTTTACTGAAATAAACAACTGGTTAGGCTATCAATCGACCGATTGAGCAGGTATCATTCCAAGTTTATCAAAATTGTATGATCAGTTTGAATGCTAGTCCTCCAATGGAGTAGGTGTCTTTTGTTGATATGTTAGAATTGAATGATCGGTTGAGGTACCAGTTGATCATAAAGTACATGTTGGTCTTTGATGGGTGAGAATTGGTCAACCGGTTTGGGAAATCAGATGTCTAGCAAAATTTTTTTTGCATGACTAATGACTAGTTTTAGTTTGTTTCTTTTGTCAATTCAAGTTCTTTTGGTGCTTTGTTCAAGTTTATTCAAATTTTTTTTATTTATTTTAGTTGGATTGGCTTGAGTTCAATGCGATTTGAGTCATTTTAATCAATTTATGTTCATCAATTTTATTTTAGTTTGAGAGCCCTTAGACTATCATGATCATTTTAGGTGAGCTTGCAGGTTGGCCTTGAGTTGTTTAGGCCTTCAGGCAAGCTCATAGATTGGCCTTTAGTATGAATAGATCTTTAGGTGAGCTCATAGGTTGGCCTTTAGTCAAAATGGCTTTCAGATGAGCCCACATGTTAGCCCTAAATTGAGTTGACTTTTGGGCGAGCCTATAGCTTGGTCTTTAGTCAGAATGGCTTTTGGGCAAGCCAACAAGCTAGCCCTAAACTAAGTTGACTTTTGAGTGAACACGCAAGCTGGTCCTTAGTGATAATGGCTTTTGGGCAAGTCTACAGGCTAGCCCTAAACCGAGTGGACTTTCGAACAAGCCTTCAGGCTAGCCCTTAGTTAGAATGGCTTTTGGGAAAGCTTGTAGTTTGGCCCTAAATTGAGTTGACTTTGGCCCATGGTCATAATGGCTTTTGGATGAGCTCGTAGGTAGGTCCTAAACTAAGTTGACTTTCGGACAAGCCTATAGGTTGGTCCTTAGTTAGAATGATTTTTGGGCTAGCTTGCATCTTGGCCCTAGGCTGGAATTTGATTTTTAGGAGAGTTCGCTAGCTAGCCTTAGGTCGATAAATGGTAGCAAATGGCCAGAGGTAGTGATGTAGGTATATGTGATTAATGATCATGTAGGCATGTGAACGATAGAGATGAGAGAGGCCAAGGGTGGCCGAGAGTGTGGAGATGACAATTGTGCAAGCATGGACACAACAGAGATAAGAGAGGTGGTGGGTGACTGTGTGTGTGGAGATAATGGTTGTGTAAGCATGGACGCGATAGAGACAAGCGAAGCCATAGGCGATGACAAGTGTGGAGACGATAATTGTGTAGACGTGGACATAGCGAAGATGAGCAAGGCTGTAGGTGGCTATTAATGTGGAGGTGACAATTGCCAAGGGAGAGGCCGCTAGTGGCTGCGAGCATGGGGCAAGCCAGTTCCTCTTCCCTTTGAATCTTCTCCTTTGATTCTCCTCTAATGTTTCCACTCTCTCTGATTTTTCTCCTTTTGTTTGTTTGATTTTTGTAGGCTTTTATAAGTATGAGAGAATTTTCAAATCAAATCATTGATGGATTTGAATTTGAGATTTGATGGCATTATGCTTTTGAAATCAAATCCCAAATATGGATCTTCGTATCATGGATTGAGATTGTAATTTCCTTATCTGAAAATTTTATTGATTTCTAATGAGAATGGACAAGGATTTGTTTCCATCTTGAGTATTTTATAAGTGGCCAAGAGGATTTTTCAAGATTTGATCAAATTCTCAATGAAATTTGAGATTTAAAATTTATTCTTGATTGATGCGATTTGGGATTGCAATCCTAATTGAAATTTTGTTGATTGCTGATAAAATTGGACAACGATCCTTCAAGATTTGATTGGATTCTCAAAAAAAATTTGAGATATGAGTCTTATCCTTAATTGATGTGATTTGAGATTGCAATCTTTATTGAAATCTAGTTGATTGCTGATATGATTGGATGAGGATTCTTTTGATTCTCAATGAAATTTATCCTTGATTGGTGTGACTTGAGATTACAATTATGATTGAAATTCTATTGATTGCTAATGAGATTGGATAAAGATTCTTTCCAAAAATTGTGTTGATTCTCCAATCTCAAGCCAAACTAGACTACGAGTTGAGAAATCGATCAACCAATAAGGAGGTCATGTTGGCCCTAGGTCATCAAAATTGATTGACTGGTTGAGGAATTAGTCAACTAATAGAGAGTGGTCAAAGCTAGTTCATGAGAACCAGTCGACTGATAGAGAGCTTTAACTGACTCATTATAATTAGATGAAAGATTTACCAAGTGGTTGACTGGTTGATGCATTCTTGGGTGTACAAATGTAAACTTTGATTGGATTTGATTTGTAGCCAAAATCAACTCAAACAAGTTCCTTTTGGACCATGAAATAATGCCTTAGTTTTTCATAGGCCTAGACCATAGACAAACTAATCTTCTCCATCTTTGAATACTTCTTCTTGTATTTCAATGTGGTTCGATTGAGGTATTATATCATCCTTTCTTTCCTGCCTTCATCCTTCGATGCCAACATGATGCCATTTGACTCCTCGGTGATCACAACATGTAGGATCAGTGGCTGACCTGAGATTGATGTTATGAGGATTGGCAGCTTGAGAAGGTACTTCTTGACTCAGTCAAAGGCTTTCTGGCACTCCAGGGTCCATTCAAACTAAGCTCCTCCTTTAAGAATCCTATAAAATGGGAGACATTTTTTAGTATTGAGATACAAACCTTTAGATGAATTGCAATCTCTTGATTAGTTCACAAAGCTCCTTTATGTTATTTAGGGGTGGCATTCCTACAATGGTTCATGCTTTAGTTGGATTTGCTTCAACTCCTTTGCTAGTTACCAAGAAACCAAGCAACTTGCCTAATGAGACCCCAAACATACACTTCATATTTATTCTTAGTTGATGCTCTTGTGATTGATGGAGGGCTCACTTTAAGATTGAGATATTTCCCTCCTTGGTTTGGGATTTGACTAGAATGTCATCAACATACCTCCATGCAATCATGAATCATATCATGGAAGATCATTGTCATGGCTTGTTGGTATGTTGCTTCAGTATTCTTTAATCCAAATGGCATGACAACATAATAATAAGTTTCCCAAGAGTAGTAAAGGAAGTCTTCTATTTATCTTTTGGTATGAGGCACATCAGGTTGTATCTCAAACATCCATCCATGAAAGATAACATTTCATGCCCACAAGGGGGAATCATCCTTCAAATAAGCCTTGTTCAAGTCTCTGAAATCAATACACACTCATACTCTACCATCCTTTTTCTTGACTCAATAATGTTTGCAACCCACTATGGGATCAGAATTAGTAGTCTTGGATAAAAGAGACCCCAGAAAGTGATCTCGATACACAAATCAAAATATATGTAATTTAGGTGCCCAATCAATTATTGTGGAAACATTGACTTCCAATAAGCGTAAGCCCCTATTATTAATTACCCTAATAATTATCGAAAACCTTCTAAAGTGAGAAACCTAACTAATAATAAATAAAGACCTAAAAGAAAGAAGGAAGCATGGTATTAATTGATTTGAGAAATGATACATGATTTAAGTGAATGTATGTCATCACTTTCTAATGAATTTTAAAATCATTAAAAATATGAAAATAAGAAAAGAGGAAATGAAGAAGAAGCTTTGACCTATGTTGCTGCCCCACTTCCATGCGTGTTGGACCATGTGGAGTCTTTCACAAATGGGTCTTGACTTGATCCTCAGTAGATGTTTATGACTTGATTTGGTGACATCATCTGGTGGGACACAAAGAGATGAAAAGATGACAAGCTTGGAGCATTGGCAATTAACTCTTTTTGATAGTGTTACTGATAGCTTATCAAATTTAGCATGAAGTGTAGCTACTTTGGACATTGATGTTTAACTTCTTTTAATAGAATTCCTAATGGCTTATTGGGTTTAGCTTGAAGTGTGGCTGATTGCTTTGGGCATTGGAAACTAACTTCTTTTGATGGCATTACTAATGGCTTGTCAAGTTTAGCTTTCAAGGGAACATCATTAATGTCTTCTAGGGGTTGATTAGCTTTGGAGGGTATGATACCAATAGCTTCTAGGGCCAGCTAGCTTGAACAGTGCATCATCAATGGCTTCTAAGATTGACTAACTTGAAGAGTATGTCAACAATCACTTCTTTGACTGGCTTGAAGGGTGACTAACAACTTTGAGCATGTTATTGATTGATCTTATTTGGACAAGGTGTTCTAACTGATTGACTAAGCAAGTTCAAGCCTACCTTTTGCCCTATTTGATTTGAAGGAATTATTAGCTACTTTGGCTTATACCAATCATCTTTGATTTGGTAATTGATGACCTATCTTGACTTATTGTTGATTGAATTTGAAACATTATCAATGGCTTTGAGCTGGTTGTTGACTTACGTTGTTTGGATGAGGCATTCTAGCTGACTGAGTGAGTGAGTTTAAGCCTGTCTTTTATCCTATTTGATTTGAAGGAATAATCAATAGTTTTGGCTTATGCTAATTATCTTTGATTTGGTGATTGATGACCTATCTTGAGTTATTATTGATTGAATTTAAGGTGTTGCCAATGGCTTTAGTGCCACACTTAATGGGACTTGATAATCGACTATCTTTCTTAGCTTGTTGTCTATTCGAGTACTGGATAATAGACTAGGGGTTTTTCTATCTATCCGGTTGGTTTTAGTTCACTTGTTCTTGTTTGTCTAGGTTCATTTGATGCTTTATTTGAGTTAATTTAATTTTATTCATTTGTCTTAGCCACATTGGATGAAGTTCGACATGATTGAGCTATTAAATCAATTTTCTTATTCATTGATTTTGGTTGACGAGCCCTAAGGTTATTATGGTGACATTATAATGAGCCTGACGGTTGCCTAAGTCCAAATGATCATGAATCCGATGGTTGACTTAAGACATTCAGTGAGTCCGAGGGTTGGCCTATAATTCAATAGTTGTGAGCCCGAGGATTGGCCTATAGTCAGTCCAATGTCACAAGCTTGGGGCTGGCTTAAGATGATTAGCTAGCTTAAGGGTTGGCCTATAATCCAATGGTCGCAAGCCTGAGGGCTGGCTTAAGACAATTGTTGTTGCCCTCAGAGGCTCATACATAATATCTTTTCTAGAATCTAGCATTGATTGATGGCATGGGCTTTTCCCCTTTATCATCAATTAGTTGGTAGAATCCCCCTTCTAATATCCTTTCAATGATCTAAGGGCCTTCCTAATTATGCTAAACCTTGCCTTTCTTATTTCGATTTAGGATTATGGGTCTTTTAAGGATGCAGACCATTTCTCCTTTTTGGAAGGATCTGAGCTGGGCCATTTTATTATAAGCCCTAGATATTTGTGCTTAGTGCATCTCCAAGTGTTGTTGAGCTACAAGCCAAGTTTGGACCAAGGAGTCTAGCTCATCCAAGTGAAGACAAATATTTTTTTTTTTTTGTGATTTCCTCTTGCAAGGCAATACTAAGGGAAAGAATTTGTACCTCGAATGGTAAGCCTACTTCGGTCCCAAACACCAATGCATATGGTGTTGATTGGGTAGGAGTTCAATGTGTGGTGTGATAGGCCCATAGTGCTTTTGAGATTTTTTTATATCAGTGTCTTTTATTTTTGGCCATGAGTTTCTTAAGTATTTTGGAGAGGGCCTTGTTGAATGCCCCAATGAGGCCACTCACCCTTGCATTGCAAATGCTAAATATCTCCAGTGTGCCTCTATATCCATTTCCTCACTAGAGCTTTCAATTATGATCAAAGCTTTTGTTATAGCCTTGTTTTCTAGGTTTGGTGTGTTTTGAAGCAAGGTTAGCTTCTCCCATTAGGTGAGTTACCTCATCTAGGAGTTTATTCATTGAACGAGTAGTCACCCTTTCCCTTTGGCATGGTAACAAGGATTTATCAGCAAGGGCTATCTCTTCCTGCACCTCCTTATTCGTAAGCCTTGTTCGTATTGCTTTCTTTTGGTATTTGGCTAGTTGGGGTGTGGGCTCATGGTCCCTTCTAGAGTCATGAAGAGAAATGACTTTGCCAGTATGGATGAATTTCCTTTTAGGGGTTTCAAGCTGGGTTGTAGCCTTTATGATGGCTCTTGTTATTTTGCTTGATTATTCACCCTTTAGCTATAGTATTGAGGTAAGACTGTGCCCCCTTTGTCTTACTTTTACCCTTCTCTAAGACACTTAGTAGGGCAAAGGAATTAGAGATGGGAATGGTGATGTTTGACTTCGTTAGAGGGGCGAATTTCGTGAGTTGGTTGAAAATTCTAGCAACCCTCCCTTTGCTTGTGATAGTTAGGATAGGTTCTTCTTCATCCATATTTGTGTTTGGACTTGCTTTAGGGTGAAGGTGATCAAAGATTGAGACTCATTTTATGCCTAACCTCTGGAAGATGGTTGCCTTTGCTTGTTGAGGCATAGCTTCTGGCTCCTCTTCAAATTGACCTTTCTCACTAGGAATGATGACATTAGGTCTCTTCTCCTTTGATGGAAGGTGGAAAGTGAATTTTTCTGGTATGACAACAATAATGGTTAGCAAAATGGTAAATGCTCTCTTGAATTGGACGACCCCAGAGATAGTTCCAAACTTGATTTGAGCTTCAACTGCTCCTGCAAGAATCATCGTCAGAGGCAAGTGCACAACTGATTCTTCTCCTAGGATAATGGTGTAGGTTGAGCTAGGGATGCTCTTTACTAATGCCATATGATGCTTTTTTCTACAAAGAGAACACAATTGATCAATCTTGAATTATAATTCTATCTTATAAATGTCTCTATCATATTAGCTAGGTTTTTACATTTGAAGAAGAAGTCAAATCTCATTGGGTGTATCAAAATTTGTGGGATCAAAATTGAAAACTTGGGATAGTAGAAGCCCAAGAAGTGACCTTGATGCACAAATCAAAATATGTATAAATTATGTGCATAATAAGATATTGTGGAAACATTGACTTTCAATAGGCACAAGCCTCTATTTTTCATTATCCTAACAATTATCGAAAGCCTCCTAAAGTGAGAAACCTAGATAACAAAAGAATAGAGACACAAAAAAAAGAAGAAAGCATGGTATTGATTAATGTGAGAAATGGTACACGGCTTAGGCAAGGGTATTCCCTCACTTTACAATAAATTTTAAATTTGTGGAAAATATGAAAATAAGAAAAGATGAAGTGAAGAAGAAACTTTGATGTGAACTGTTGCTCAGCTTCTGTGCGTGTTGGACCATTTAGAGTCTAGCTTAGATGGGTCATGACTTGATCATTGACAGATGTTGATGACTTGATTTTTGACATCGTTCAGTAGGACATGAAGAGATGAAAAGAGGATAGGCTTGAAGTGTGGCCAATGGATTAGAGTGTCAGCAATTAACTCTTTTTGATAGTATTATTAATAACTTGTCAAGTTTAGCCTAAAGTGTAGCCCATAAGCTTTGGGTGTTGTTGTTTATCTTCTTTTGATAGCATTACTGATGGCTTATTGGGATTAGCTTGAAGTGTGGCTATTAGCTTTTTGGGCATTGCAACTAACTTCTCTTGATGGTATTACTGATGGCTTGTTGGATTTAGTTTCAAATGGAACATCATCAACGTCTTTTGGGGGTTGATTAGCTTCTAGTTTTTGCTAGCTTGAATAGTGCATCATCAATGACTTTTGAGGTTGACTAGCTTGAAGGTTATGTCATTAATTGCTTCTTTGACTGTTTGAAGGATGACCAATGTCTTCAAGCGTGTTCTTGATTGAACTTATTTTGACAAGGTGTCCTTGTTGACTGACTGAGCAAGTTCAAGCCTACTTTTTATCCTATTTGATTTGAAAGAATGATTAGCAGATTTGGCTTATGCTAATCAGCTTTGGTTTAGTGATCAATAACCTATCTTGGCTTGTTGTTGATTGAATTTGAGGTATTGTCAATGGCTTTGAGTATGTTATCAACATACCTTGTTTGGATGAGGCATTCTGGCTGATTGACTGAGTGAGTTCAAGCATACATTTCATCCTATTTGATTTGAAGGAACAATTAGCGGCTTTGGTATATGCTTATCATCTTCGATTTAGTGATTGGCAACCTATCTTGGCTTGTTATTGATTGAATTTAAGGTGTTGCCAATGGCTTTCATGGCACACCTAGTGGGACTCGGTAATCAATTACATTTCTTGGCTTATTGTCAATTTGGTTTGAAGCATCATCGATGGCTTTTGTGGCACACCTAGTGGAACATGATTTGTCTTAGTTTAGTTTTATTCAAACTTGCTTTAATTTAGGTCAAGCTGGTTGCATTGCCAACTACTTTTGGAGTTAGGCATAGCCCTTGAGTGTTGCCCTAGGCTTTCATAGCATATCTAGTGGGACTCATTTTGATTTGATTTAGTTCTATTCAAACTTGCTTTGAGTCAGGCTATCCTACGTTATGGTTCAAGATTTGACCTTTTTTTTATTCAAGTTTTGACCCATTCTAGATTTGAGATGCTTTTGATAACTTTGATGGCACGCTTGGTGCAATCAATCTGACTCATTTTAGTTCCATTCAAATTTGTTCAGATCAAACTTGAACTTGTTGAAGCTTGGTTTAGCATGATTGAATTTGGGTTTGAGCTTGGCTTGGCCTAGTTGGGACTTGGTTTAACTTGATTGGGCTTGGATTCGAATGTCGACTTTGCCAAATTGGGGCTTGGTTTAAACTCAACTTAGATTCATTTTGATTTGACCCAAATATGATATGATTCAATCAGGATTTGATTTGAATTTGTTTTTATTTAGTTTAAATGTTGTTTAACTCAATTGGAGTCTAATTCAAACTTAGTTTTGCTTTTGGTCTAACTTGGCTTGATCTCGAACTAACTAGGGTTGGGACTGATTGAAGCTTAACTTGATTTACAATAGTTCTTGAATCCAAGTCATTAATTTTCTATCTAAAATGGATGACCAGTTGGGCTACTAATTGATAAACTATGAAAGTATCATTTGTTGGTACAATAGAACCAAACGATCATTCCAAGTACTGGACTTTTGGCTGGGGGCTTTTCTATCTATCTAGGTTGGTTTCAATTTACTTATTCTTGTCTATTTGGGTTCATTGGATGCTTTATTCGAGTCAATTTGATTTTGTTTATTTGTCATGGTAACATTAGCTTGAGTTCAACATGATTGAGTCATTTAATCAATTTTCTTATTCATTGATTTTAGTTCAACAACCCTCAAGTTGTTATAATGATATTATAGTGAGCCAGAGGGCTAGCTTAAGATATTCGATGAGCTAAAGGATTATCCTATAGTCCAATGGTTACAAGCCTGAAAGCTGGTTTAAGACATTTGGTGAGCCTAAGGGTTAAGCGAGCCCTTAGGCTGGCCATTAATTTGATGATTATGAACCTGAGGGCTGGCCTATAGTCCAATGGTTGTGAGCCCAGAGCTAGTTTAAGACATTTGGCCAGCCCGAGGGTTAGCCTATAGTCCAATAGTTGTAAGTCTAGGGGTTGGCTTAAGATGTTTGGTGAGCCTGAGGGTTGGCTTATAGTCCAATGGTTATGAGCCTGAAGATTGACTTAAGACTTTCAGTGATTCCTAAGGCTGACCTATAGTCAAATGGTCACAAACTCGAAGTTTGTCTTATAGGCATTCGATAAGCCCAAAGGCTAGCCTTTAGTCAAATGGTTGCGAGCCTAAAGGTTGACCTATAATCCAATTGTTGTGAGCTAGAAGGCTATCTTAAGATGTTTAGCAATCCTGAATGTTGGCGTAATACATTCAATGATCGCGAGAGCTGGCCCATAGTCCAATAGTTGTGAGCTCAAGGGTTGGCTTAAAATATTTGGTGAGACTGAAGCCTAGCCTATTGTCCAATTATGAATTTTAATTCTTTAATTTTCTTTGTTTTTGTTTAAGTTCAAGTGAGTCCTCATTATAATCTTTCCTTCATCTTCAAAGTACTTCATGGTGGGCTTCAAAATTCAAATTTTTCACAAGGGGTGGCATTGTAGAATATAAGGGGCTATAGATGGCTATGGTGATGATGGAGATCCATCAATGTATAAGGCTGTGGGTGGCCATCTTGTCAGCAGGGGCCCATTGATGCATGAGGCCACCAGTAGTTGTGGCATTGGTGGAGTTCCATTAACGCATAAGGCTAAAGGTGACTATGGTGTTGGTGGAGTTCCATTAACACATGAGGCCATAGGTGATCACAGTGTTGGTGGATTTTCGGTAATGCATGAAGTCATAGGTGACCATGGTGTTGGTGGAATTCCATTGATGCATAAGGTCACAGGTGATCGTGGTGTTGGGAATTACATTGACACATGAGGCCATGGGTGACCATGGTTTTAGTGGAGTTTTGTTGATGCACGAGACCTCGGGTGACCCAGCGTTGGTGGAGTTCCATTGACGCATGAGGCCATGGGTGACCATGGTGTTTGTTGGTGGAGTTCCGTTAACATTTGTGGTTGTGGATGACCATGGTGTTGGTGGAGTTCTATTGACCCATGAGGCTATGGGTGACCAGAGTGTTAGTGGAGCAAAAGAGGCACTTGGTGACATTATGCTACTTGAGCCCCTCAAGATCGATCATTTGAATGTAGGGAGCAGGGTGTTTCTCAAAGTGGTGGTTGGAGCTTGGGGCAGCAAGAGCACGAGGCAGGAATATAGGGCAGTAGTGGCGGAGTTCTTGTGGGAGACAAGGGAAAAGAAAGAGTAAAAGAGACAAGAAAACAAATAGAGAAGGGCCTTACATTTCTTGACAACGTCCTCTTGGTCTCTTCCTTGATGGCATGGATTCTTTCTTTAATTTGCACAAAACTCCCCTAAGCATTGGCCTCTGAATTCACCTTTAATTCATGTCGAGTTTGGCCAAGAATCAATTATGAATTGTATGTGATTCGTGTGCCCTAGCCCTTTTTTTATAGGGTTGAGAGGATCTTCAAATTTGGTGACTGAATTATTTGATTTTAAGATTTGATAGATATATTCTTGTCATAACCCTCATATTTGAATCTCATATTGATATATTTTTAGATTGCAACTTTCTTATTTGAAAATTCATCGATTCTTGAAGGATTTAGAGAAATTTTGTTTCTATTTCTATAGATCGTGCCCACACTAGATGATTGGTTAAGGAACTTGTCATCCAGTTGGGCATAGCATGCCTGGCCTATAAGGTTCAGGTGCCCAAGCTCTTAAGGTTGGTCTTCCAAACATGGTTTGATTTGGGCTTGATTTTTTAGCCTTTTCTACTTCAAATTGGACCCCACTCACCACAAATTGGGCTCAAAGTCCAAGCCTAATTCTTGTTGAACTCAAAGTTGGAGTTGGGTTATAAAATTAACTCACAATAGCCATTTTAGATTAAGGACTACACATATGAACTTAACTTGGTGGAGCTTGTCAATTTTCTCCTTCAACTTGAGTGCAATGTCAGGATATAGTGGTCTCAGCTTCTGCTTTCTTGGCCTCATTCATCCTCTAAAGTTATCTTGTATTCCTCCAACCCTCTGTCTAATCTTGGCATCTTCTTATATATTAATATGAGCACATCTTTGCATTTGATGAGAGTTGAGTTCAGCTGAACTTCAATTTTACTAGGTAGGTTTGCATTGATCGAGATTGGCCTAGGATTCTTAGGTGACCCTAGATTGACTTTCTTAGTTGGTTCTATGGTTAGGGCCCTCTCCTCATCAAATTTCTTGAGCACCTTTATAAAGTCATTGAGTTCATAATCTTCATCTTCCTCTTCTTTGATCTCATAGACCCAAAATGAATCTCCATGTGTCCCCTTGTACAAATCGAGAAGGGGTTCAACAAAGAAAAATACATCCTTTTTTCATCCTAAGTCTTGGAGAGGTAGCTGATCTATTTCAAACATTCTAAACACATGTTCTAGAATGCAAGTATAAAAATTTTCTAAATCTAGCCTACTATAATTTTTTAATAATAAGAAAGAAAATAAATATAATATATAGAGTGGGTCCTCCTCTGGGAGAGAAGAGGATGTTGTTGGTGTCATCATGAGGCACCTTGCTTAGATACCTTTTGCAAGCCAACCCCAACTTCAAGTTAGAGTTAAACTTTGAGCTTAATTTAGGATGATTAAAGTCAAACTGAAATAGAAAAGTCCTGAAAATCAGGCCTAGAACCTGAATCGAGTCACAATTAGATGTTTGGTTCTAAATCAGTGATCTGGTTCTATATGACTATGCGAACCCCAATCCACAATTGGACATTTGGTTCAATTGTCCGACTATGTGAATTCCACTTTTAATTAGACATTTGGTCCTCAACTGGTCATTTGGTTCAGTGGCGATCTGCAGAAACTGAAATGGAATTATCCTCAAAATTCATCAAGAATCAATAGAATTTTTTAACAAGGAAGGTATAATCTTAGAATATTTTAATATTCGATTCAAATATGAGGTTTATAGTAAGAGAATGCCTATTAAAACTCTCAATCAAATCTAAATAATCAAAATTGGTGATCCTCTCAAAGCCCTATAAAAAAACTAGGGCACACAAATTTAAAAAGAATTTATTGACGATCCCTGGGGAAATTTTGTGCAAATGGAAGAAGTTTTGAGGATCAAAAAGATATAAGATTTCACCCCCTTTTTTGCTTTTTATTTCATTATCCCCTCTTCTCTTTGTCCCCTATGAGGTCTTTATTTTCTCTTGCTTGTTGCGACCACTGCCCCCTCTTCCTTAAGGCTTGCGGCCACCCGCAGCCTCGTTCTTTGCCAACCACTACACATTCTCAGTAGCCTGTGTTCAAATGACCAAACTTGAAAGAATCAAATATCCAAACCCCATATTGGGCCTCTCTTTTGTTTGTTAATACTATGGCCATATGTGACCTCACACTGACAAACCTCTACCAACATCGTTGCCACCTATGGCCCTCCGTATGACAACAAATCTCCACCAATATCATGGCAACCCGTGGCCCTATGTATGATGGCAGATCTTTACCAATACTATGGCCACCCGTGGCCCTTTGTATGATGATGGATGTCCACCAATATCGTGGCCACCCACAGCCTTCTATATAACGGTAGATCTCCACCAACACTACACCCACCTATGGCTCTTTGTATGATGGTGGGTCTCCACCAACAATGTGGCCACCTATGGCCCTTCGTACAATGGTAAATCTCCACCAATATGGTGGCTACCCGCAGCCCTCTGTATGATGGTTCATCTCCACCAACACTGTGATTGCCTACTATATAGAATGTCAGTGAATCTCCATTACTATCATAGCCACCCGCGGCCTCGTTTATCACCATGGTGTCATGTTGAAGAAGAATCGATGATAAGAACCTTTTGGATTGACAATAAGAATAAGAGCATGGGCAAGAACAAGAACAAAATATAATAATAATAATAATAAAATAATTTCTTAACAAAATAGTTTAGGGCCAACCTACGGTCTTACCCAATAACCAATTGACTTAGTGCTAGCTTGCGGTCTCGCTGAAAAATCAAGATGGTTTAGGGTTAGCTTGCAATCTGGCCCAAAAGTTAAAATAGTTTAGGGCTAATCTATAGTCTTATCCAATAACTAATCAACTTACAGCTAGCCTGCAGTCTTACCCGAAACTAAAAAAAGATTTAGAACTAGCTTGTAGTCTCGTCTAATAATCGATTGACTTAGGGCCAGCTTGTGGTCTTGCCCAAAGGTCAATACATTTTAGGGTTAGCTTGTGATCTTACATAAAAGTCAAGATGGTTTGGGGCTAGCCTATGGTCTCACTTGGCAACCAATGACTTAGGGCCAACCTACAGTTTCACTCTAAAGTCAAAATGGTGTAGGGTCAGCCTATAGTCTCGTTCGATAACCAATCGACATAGAGCCAGTTTGCTGTCTTGTTTGAAAATCAAAATGGCTTAGGGCCAGTCTATGGTCTCGTCCAACAACCAATCGACTTAGGGTCAACTTGTGATCTCACTCAAAAGTCAAGATTGTTTAGGGCCAGCTTGCGGTCTCACTCAACAACCAATCCACTTAGGACTAGTCTACAGTCTCGCCCAAAAGCAAGAGCAATTTAGAGCCAGCTTGCAGTCTTGCCCAATAACTAGCTTGAACTTGTGGCTAGCTTACGAGCTCGCCATAATATCATTATGACAGCTTGAGAACTCTCAAACTAAATCGATTAACATAAATCAATTAACTTAAAGTAGCTCAAATTGAATGTCAAGTTAGACTCAAACCAAAATCGAGTTTTAAATATTGAATTAAATCGAATCAAACTTGATCCAAATCAAATTTTGAACATCAAATTGAATCAAATCAATCTTGATCTAAATCAAGTTTTGAACATCAAATTGAATCAAATCAGACCTAAGTCTAGGTCAAGTTCTAAATATTAAACTAAATTAGACTTAAATTGAAATCAAGTTTGAATTTCAAATCGGGTTAAACTAAACCCAAGACCAACTCAAGCTTAACTAGACTCAAATATAAACCAAAGCATAAGTTAAGTCCAGCCCGGACAATATCGAATAAAACTAAAATAGGGTCAGTTGAATCCAATTGGGTGTGCTAAATCTCTTGCAACACTCCAAGGCTATGCCAAATCACATGAGTAGTGGGTAAGGCTGTCATCCTGACCCAAACTAACACTAGTATGAATAGAGCTGAATAAAGTTAAGCAAAGTCCCACTAGGTATACCACTGAAGCCATTAGTGACACCTCAAACTCAATCAACAACAAGCAAGGATGGATGTCGATTAGCATAAGACAAAATATCTGATCATTCTTCCAAATCAAGTAGAACAAAAGGTGAGCTCAAACTCACCTTAATTAGTCAACAAAGGGGCCTTATTCTAACACTTCAACAAAAATGAAATTATCGCCTACATCCAAATGGCTATGAAAATATTTCAAAATTAATGAAGTTATTACTTATGCTTCATTGGCTATAGAATCACTTAAAACTCATGAAGTTATCGCTCATACCTCATTGACTATAGAAACACTTCAAAATCAATGAAGTTATCACTTACACCTTTCTAGCTATAGAAATACTTCAAATCAATAAAGTTATTGCTTACGTCTCACTAGTTATAAAAAACACTTTAAATAAATAAAATTATTACTTACATCTCATTGGACATAAAACACTTCGAATTAATGAAGTTATCTTTTATGTCTTATCGGCTATAGAAACACTTCAAATCAATGAAGTTATCACTTATACCTCATTTTGCAATAGAGACACTTCAAAATCAATAAAATTATTACTTATACCTCATTAGCTATAGAAATATTTCAAATAAATAAAGTTAGCACTTACGTCCCATTTAGTTATAGAAACACTTAAAAATCAATGAAGTGATTACTTATGCCTCATTGACTATGAAAACATATCAAACTCATGAAGTTATTACTTACACCTCATTGGCTATAGAAGGAATTCAAATCAATGAAGTTATCACTTACGCGTTATTGGCTATAGAAATAATTTAAACTTAATGTAGTTATCGCTTATGCCTTATTGGCTATGGAAACACTAAAAACTCAATGAAGTTATCACTTACTCCATATTGACTATGAAAATACTTCAAACTAATGAAGTTATTTCTTATGCCTCATTGGCTATAGAGATAATTCAAACTCATAAAGTTATCACCTACGATTCATTAGTTATGGGAATACTTCAAACTTATAAAGTTATCATATACACCTCATTGGCTATGGAAACATTTCAAACTTATGAAGTTATTGCTTATGCCTCATTGGCTATAAAAATACTTTAAATCACTGAAGTTATCACTTACACCTCATTGGCTATAGAAATACTTCAAAGTCATGAAGCTTTCACCTATACCACATTGGCTATGAAAATACTTCAAACTCATGAGACTATTGCTTATGCTTCATTGGCTATAAAAACACTTCTAATCAATAAAGTTATCACTTATGCCTCATTAGCTATAGAAACACTTTAAACTCATGAAATTATTACTTATGCCTCATTGGTTTTAGAGACACTTCAAATCAATGAAGTTATTGGTTATGCCTTATTGACTATGGAAATACTTCAAACTCATGAAGCTATTGCTTATGCCTCATTAGTTATAGAAACACTTCAAATTAATAAAGTTATTGTTGATGCCTCATTGGATATAGAAACACTTGAAAATTAATGACATTATTACTTATGCCATAATTGGCTATAGAAATATTTTAAACTCATGAAGTTATTATTTATGCCTCATTGGCTATAGAAATACTTATAATTCTTGAAGTTATTACTTATGTCTCATTATCTATAGAAACACTTCAAACTCATGAAGTTATCACCTACCCCTCATTAATTACAAAAATACTTCAAACTTATTAAGTTATTACCTATGCTTCATTGGTTATGGGAACACTTCAAATTTATGAAGTTATCACCTACTCCTCATTGGCTATGGAAATACTTCAAACTCATAAAGTTATTACTTACACTTCATTGACTATAAAAATACTTCAAAATTAATAAAGTTATTGCTTATACCTCACTGGCTATGAAAACACTTCAAAATCAAATAAAGTTATTATATACATCTCATTGGTTATAAAAATACTTCAAAATCAATGAAGTTATTGCCTAAACCTCATTAGATAATTGGAACACTTTAAACTAATGAGTTATCACCAATGTTTTAATTGGCTAATGGAAACACTTTGACGAGGAGAAGTTATCACCAATGCTCAGGCCATTGGAAACACTTCAACCCTCATTCTCTTTCGACGTCCTATAAGATAATACCAACAAATTAAGTCATTAATATCTATCGATGATCAAGTTAAGACTTATTTGAGTCAGACTCCATGCGGTCCATCGCACGAGAGTGGAATAGTAGCACACATTAGATTTTCTTGTCCACTCTTTCTTTCCCTTTACTTCTTTTATATTTTCTATAATTCCATATTGAAATTCATTGTGAAGTGATGGTATACTTCTACTTAAGCCATATACCATTTCTCAAATCAATCAATATCATCCTTTGTTTTTTCGCTTTTATGTCTCTATTTTATTAGCTAGGTTTCTTGCTTTAGGAAATTCCTGACAATTATCAAGGTAAATAATAATAAAGGCTTGCACTTGTTGGATGCCAATATTTTTACAATACCTGATAGTGCACTTAAATTAAAACACATTTTGATTTATGTATTGAGGTTGCTCTTTGGGGTCTCCGCCACTCTTAGACTACCAAAATCAATCTCACAAAATTTGGTATGCTTTAACATGATAGAGACTTTGATAAAGTAGAATTACAACTAAAAACTAATTAATTGTATTCTCCTTTACAGAAGAAAGCATCAAATGGTATCAATGAAGAACATCTCCACCCCAAGGTATACCATCATCTTGGGGACAAGATCAGCTGTGCATCTACCCCAACCAATAGTAGCAGTTAAGGTTCAAATCGAGTTTAGAATCATCTTTGAGGTCATCTAGTTCAAGAAGTCAACTGCTATTACACCAACTAAAATTGTTGTTATGTAAGACAAGCCTACTTCTTACCTTCCATCAAGGGGAAAGAGGCCCTATGTTGTCATTCCCTACGAGGATGATAAGCTAGAAGCCATGCCTTAATCAGTAAAGATATTAGTCTTCTAGAGGGTAGGACTAAAACAAAACTCAATCTTTAATTTCCTTCACTCAACTTCTAATAGGGGGAAGTAGAAAGAAAGTCTAGTTACATGCATGGATAAAGAAGAACTCATCCTAATGCAAGGGAAGAGTTGTTGGGATTTTTAGTTGACTTGGGAAGCCTACCCCTTGAATAAAGTTAATCATTACCATTCCTATCTCCAACTCTTTCATTCCATTAAGTGATTTAGAGAAGGATAGAAGCAAATCATAGGGAGCATAATCTTATCTCATGACTATGGCAAAGAGGCAAACTCACCAAATAAAATAATAAGAGGCATCATAACACTACAACACAACATAAGGACTCACAAAGGGGGACTACTCACACTATCAAAGTCATTTTTCACCATGACTCTTAAGAGGGACTATGAGTCCACACCCTAACTAGCCAAATGCCAAAAGATGGTATTGTGAATAAGGCTTACTAATGAAGAAATCCAAGAGGAAAGGGCCCTTGTGGACTAATCCTTACTACCATATCAAAGACAAGGTGTGGAGACCCATTCCATGAGTAGACTTTTGAATGAGGTAACCCAACTGATAGGAGAAGTTAGCCTTGATTTGGAACCTAGGCTTGATCTTCAAGGTATGGATCATTATGTCGTGATAGAAGCCTTAGTCATAGCTAAAAGCTTCAATCAAGATGTGATTATAGAAGCACTGTAAAAATAGTTGAGATAGTAGGGAAAAGAAAAAGATGAAGCTCACAAGAAGGTCATAGAGTTAATGAAAATGATGATACGAAGAGTCAATAGATTGAAAAGTTGGATGATATCAATAGCTATCTTAAGCTCCAGAGGTGGTGGAAGGTGCATCTCTTGTAGGTGAGACCCCAAAAAATATAGACCCTTCGCAAGTACCTCCCCCATTAGCAAGTGATACCCAATTCTCTATTTTAGAGATCCTTGATAATATGAAATTGTCATGATACATACAATAGTAAGTGCAATAAATGGTGGCTATACAATTGAAACAAGAAAGTAAGATGGTATGATAAACGATGTTGACAAACCATACCCTACTCATTACGACCGAGTGGTGTATCCCAGAGGATATATAGTGTCTAGCTTCAAGTAGTATAATAGCATGGGCAACCCTAAATAACATGTATCCCACTTTGTGATTCTGTATGGAGATTCAAGTAATAGTCCATTGTTGTTACTCTGTCAATTTTCAGCAAGCTTAATAGGAGTAGCATTCGAGTGATATGTGAGTTTGCAACCAGAATCCACATAGACTTGGGTACAAATGAAAGAGGCTTTTCAAATCAGGTTCAGAGGATTTGGCAATAAAGTGACAATTATAGACCCTATCTCAATACTAAAGTGTGACAATGAATCGATCCTAGACTATATAATATGGTGGAGAAATCTCAGCATCAAGTGCAAATAATCCATGAGCCAATTTGAGGTAGCGAATCTAGTCCTTAGCAATATAAAGGGAGAGTGGATGACGCCTTACCTTAGCACTTCTTCTATCCACACCTTCTAAGACCTCATTATGCAAGTCAAGAAGTTGGAAAGCATTAGCCCATTGGTCTTACCTAGTTCACAAAATTTCAAACTAGAAAAAGACAAGGCAAAGTGTGGGGAACCTTCCAAGAAGATAAGGGCAGCATTTATAGAAAATTGAGTAGAAGAAACTTTTAAATCCCATCATGAACAAGGGTAATTCTCAGATACTACTAGCTCTTAGAGGAGATAGGGAAGTGGAATAATCCAATGATCTCCAACAAAGACTCAAAAAGAAATATTCTTTCAAAAGATAGAGAATGGATAAAATCTTTCAGGATGTCCTGAAATTAGGCCTTTAACTGCTAGAATGCATAAGGCCAAATGAGATAATAAGAAAGATCACTCAAACTACTATCCTTACTATAGAATGTTGGGTTATACCATTGAAAACTATTTTATATTCAAAGATTGGGTTAAAGAGAAATACCAATAGGGCAAGTTGACTCTCTCAAAGATAACCCTATTTGAAAGGCCCACTGATCACATCAATCACAATACTATATTAGAGGAGCATGAACCACTTGCTGAGTTCCTCTTTGGGGAAGAAGCACAACATACTCCTGAACAAGAGCACTTATGGACTATCTATATTTTAAAAAGGTTGAAGAAGATGACTAAAAATCCTGAAGAGTCTATGATGATGATGAAGAAAGCTTTATCAAAACAAGCTTTCCCACCTACTCGAGGCATCAAAATGAAAAATAACACAAGCAAGAAGAGGAAGCTGGTTCAACGAGATGAATACAACATCAAGAAATTGGCCATCCAAGAATACATCAATACTCTGGAGGAATATGTCCTAGGAGAAAGAAGCCAAGTAACACTCAAGGAATTCCACCCTCCCCTGATGAACTTAGAGCTTTACTGGAAGACCTTGATGTGAGAGATGAAGAAAGTGAACTGACAGTGGCAACATGCTTCACCATATTTACTGTTGGATGTCTATAATCAATAAAGCCATCAGAGTTATCCCATTGTTTCAATGATAATGAAATTTAGAATGCAAAGCAAGAAGAAGCAAATAGATTCATTGAAAATATTACTGATGAAATGAAAGATCCCATGAGTCTCCCTGAGGGCTTCTCCTGATACAACTATCTTAGAGAGTGGTTCCCCCATGAACACGATTATGGCATGCTCAAACTACAGCTAGATACTTTGTAAGAACTAGTTACAACTAACATGAAATTTGTCAAGAGGTAAATGAAAATGTTAAATGAACACATAGAGGTTATGGATGCCTACATGGAAATCATGTCAAATACAACAACCATACTTTGTGAGGAAATTGAGAAGATGGAAGAGGTGCTAGCAAAGAAGGAAAAGCAACACAAAAGACCCTATAGGGGTGGTGGGGAACCATTTACTAACCCTTCTTGGGATTAGACTGATCACTCATGCCACCTACTCTAGAGAAGGATCAAGAAAAGTAGATACTATCAAAGATAATTATTTGAGTTTATGGCCTCTTGTCATATGGTGACTCATACATTTGAAGTAAATACTAATGAGCAACTATCCTAGGCTTCATCAGATAATCTGATAACAAATGCTCAACTCGCTAGATTTGGTGAGATCCTAGTTCTTGAATATGTGGAAGGATGCACTCTACTGACTTTAAAGAAATTATGCATACAAGGCATAAATGATGAATATGACTTATGTTTGAGTTAGAATAACTTCATTACTGCTTTGATAGGCTCGACACTAGCAAACACCAGAAGAAAAAAATAGGCATTCCAGGAGAGGATCAAGTGAGCTAGTCCTAAAGCTCATTCCGCTCTTGTATCAAGCTAATCTGAACATCCAAGGAAAAAATGTCCTAAATACAAAGTCCTAAAGAAGGTTATGCCAATAGATGAGATAGAAGAATTCATCCAAAAAGTCTCTGAGGACCTCTCTATAAGAAAGTCCCACATGCCTAATTTTGATATTGAGTGGGATAATTATCAGCCAATCATATCCTCCAAAGGTATCCAGGGGACTATTAATTTAGGGCAAGGGTTCACTACCTCCTGTTGCATAATTATACTTGGTAGTGATTCTAAAGATGAACCTTATTGGTCTCATGACGTCAGGTTTCAACTAAGAAGAACAAACCAGGTACAACTCTGAGGTGGAAAGATGCTATTTCTAAGATAAGCTCTAATGCCTAGGGATAGGAATGCCTCCAAGGACAAGGAAAGGGAAATTTAGATGAATGAGGACATCAAGCCATTATAAACTGAACCTGCACTCAAGAAGGTGGAATACAATATAGCAGCCCACCTTAAGAAGAGCTTTGCTATGCTAAGTGTGTTTGATGTCCTAATAATATTATAAGAACTCAGGGATATACTCGTGCATAGGTTGCAAAATCTAGCCTACTACCAAGCATACTTTACTAAAGAGAAGATCAAAGAGTCTTTGTATTCATGCCAAACTCCTAGCATCATGTTCATAAATGATAACATGCTACTAGGAACAACAAACTATAATAGGCCATTGTACATCACAGGGGACAATGATGGGATCAAGATCAATCGCATCCTGATTGACCCAGGTTCCTTAGTTAATTTGATGGCTCTCTGAACTCTAAGAGCTTTGACTCTAGATATGTGCCACCTATCATCTTAGATTATAACCATCCAAAGGTTTAATCAGAATAGCGAAAGAGCTCTAGGAGCCATAACCATTCATCTTAAAGTAGATATGTTGATGATAGATGCCAAGTTCTATATGATCGATATTGGTGCATTATACAAAGTACTACTAGGGAGGCTGTGGCTACATGAAAAATAAAGTAGTGCCATCAATCCTGCACCAATGCCTCAAGTATTTTGAGGATAGAGAAAAACACCAAAATGATAGAGATGTACATCCTTTTTATGTTAATAAAGTGTATTATGATGATGTAAAATACTATCAAACATAAAATACTTTCCTTGTTATTAAAGTCCCAGAAGGCTTATTTAAGCTATTAGATGGGCTAAGCATCAATCTTGTCGAAGAATGAATGACTTTCTATGTTCCTCCATAATGTAAAGAAGAACAAATATTATTTTACAATGTGATCCATTGTGCCCCAAGCATACATGAAACTTGACTGAAGATCTAGTGGACAATGGTGACCATCAACCAATAGCCATGCCTAAATATTTTTTGGATCAGCTTCATCAAATAATCAAGAAATCTAGCTGCAAACATCCACTAATAAAGAGGGAGAGAGAGAGAGAGAGAGAGAGAGAGAGTCATTTCTTCAAGAATCTAGGGATCCACCTCAAGGGTGTGCTCACATTCTTAGAAGAGGAAACAAGAACACTAATGGGTTGGGTATATCACTCCAAATGTCCACACATACATCATGGTCACCATTAGACCTCTGTCTAATGCTCTAGTTGACCAAACAATATCAACACCTTTTGACACATGTGCCAAAGTAGTTATGACTCTTAAGACACCATAAGAAGGTGACATCCTTGGCAAAATTCCATCAAGACCAAAAGAAAGGGGACATGAGGTAGCCAAAACACCCTCGGACGAACTATTGTCAGATTTCACTCAATATAAGGAACCCCTTGGTGATGAAATGATCCTTAAACCAAAAGAAGCTCCACCAGAGCTGGAAAATGAGGGGCAAGCCATAGTCGATGAACTAATAGAAATCAACCTAGGCTTAGAAGAGGACCCTAAGCCAACCTTTATTAGCACATAACTATTAGAGGAAAGCCAAATCGAACTCAAAGTGGTGCTCCAAGAGTACATTGATTGCTTTGCATGGTGCTATAAGGAGATGCCTAGACTAGATCTTGAAGTTGTGGTCTATAAGTTAGCTATTAATCCTGAGCTTCCACCTATCAAACAAGCCCCTAGGAAGGTGAAACTCAACCTAGAACAAAAAGTGATAGAAGAAATGAAGAAACCGATTGAAATAGGCTTCATCAAGGAAGAAAGGTACCCAATTGGGTGACAAGCATGGTCCTACTCAAGAACAAGAATAACCTAATTCACATTTCTATGAACTACAGGGACCTAAATAAAGTATGCTCAAAGAATGAATTTACATTGCCAATAATGAAAATCATGATTGACAACATGACAAACTTTGAAATATTCTTCTTTATAGATGGTTTTTCAGGGTACAACCAAATCATGATGCATCCTAATGATGAGAAGCATACAACTTTTAGAACACCAATTGATATTTACTACTACAAGGTGATACCCTTTGGGCTCAAGAATGCGAATGCCACTTATCAAAGGGCCATGATCTAAATTTTTAATGACCTCATACATCAGGTGGTGGAATGCTACATGGATGACTAGGTAGTCAAAACAAAGTCCAAAGACAGGCACATCTAGGATCTAAGAGTGACTTTCAATTGCCTTAGAAAATATCACTTAAAGATGAATCTTATGAAATGCACCTTCGGGTATCATCAAGGATATTCCTTAGATTCATTGTCAACACCGAAGAACTAAAATTGATCTATCTAAAATCAAAGCAATCTTTGATATGCCATCACCTATCAACCTAAAATAATTGAGATTACTCCAAAACTGACTTGCATATATAAGAATATTACTCTCAAACCTCTTTGAAAGACGCAAGACTTTTTCTAAATTGATGAAGAAGGGTATCCCATTTGTTTGGGATCAAGAATGCCAATGAGCCCTTGAAGAGATCAAGAGATATCTCTTAAAGGCATTAGTCTTGGTAACACCCATGCCTGGTAAACCTTTGATCCTCTATAGGGCTATAATGGAAGGATCTCTAGGGGTACACCCAAAATAATGAAGAAGGCAAAGAAAATGTACTCTACTATTTGAGTAGAGTGCTAGTGGGAGCAAAAGACAACTACTCTCCCATCAAAAAGTATTGATTGATACTCATATTCACAGTAAAAAAGCTCAGATATTATTTAGTTTCTCATCAAGTCATTTTAATATCAAAGATTGATCCTATAAAATACTTGATAACTAGGCCTGTACTCGCTAGAAGGCTAGAAAAGTAAGCTTTAATCCTCATGAAATACAATATCAAGTTCACTCCACAAAAGGTAGTTAAAGAGTAGGCCCTCACAGATTTTCTCACAGCTCATATAGTACCAATGATTCTCCATTGAATTGTGAACTCCTTGACAAAGAGATCCTTTTGGTCAAAAAAGGGAAAACCTATTGAAAATTATACTTTGATGGAGCATCATTCATCAGACCAAGGATTAGATCAAGGCTTCCACAAATTAAAGCAAGCATTGGACTTATTTTGTCACTTCGAATAGGGTCATCTTACAACACTCCTGCTCCCTCTCAAAATTATGCACAAACAATGAAGTTGAATATGAGAACCCAATTGAAGAACTAAAAATGGCCCTTAATATGGGTGTATCTTGCCTACATGTCTTTGGTGATTTGCAACTGGTTATCAATCAAGTCTAAGGAGAATATAAAGTCCACAAATATAAGCTTTTGAAATACCATGAAAAGGCTCAAGAACTCATAGGGCAAATCCCACATGCTCAAATAACCAAGGTTCCTTAATCTATTAATGTGGAAGCTGATTTCTTAGCCAAGTTAGCCAAGGCACTGGTTGATCTCGACCAAGAAGAGATTTTGATCACATTCCATAATAGAAAAGTGATAAAGTCACTCTTCAACACCAAGCATGAAAAGACTGAATCTAAACTAATAGAAGAGGATATAAATTGGAGAATACCATTCATCAACTACATTAAAAATAGAGAAATCTCAAAAGATAAATTAGCACATACGCAACTCAAAAGTAGGGCTGCACCCTTTCTACTTATCAATGACACTCTTTATAAAAGGTTCTTAGATCAATTACTTCTACATTGTGTCTTAGAAAAAAAGGCTAAAGAGGTTATATATGAGGTGAATTTTAGGGTTTGTGGGGATCATTAATCACGCCCAAAAATGATGATCAAGATTAAGCATCAAGGCATCATTTCTATTGGCCCATGATGGTGAGGGATTGCATCAAGTATGTGAGAAAATGTCATCTATGCCAAATTCACAGGGACTTCATTCATCAACACCCAAATTCTCTACACCTAATAGTGTCCTCATGGCCATTTGAAGTATAGGGGTATGGATATCATTGGCCCAATTGAACCATCTTCTTCCAAAGGTCACCACTTCATACTAGTAGTGATTGAATATTTCTCTCGGTGGGCTGAGACAATCCCATTGAAAGAAGTAAAAGTAGATACTATTATCTTCTTCTTTCGAGAAAATATCCTATATCAATTTAGTATATCTCAAAGTATCATTTCTAACCATAGACCTACCTTTTAAAGCTTCAAGGTAGGATGATTCGTGTACCATCACAAGATAAATTGGATATGTTCATCCATCTACAATGCAAGGGCAAACGGCCTTACTTAGGCATTCAATAAGACCCTCTCCAAGATATTAAAGAAAGTTAATGCCAAAAACAAGAGAGACTAGCAACAAAAACATTTTGAAGTATTATGGGCTTATCGCACCACCTATCGAGCCCCACTCAATCAACACCATATGCATTGGTGTTTGGGACTAAGATAGTCTTGCTATTGAAAGTACAAATTCCCTCTATAAGAATTACCTTGCAAGAAGAAATTACGAAAGATAATTATATCAATTTTTACCTTGACAAGTGAGACTCCTTGGATGAAACAAGACACGCAGCTCAACAAAAACCTAAAAATGTATCAAGCACAATTGTCTAGGGCCTACAACAGGATAGCCTAGCTTAGATCCTTTGAGAAAGGAGAAATGGTCTTACTCTTGAGAAGACCTATAATCCCAAACTACATAAGAAAGGCAAGTTCAAGCCTAAATGGGAAGGAAGGCCCTTATATCATCAAAAGAGTATTTAAAGGGGTATCCTATCAATTAATTGATGACATAGGGAAAAGGCCTATGCCATTGATCAATGCATGATTCCTTAAAAGGTACTATACCTAAGCCTTTGGGGGCAACAATAATAACCAAAAGTGTCTATATTGTATCTAGGATAAAATGTCTGACTTTCTCAAAGAGGAATGTCTGGTCAAACATGCACTCCATGTTTCTTGAGGCAAAAACATGGACAAGAAACCCTATCTATTTTATTCCCTACTGAAGCCTTCTTCTTGTGGCAAATCAAATCTACTCTTCATGGTAATTCAAGCCCACTCCTTATGGCAACCCAAGTCCACTTCTTATGTCATATCAAGTCCACTCATTGTGGCAAATTAAGATCACTCATTGTGGCAAATCAAGCCCACTTATTGTGGCAATTCAAGCCTATTTATTGTGGTAAATCAAGTCCACTCTCATGTAGCAAGATGTCATCATGTGATTAGTCAAGACAATAAAAAAACCTATCTTTTGGGATTGAGATGCATGGAACACAAAATTGCAAATGAAATTTGATGCAAAGAAATTCCATAATGCAATAATGATATTCCTACATAAGATGGAAGAAAGCAAATAGGAATTCTAGAATAATGATAGTCCTAAGATACATAAAGCCTAGTGATGCTCCTTGACAGCCATAACAACCCAATAGCCATTTGCTCTTGCTTCTCACTCATCACCTGAGGATGCAAGTGTCATATTAACAAAAGGGATAGAAAATTATCAAGATAAGAAGGAGATGGAAGACCATTATCTAACATTGGCGATGGTGGACGAATACCCATGAGTGCAAACATCCCTTGACTAAAGTATAATCTAGGAACCACATCTGCAGCAAGGGCTTAAATCAATATACACACAATGTGAAACTTGGCAAAAGTCTAGATACCTCTTACCATCTGAGTCTAAAATATTGTCAAGAGGACCTCCAACATTTTCATCTAGTTCGCTTGAAATAGAACATGATTTCAGCTACAAAGTAGGGGAGAAGGGAAAGCAAACATGGGATGAAAGAATAGCCAATACCTAGAAACTCTATCCTCCTATGGGCACTCATATTTGACAATGCAAGACTAGTCAAACTACTCTATCCAAATACATGTTAGAAATTATTGCACTGGTGTCGGTGGAGGAAGGGTTGTCTCAGGCCCTATTTTCATGTCAATCATGCAAAATGAAAAAATTGGAGCTTGAGATGGTGTATGTAGCAAAGTCAACCTTGATGCACTGGGAATAGGAGGGTTACAAGCAGATCAAGTTGCCTCTTGCCTCTGACTCAATCTGAGACCTGCATTATCTCAAAAAAAAAAACTATCATTGATCTTACAAGGGGGGATGGGTTCCTCATTTGGCCCAACATAAGCAAATTTATGAACCGGGGCCTTCTATGCCTGACTCTTAAATAGAAACTCTGGATCAATGCAAAAATACCCTCTTATGCTATTGAACCATGTTGTGGCATATAAACAAAGAACTTTGGTCTCCTGCTCAATATTGAGAGAGTAATATTCTGAATTATCTTGAAGGTGGGTAAGATGCAACCAGTAGGCTACTAATTAGCACAGACATGTTGGTGATAAAAGGACAGAGACATTCTTAGGAAAGCCTTGATTGTATCTAAATTATAGATAGAACTTGTGTGGATTGTAAGACTCAATAGCCAAATGATCTCCTGAATGAAGTGGAAGTACTCTGTGTTGCAAAGAGATAATGCACTCATAAGCCTTTGAAGATAATGGGTAATGAACTACATCTGCCAACATGTTAGAATTTGAAAGAGTGTAAGGGATAGCTCGCCACTCAAAGTTTTGAGGATCCCACACATGCATCCTAGCTTCTTTAGGAGTGAAAGTAGAAGTGACTATCTTTTATGATCTGAATCATCTCGAGAACAAGAACTAAGCATGAATGAAGTAGCCTCTTAATTACATCACTAGGCTCCAACTCAGTATATGTCCTCTAAAAATGAGCATAAATCCAAGCATAAATAAAGTGGATGGGAAACCAAGTTGAGGAATCACCTAGTCCTCTAGGGCTGCCCACCATCACTTTGAAACCCTTGTATATGAATCCTAGCACTATAGAAGCTAGGGCAACCTTTTGTTCATGAGCCTTCTTGCAAGCCATTGCAAAAGTATTTGCATGAATGTATTGCCCACGACATGGCATAATGAAGTAGAAAAGCCACAAACAAATGACAGTGCAAAGTATGTCTCGAGGCCAAATTCTGGAAGGACATCCCCTCTGTCATACATGATCCACTCAAAGTTAGCCGGCTTGCTCATTTAAGATCTATCATAGAAAAGGCCAACCCAATGATCAAAGTATACTTGCTTCTGATTATTCAGGAATTGTGTCACCATCCAATTATAAATCCTAAGAGGGTCATGAAGGTTGTAACTAAAATTGAGGGATGCTTGATGATTAGTAGGGCATACTCATCATGAAAACTCCCAAGAATAGAGATTCCCACTAGCTATTTTATGTCCCATAAAGAGATATCATCCTCACCATATAGAGTATAAAAAGTGTTTGTGGTATGGTTCCACATCTTGACCACACTACATAAAATCTTTGAGTCTCATGCATACTAACCTTTGGATACAATGGCCACCCAAGATACCAAGAATAACGAGTTGGGCTGAAAATTGAGATATCACATTATCAACCCACTCTGAGTAATTTGGCAAGATTGGCATGGCTTTGGCAAGTGGGAAGGATCATCCCCAAGAAGGTGAAAGGCCATTTAAGATATGAAACCCCATGGTTTTTGCATATTCTCATTGCCTAAAATGCCCCACGGGTTCCAACATGAAAGACTCACTTACCCTATCAACACATGGTGTCCCTTCTTTAGCAAAATGAGCAAAAAGGTGGTAATAGTCAAACCTCACTCACTTTCAATGCTCCTGAGATTGGTATGCCATTACTACTTTGACATCAGTCCCTAATATAGGAAGAAAGTGATGTAGGACCAAACTATTTTTCTTCTCATCTCAAACTCTCTCAATTATAAGAGGCTCCATAATGCTTTTTAAAAAGGAAAAGATAGAGAAAAGGAAAAACAAACAAGAAAAAATAAGAGAAGGGGAATTATCACAAGTTGACAAAGAAAAAGGAATATGGAGAACCTCACCTGTCAAACACACATAAAAGAAATAAAGGAGGTCAAGAACTCACTATGGTTGGCATCCACTCCCCTTGCCAAGGAAACTCATAAAGTGGACGCAAATGGGGCACTTTATAAGGTAGATTTTTTAACCCAACCTCAACTTCAAGTTAGAATTGAACTTTGAGCTTAATTTAGGATGATTAAGGCCAACTTGAAATAAAAGGGGCCAAAAAATTGGGCCCAGAACCTGAATTGAGTCATAATTGGACGTTTGATTCTCAACCCATTGTCCAGTTCTATCTGACTTTGTAAACCCATACATGTTGTCTAATGTCTAGTTTCAATCAAACATTTAATATTATCCGATTATGTGAACCCCACTCATAGTTGGACATCCGATTCTCAATCGGTCATCCAGTTCAATTGTGACCTACAGAAAGAAAAATGGAATTATTCCCAAAATCTATAAAAAAAATCAACTAAATTTTTCAACAAGGAAGGTGTAATCTTGGTACGATTCAATCTAAGATTCAAATATGAGGTTTATGATAAGAGAATACCCATTAAACCTCCCAATAAAATCCCAATAACCAAGATTAGAGATCCTCTCAAAGTCCTACAAAAAGAGGGCTAGGGCACAAAAATTTAAAAAGGATTCATAGATGATCATTGGAGAAATTCTATGCAAATTGAAGAAGTTCTGAGGAAGATCTCATCATCTAGGAGGAGAGAAAGAAGGCATCAAAAAGTGATTGAAAATATATAAGATTTCTACCCTTTCATTGTTTTTTCTTTCATTATTCCCTCTTCTCTTTATCCCCTGTGAGGTCTTTATTTTCTTGCACTTGTTACTACTGCTACCACCTCTTCGTCAAGGCTTGTGGCCAACTACAGCCTCATTCTCTAACAACCGCCACACTCTCTCAATAGCATGAGTTCAGATTATAGAACCTAAAAGAATTAGGTACCAAACCTTATAACGGGCCTCTCTTTTGTTCATTATATCACAGCCATCTGTGGCTTTGCATTAGCAAATATCTACAACACTGTGACCACCTACGACCCTCCATATGATAGTGGATCTCTACCAACACTATGGCCATCTGTGATCCTCCGTGTGATGATGGATCTCTATCAACACTGTGGCCACCCATGACCTTCCACATAATGGATCTCCACCAATACCGTAGTCACCCATGGCCCCGCATATGACAATTGAACACCATCAACACCATGGTCACGTATGGACCTTTGTATGATAATAGATTTCCACCAACACCATGGCCACTAGTAGGCCTCCGTATGATGTCATATCTCCACTAATATTATGACCACTTGTAGTCTAGAACATTAGCGAGTCTCTATTACTATCGCGGCCACCTGTAGCCTTATTCATCACCATGGCATCATATCAAATGAGAATCTATGATGAGAACCTCTTGGACTGATAATGAAAACAAGAAAAAAGACAAGAACCAGAACAAGCATAAGGACAATAACAAAATAAAACAACATAAATAATAATAAAATATCTTAATAAAATTATTTACGACTAGTCTGTGGTCTTATCTAACAACCAATTGACTTAGTGCTAACCTATAGTCTCACCTAAAAGTCAACATAGTCTCGCCCAACAATCAATTGACTTAGGCCCAGACCAAAAGTCAAAGTGGTTTAGGGCCAGCCTACAGTCTCACTCGATAATTGATTGAGTTAGGGTTAGTCTACAATCTCACCAAAAAGTTAAGATGATTTAGGGCCAGTCTGTAGTCTCGCTCATTAATCAAATTGACTTAGGGCCAACTTGTGGTCATGCCCAAAAGTCAAGATGGTTTAGGACTATCCTATGGTCTTGCTTGATAACCAATCGATTTAGGAATAACTTATGGTCTAGTCCAAAAGTCAAGATGGTTTATAGCTAGCCTGCAGTCTCACCTAATAACCAATCAACTTAGGGCTAACCTATAGTCTCGTCAAAAAGTTCAAATGATTTAGGGCTAGTCTACAGTCTCGCCTAACAACCAAAATGACCTAGGGCCAATGTGCAATCAAAGTCAAAATAGTTAGGGCCAACCTATAGTCTCGCATGACAACCAATCGATTTGGGGCTAGCCTGCAATCTCACCCCATAACCAATCGATTTAGAGCCAACTTGCAATCTTATCCGACAACTAAATTGACCTAGGGCCAGCCTGTGGTCTCATCCAAAAGTCAAAGTAGTTTAGGGCCAGCCTACAATTTTATCCAATAACTGGTTTGAACTACGGCCAGCTTGTGGGCTGATCATAATGTCATTATGATAGGATAAGGGCCCTCAAACCAAATTGATTAAATAAAAGTAGCTCAAATTGAATTTTAAATTAGACTTAAACTAAGTCAAGTTTTGAACATTGAACTAAATCAAATCAAACTTGACCCAAATCAAATTCTATTTATCAAATTGAATTGAATCAAACTTGATCCAAATCAAGTTTTGAACATCAAATTGAATCAAATCAAACCAAAGTCTACGTTAAGTTCTAAACATCGAACTAAAACAAATTTAAACTAAAACCAAGTCTAAATTTCAAATCAGGTTAGACTGAAGATAAGACCAAATTAAGCTTAAACAAACTCAAACATGAACCAAAGCATAGGTCAACTTTGACCTAAACAAGTTTGAATAGAACTAAAATAGGATCAAACTAAATCCCACTGGGTATGCTAAATTTCTATTAACACTCCAAGTCTATGCCCAATCCCATAAGCAGTGGGTAAGGTCATCATCTTGACCCAAACTAACCCTAGTTCAAATAGTGCTAAATAGAGTCAAATAAAGTCCTACTAGGTATGCCACCAAAGCTATCAACAATACATTAGACTCAGTCAACAACAAGCCAGGATGGACTATTGATAAACATAACCCAAATCGTTAATCATTCTTCCAAACCAAGTAGGACAAAAGGTGAGCTCAAACTCACTTAGTTGGTTAGCCAAGGTGCCTTGTTCTAATACTTCGATAAAAAGAAAATTATCACCTACACCACATTGACTATGGAAATATTTAAAAATTAAAGAAGTGATTAATTATACCTCATTATTTATAGAAATACTTCAAACTTATAAAGCTATTATTTACGCCTCATTGGCTATAGAAAAATTTCAAAATCAATGAAGTTATTACTTATGTCTTACTGGCTATAGAAACACTTCAAATTAATGAAGTTATCACTTATGCCTCATTGGCTATGGAAGCACTTCAAATCAATGAAGTTATTACTTTACCTCATTGACTATAGAAATACTTCAAATCAATGAAGTTATCATTTTCACCTCATTTAGCAATATAAATACTTCAAAATTAATAAAGTTATTGTTTATACCTCATTGACTATAGAAATACTTTAAACCAATGAAATTATCACTTATGCCTTACCGCCTATAAAAACACTTTAAATCAATAAAGTTATCGCTTATACCTTATTTGGCTATAGAAATAGTTTAAAATCAATGAAGATATTGCTTATGCCTCATTGGCTGCAAAAATAATTCAAAATTAATGAAGTTATCGCTTATGTCTCATTGGCTATAGAAATAATTTAAATTAATGAAGTTGCTGTTTACATCTCATTGGCTGTAGAAACACTTCAAAATCAATAAAGCTATGACTTATGCCTTATTGGCTATGGAAACACTTCAAACTAATAAAGTTATCATTTATGCCTCATTTACTATAGAAATACTTCAAACTCAAGAAATTATCACTTATGCTTTATTGCTTATGGGAACACTTCAAACTTATGAAGTTATCACCTGTACCTTACTGCCTATAAAAACATTTCAAATTTAGGAAGTTATTGCTTATGCCTCATTGACTATAGAAACAATTTAAGTGAATGAAGTTATCACTTACACCTCATTAGATATAGAAACACATCAAAATCATTAAGTTATCACCTACACGTCATTGGCTATAGAAACACTTCAAACTCATGAAGTTATTACCTATACTTCATTGGCTATAGAAATATTTCAAATCAATGAAGTTGTCGCTTATGCCTCATTGGTTATAGAAATACTTCAAACTCATGAAATTATCACCTACGTCTTATTAGTGATAAAAACACTTCAAATTTATGAAGCTATTTCTTATGCCTTATTGGCTATAGAAACACTCTAAATTAATAAAGTTATTACTTATGCCTTATTGGTTACAAAAATACTTAAAATTTATGAAGTTATTGCTTATGCCTCATTGATTATAGAAATATTTCAAAATTAATGAAGTTATTGCTTATGCCTCATAGCTATAAAAACACGTCAAACTCATAAAGTTATTGCTTATGCCTCATTGGCTATAGAAATACTTTGAATTTATAAAGTTATCACTTACACTTCATTGACTACAAAAACACTTCAAACTCATGAAGTTATCACTTATGCCTCATTGGCTATGGAAACACTTTAAACTCATAAAGTTATCACCTATGCCTCATTAGCATTGGGAACACTTCAAACTTATGAAGTTATCACCTATGGCTCATTGGCTATGGAAATTCGTCAAACTCATAAAGTTAATACATATGCCTCTTTTGCTATAGAAATACTCCAAAATAAATGAAATTATTGCTTATGCCTTACTAGCTATGAAAATTCTTCAAAACTAAATGAAGTTATTCCCTGTGTATCATTGGCTATGAAAACACTCCAAAAATAATAAAGTTATCACCTATGCCTCATTGGATAATAGGAACACTTCAAAACAAGGTGTTATCACCAATGCCTTATTGGGTAACGAAAATACTTTGACTAAAAGAAGTTATCGCTAATGCTTAGGCCATTGAAAACACTTCACCTGTCATTTCCTTTCCATGTCCCACATGACAATGCCACCAAATTAAGTCATCAATATCAGCTAACGATCAAGTCAAGACCCATCTGAGACAAACTCCATGTAGTCCAGTGCACAGGGGTGGGGCAGTAGCACACATTAGAGCTTCTTCTCTACTCTTTCTTTCCCTTTATTTCTTTCTTATTTTCTATAATTCCATTCTGTAATTTCATGTTGAAATTCATTATGAAATAAGGGTATACCCCTGCTTAAGTCATGTACCATTTCTCTATTTTATTAGCTATGTTTATCACTTTAGGAGGTTTCTGACAATTATCAAGGTAATTAACAATAGGGGCTTGCACCTGTTATAAGTTAATATTTCCACAACACCTGATAGTGTACTCAAATTAAAATACACTTTGATTTATATATCGAGATTGCTCTTTGGGATCTCTGCTGCTCTTGAACCATTGAAATTGATCCCACACACCCACTTTGGGTGAGGGGGTGGATCACTTTTTTTTGTTAGGAATAATTATCTAATCCGACTTACGACACATTGGAGGTCATCATCTCCACCATCTTGGTTAATAGTTGGGGTTGCAAGGGCATGCTCAAATTGTCCAGCTATGAAGTGTGATTTGAGCACCCAAGTTAGAGGTGGATGTCATTCCATGCCTTTGAAGGAGAAAGGTTTGATCCTTATTCTTGCACTCCCTCCATGAGAAGCTGAGACCCTCTCTTCCTCTTGGAACTCCTTTGAGAAATGATTAAAGATCTCCTTGATCAGGTTGGTAGCCAATCTTTAACATTATTTCCCATGGTTTATCAAGGTGAGGTTGGTTGGAAGTTAGGAAACAAAGGCTTGGATTTAAGGGACATAGAAGAGATGTTGTTTCTTGTGGAGCTTGAGGTGGCAAGAGCACAGAGATTATTTTTTGCAGTTACCACAAGAGTTTTAGAAATATTAAATGGCACTCATGTTTAATTTGAATGGGAGGAGTTTGCTGAAAATTGGCAAAAGGACTTGGAGTGCAGGTTGAGGAATGACTTTGTTATTTGAGCCATGATAGTGGGTACCTAGCAGTCCCCATCTTGAGCTATTGGGTCACCATGGATCTTGATGATGGTACTCTTGTGAGAAAATTTTAGGTCCTAATGATGGGTTGAAAAAACTGCTCCCATTTCTCTGAGCTAATGTTTTCCCAAAATGAGATTGTAATATGAGGAAATATTAAGCACATGAAAATCTATTTTGATCATCTTAGGACTGTAGGTAACTAAACGAATCCTCCCTCAACACATCCTTTTTAAGTTATCATATGCCATTATGTTGATGCTAACTCCATCAGTTGGTCCTCTGGAATATTCATTGCTTTTAGGGTGGATAGTGTATGAATGTTCAGTAATGCCCCTATATTCATGAGCTGTGTGTTGACCATTGCACTACCAATTTGAATAGTTATGTGAAGTGGCTTGTCCCTCAGTTATTCCTTGGGTAGGTCCTAGTCAAAAAAGATTATAGTAGGGTTTTAGAATTGCTTTTATAAATGGTTGCTAACCTTTCTAGGGGTATGTAACCCTTAAGCTCTACCTCACTTAAAGTTTTAAACAAAATCTCTCTATGTTTGGGGGAATTAGTTATAAATTTTAGCATGAAAATTTTAGTTAGGGTCTTAGCTAGTTGCTCTAAAATATTATAACTTTCCTGATTTCAATCCCTCCTTCAGTGGGCTCAAGTTCTTGGTTAGCTACAAGGATAATCCTATTAGTCAATTTGCTTTGATTCCTAATAGGCATAACTTGATTGCTATTGTCACCTTGTTCCCCTTTTTTAGAAATTTCATATAGTAATGAATCTTTGTTCATGTATTTTAAGGGGATATAATCATTATCTAACAAACAATATCCATTATAGGTATTGTTGTAGGTGTAGAAAGTCTCTACATGTTTATCAATCTTGGGTTTGGGTTTGAAAGTTTGGGTATGTTTGGGAAGGTCCTTCTGAAGGAGAATTCCTTCCCAAGTATCCTCCACTTCCTAGGTAAGTTGTTCCAAAAGTAATTTACTTAGTTCAGGAATAGTTTGCTCACAAATCAACTCTTTGTTTAACTTGAGAGGGTCCTATGAAGGGAAAAGCCTTCCCAACAATCCTCTAATTTTCAGTTATTATACCACTTTTTGGGCTTATAGATACCTTGTACATAGTTCACATTATTATTAGAGTAAACTGAACATAGATTGATTACAATAGTCATATCTCTTATCCTTATCATGTTTACATAAATTCAAATTGGCTTCCAATCTATTGCATTTTGATTGTTCAAGTCATAGATTACATCTTTTATAGTATGACATTGCTTAAGAGTATGTCCCGTATCTTTGAAAGGGACAATATTGGGATAGACTACACTTGGGGGTATGGGTCTTGGCTCAAGAAGTTCAATGAGATTATTGGATAAGAGGGTTGTGGATGTATTAGGGATGGAGTCAAGTAGTGGGGGATAGCCAACCATTGGGCCTTTTGTAGAATTGGGTGTTAGGGGGTAGATAATGCAGTGCATAATTATTTAGTGGAGGTATATTTGGATAGTTGTGAGGGTGGTCAGGGTTTTGAACTGGTGGAGGTTGTGGTTGCAATGGCTGGTCGGGGATTGGATTTCTTGGTGGTTGAGGTTGTGTTGGAAGTTAATAAGGAGTGAATGGTGGAGTTTGATATGGAGCTAGAGGAGGTGGAGATTGATATAGAATAGGGGGTTGATAATAAGATGGATGTGAAGGTTGGTAAAGAGTTGGATGTTGTGGCTTTCTATATTTGAGACTAAGCTTCGAGACCAAACTTGATTAACATAGGCCTTGCCTCCTCCATGAATGTTTTGCTTGACTAACCCTTCTGTTGCCTTCTTGGAAAACCTCTTGTTAGCTTGTGTACCATACTCTCATAAAAATTTTTCTGATACATGCATGTTCTAGTACAAGGTGTCAAAAGAATAAATGTTAAATTATAATAAATTGACTTTAAGAGTAGATAATATAATTTCATCAACAACACAATCCTATTTGTTTCCAAAATGACATCAGTTAAAGATGTCAAGATCTAATTACACTTATATAACATTCCAAAATGAATCTAATTGAAGATTTGATTTTTCAATCTTCTTGAGCCTATAAATTAATTGAAAAGGGAGCAAGATTATTAGACGCTATCATTGAAAGGAGGCTAGAACAAGGAAGAAATCAGGAAACATTGAGAGGTCAGTATACCTACCTCTATTCTTTCTTTTTCTTCCTTCCACTTCCTCATTTTGCTTTGTTTTGCCTTCAAGGTATTCTTGAGTACCTTTTCTTGCTCTCGCCGCTATCCACGGTCCCCTATGTAGCCACTGGAAGCTCTAACACCACCTCAGACCTACCCCTTTGGCCTCCACCCGACTGACCCGCACTAGGCCCTGGCCATCCACACTCTATCTACAAGGACCAATCGCAGGTTACCTGTGACCTCTTTGCTTGCCAAAGATCTTGAACACCACCTACTAATACTTGGTTGCTATCACTGCCTTGAGACAACCACCCACTAGACCTCCACCAGAAGCCCTCACCCATGCAACTTGCTAGCTCAACCTGCTAGACCCCGCCCTTCGCTCGCTAAAAATCCTAAGCATCACCCTCTACCACCATATTTAACACCAGCAAACTGCTCTTCGCCACCTATTCACCTTCACCCATGTAGTCATGCTCCAACCTATAGCCCTCCAGCCCTACCTCTTTGACCAAATTGTCCAACCTACATGCTAGTCCCTTCTTGCCTCTAGGCCCACTGTCTGTCGGTCTTTGCCTCTGCCCAATTTGTGAACACCTTCGCCCTGTTGGTCCGCCCATGCTGACCTCCTCCACAACTAGCTCCCTCCTCTACCTCTACCACCATTGCAGCCAGCTCCCCCTCCTCCCCTTCACCACTCACTGCTAGATCAGTGCTGGATAGGGCCAAATCTAGCTAGATCCAATCAGGTTGGGTTGTGGGGCCATGATGGCCAGATGGGTTGCTTAGCCATCTTGGCCTAGTGAGTTTTTGAAGAATAAAGGGGCATGGGTGTGAAGAAGAAGAGGAAAAGAAATAGAAGAAATAAAATAAAATAAAAAAAGTTTTGAGCCCCCCAAAAAAAACCTGCAATAAGAATTCCCTTGTTTTAATTTTCGTGTCATCATTACTGCGACCACCTGGGATCTTTGGCATATTGATGGAACTTCATGAAAATCACAGACAACCACCACTGCTCGAAGATAACAAACTTTTCGCACTATCACAGCCATCAGTGGCCTCTTGAAGACAATGAACCATTGGCACTATTGTAGCCATCTGCGGCCCTTCCCTTGAAGATAGTGAATCCTTGTCACACCAAGCTAGCCTTCGGGCTCAAATCCAAGCCAACCGTTATGCTTACACTCAACCAGCATTCAAGCTTGCACTCAACTAGCTTTCGGGTTCACATCTATGCTAGCCTTCAGGATCATATCCAAGCTAGCCTTCAAGCTTACACTCAGACAACCTTTGGACTCACATCCAAGGTAGCCTTCAGACTCACACATAGCTAGCCTTCAAGCTCACATCTAGCCAATCTTTGACCTTGCAGCTAAACCAACCTTTAGGCTTACACTCAGTCAGCCTTCAGGCTCACACTCAGCCAGCCTTTGGGCTAGCATCAAAGCTAGCCTTCGGGCTCACACTTAGCCAACCTTCAGGCTCACATCCAAGTTAGCCTTTGGGCTTGCGTTTAGTTAGCCTTTAGGCTCACACCCAAGCTAGCTTTCAGACTTACACTCAGCCAGCCTTCAGGCTCACATTTATCTAGTCTTCAAGCTCACACTCAACAAGCCTTAAGGCTTGCATTCAAGCCAGCTTTCAAGCTTACACTTAGCTGGCCTTCAAGCTCACATCTAGCCAGCCTTGGGGCTCACACCTCAACTAGCCTTTGAGCTTACATCCAAGTCAGCCTTTAGGCTCATACTCAACTAGCCTTCAAGCTCACACTCAGCTAGCCTTTAGGCTCACACTGAGTCAGCCTTTGGGCTTGTATCCAAGCCAGCCTTTAGGGTCACACTCAGCTAGCCTTCCAGCTCCCATCCAAGCTAGCCTTCAAGCTTGCACTTAGCTAACCTTCAGGCTCACATCTAGCTAGCCTTTGGTCTCGCACTCCACTATCCTTCGAATTTACATCCAACCCAAAATTTGAGATCACACTTAGCTTACCTTCATGCTTACACTCAACTAGTCTTCGGGCTTGCGTCCAAGCCAACCTTCAGGCTTGCACTTAGCTAGACTTCGTGCTTCCATCCAAGCCAGTCTTTGGAATGCATCCAGCTAGCCTTTGGACTCCCATCCAAGCTAGTCTTAGAACTCATACCTTAGCTAACCTTCGGGCTAGCATCCAAGCTTGTCGTCAGGCTCGCACCTAAGCTAGCCTATGGGCTTGCACTTAGCCAACCTATGGGCTCGCATCTAAGCTAGCCTTCGAGTTAACATCCAAGCTGACCTTCAAGCTTGCATCTAAGCCAATGTTTGAAGTCACACCCGATCTGCCCTCAAGATTATACTTCTAAGCCAGCTTTTGAGCACACAAGCTGAGCATCCTTTGGGTTTGTACATTTAAAATCAGACCACAGGTCTGCCTAAAATTATTATAAATAGCCAAGGACCCTCAAATCAAATTGATCAATGTAAATTAACTTGATCACAACAAATAAACAAAAGCCAAGTTGACTCAAATGGACCTAAATCAATCAAACAAATGGAATAAAACCCAAATAAAGCTAGACACAAAGTCTAGGTTTAGTTAATCTAAATCAAATTAGTTTAGACCCAACCCTAATCAAGTTCAAGTTGGGTTAATTCAAAAAAAAGTTAAATGAAGATTGAGCTAAGCTCAAAATCAAACAAGAATGAAGCCAAGTTGAGCTTGAACCAAAGCCAAGTTGAACTAAATTGACTTGAACTTGTGCCAAAGTCTAGCAAACCCAAACTTGATAAAGGTCCAACACAAGGTCAAACTTGACTTGAGCTAAATAAAATCAAACTCGAATCAAAATCAAACCCTAAACATTAAACTAAGTTAAATCATATTTAAATCAAAATCAGTATTGCTCCAACTAAAGTCAACAATTAGTATCTAACAAATGTCCTTTTGAAGATTTGTGATAAGCTTGGTGGATTGAATTCATTACTGAATATTCAATGACTTTGATGTCTCACATAGTTCCCATGGTCATGCTAGAAAGCATCAGTGCATACCCAATCACTAAGGGTTATATCACTATCTTCCAAGGAGTTATTGAATTGCAATTTAATCAAGTTTTAAACATCAATTTGGATCAATTCATACTCAAATCAAAGTTGAGTGTTGAAGTAATCCAAACTAAACTCAAGCCCAAACCATATTAGTCTTGATGGAGCTAATTAGGGTTAAATTGAGTCCTACTGGGTGTGCTAAACCCTTAGTAATTCTCCAAGGCCATAAACAATGGGTGATGTACCACCTTGGTCTGAACCAAAACTAGCTTGAGCACAACTAAATAAGGTCAAACTGAATCCCACTAGGTTTGCTCTTAGAAAAGACCATTGGCAACACTTCAAAGCCATACCCAACCCCACCATTGGTGACACTACCAAATCAAAGAAGTTAAATGCCAACATGCTTGAAGCCATTGGCCACACTTCAAGCTAAGAAGCCATTGATAACACTCCCTCAAAGCAAGTCAACCTCACAAGTAGTTGACGATGTAGTCCCCAAGCTAGTCAAATCCTAGAAGCAGTTAACAATGCATCCTTAAAGCTAGTCATCCCCACAAGCAGTTGATGATGCAGCCCGTAAGCTGTCAACCTCATAAGTAGTTGATGATGCAATCCTCAAGCTAGTCAACCCCCAAAAGTAGTTGATGATGTATCCTTAAGGCTAGTCAAGCCCACAAGCAATTGATGATGTAGCCCTCAAAACTATCAACCTCACAAGCAGTTGATGATGTAGTCATCAAACCAGTCAACCCCACAAGCAATTGATGATGCAGCCCTCAAGCTAGTCAACCTCACAAGCAATTGATGATGCAACCCTCAAAATTAGTCAACCGCACAACCAGCCAACCCCCATAAGTAGTTGATGATGCAGCCCCTCAAGAAAGTCAACCTTTGAAGCAATTGATGATGCTCTTTTCAAGCTAGTCAACCCTTTGAAGTAGTTAATGATGCACCTTTCAAGCTAGTTAACCCCAGAAGCAGTTAGTGACATGCCCTTGCAGCTAGTCAACACCAGAAGCAGTTGACAATGCACCCCTCAAGCTAATCAATCCCAAAAGTAGTTGACGACACGCCCCTCAAGCTACTCAACCCTAAAAGTAGTTGACAATGTAGTTTTCAAAGCTATACTCAACCTTATAAGCCATTGGTGATGCCACTAAACTAAATTAAGTTATAGCTAATGCTCAAAGCTATTGAAAATACTTTGAACTTCTCCCATTCTCTTCCACATCCAATCGGATGATGCCATCAACACTTGCCAATGACCAAGTTGATTTGGGTCAGATGCCATGTGGTCCAGCATAGTAGAATGGAGTAACAACACACATCAAAGCTTCTTTTCCACTCTTTCTTTTTAAAATTTCTTTCTTGCTTTCTGTAATTCTATGTTGAAACTTGTTGTAAAGTATGAGTATACCCTTGCTTAAGTCATGTATCATCTAAAATCAATCAAATATTTTCTTTTTTTCTTTTTTGTGTCTCTATTTTATTGCTAGGTTTCTTACTTTAGGAGGTTCTTAATAATTATTAGGGTAATTAACAATAGGGGCTTATGCTTGTAGGAAGTCAATGTTCCCATAACACTTGATAACACACTTTAAATTAAAACAAATTCTAATTTACAATTTGAGGTTGCTCTCGGGGTCTCCACTATCCTGGCCTGCCAAAATCAATCCCACAAACTCTAGCATACCTAGTGGGATATGACTTCTCCTTCAAGTATAGAAACCTAGTTAATATGATATAGGCATTGATAAAGTAGAATTATGATTGAAGATTGATCAATTTTATTTTTCTTTGTAGAAGAACGAATCAAATGGTAATAACAAAGAACATCTCCACCCCAAGATACACCAGTATCCTAGGGGCAGGATCAGCTATGCATTTACCTCAATCAATGGTTGCTATAGAAGTAGCTAAAGTTCAGATCATGTTCAGAACCACTCTAAGGTTGTCCAGTTCAAGAAAGCATCTATTATTACACTAACTGAGATTGTTGTCATGCAGAATCAACTTATTTTTCACCTTCTATCAAAGGGAAATAGGCCTAATATCATCTTCCCTAATGAGAATGGCTATTCGGATGAAGAGCTAGAAGGCATGCCTTAATCAAAAAGGATATCAATCTTCCAGAGGCTAGGATCAAAATGAAGCTTATTTTTTGGCTGCCTTCACCCAATTCTTATAGGGGATGGTCAAAAGTAAATCCAAACATAGGAATCAATGAAGAAGATCTCATCCTGATTGTCACAAGTAAAGGGAAAGCTGCTGGGATTTTTAGCCAACTTGGGAAATCTATCCTCAAATGAAGTCAGTCATTACAATCCCTACCTCCAACTCTTTTGCTCCATTAAGCAATTAGAGAAGGGTAGTAGCAAATCACAGGGAGCATAATGTTGCCTTAAAACTATGGCAAAAGGGTAAATTGCCAAACAAAATAATAAAGTCACTATAAAGCTATAACCCAGCATGAGGGTTCACAAAGGGAGACCACTCACACTATCAGAGTTATTTCTTATCATGATACTAGGAGGGATGCAAGCTCACTCCCCAAGTATCCAAATGCCAAAAGAAAGCTACCTGAGTGAGCCTTATTGTTGAAGAAATAGAAGAGAAGAGGGCCCTTGTGAATCAATCCTTACTACTACATGAAAGAAAGGGTGTGACAACTTACTCCATGAGAAAACTCTTGAATGAGATGACTTGATCGAGGGGAGAAGTTATCCTTAACCCAAAGCCCATACCTACTCCTTAAGACATAGACCATCATGTTTTGACAAGAGTCTTGATTATAACTAAAAGCTCCAATCAAGAAATGACCATAGAAGCACTATAAGAATAGCTGAGATAGTAAGACAAAGAGAAAAATGAAGCTCAAAAGAAGTCATTGAATTGATGGAGATGATGCTACAAATAAACTAGAAGCTCAGTAAGTTGGAATGGTCTCAACAGCCATCCTAAGTAGCCAAGGTGGCGGATGGTGCATCTCCTATAGATGAGATCCACAAAAATGTACACCCTTTGCAAGCACTTCCTCTGGTAATGGATTCCCAATCCCCAATTTTAGAGATCCCTCACAACATGAACTCGCAGCATACATACAATAGTAGGTACAATGAATGTTAGTTACATAGTTGAGACTAGGAAGTAAGATGGGTAGGGTAAATAATGCTAGCAAACCATACCCTCGCCATCATGACTAAATGCCATATCCTAGAGGCTATAAAGTGCCTAGTTTCAAATAGTTCAATGGTATAGGCAATTATGAATAGAACATAGCTCACTTTGTGACTCTGTGTGGAGATTCAAATATTAGTCCCTCATTGTTACTATGCCAATTTTCAGCAAGCTTGATAGGAGTAGTATTCGAGTGGTATGCTAGTTTGTAACCGGAATCCATACAAACTTGGGAACAAATGAAAGAGGCTTTCCAAAGTAGGTTTAGAAGAGTCAGTAATAAAGTAACCATTGCAAATATTATTTGAACACCAAACCATGACAATGAGTCAATTCTAGATTATATCACATGGTGGCGAAATCTCAACATTAATTATTAACAACCCATGAGCCAATTTGAGGCAGTGAACCTAGTCCTCATCAACATAAGAGGAGACTAGATGACACCTTATCTAAGTATCTCTTTTATCCATACATTCCAAGACCTCATCATGAAAGTCAAGAAGCTAGAAAGGATTGGCCCACCAACCTTATCTATTTCACAAAGTTTCAAGCCAAAAAAAGATAACATAAAGCATGGAGAGCCTTCCAAAAATGTGAGGGCTACATTCACAGCAACTAAGGAAAATAAACTTTCAAACCTTGCCATGAATAAGGGTAATCCTAAGAAGCCACCAACTCTTGGGAGAGATGGAGAAGTGGAATGATCCAATAATTTTCAACAAAGGCTTAGAAAGAAATATTCTTTCAAAAGAAAAAGAGTAGGTAAAATCTTCCAAGATGCCATAAAGTTAGGCCTCCAATTTCTAAAATCCAACAGTCTAGATGTGGCCAACAACATAGATCACCCAAAGTATTATCCTTGCCATAGAGTTTTGGGTCATACCATTGAAGATTGCTATGTGTTTAATGATTGGGTCGAGAAGTAATACCAAGAAGGCAAACTAACTCTCTAGAAGATAGCCCTATTTGAATGCATCAATCATATTACTATATTCAAGGACCATGAATCACTTGCCAAATTCTTCTTCGGGGAAGATGCAATATGTACCTCCAAACAAAGGCACTTATGGAATGTCTACATTTCAAAAAGGCTAAATAAACTAATAAATAAAATGACTAGAAACCTTAAGGAGCCTATGATGGTAATGAAGAAAGTCTCATCAGAGCAAACTGCCTCACTTACTCAAAGCATCAAGAAGAGAAAGAAGAGAAGCAAGAAGATGAAGCTGGTTTAGCTAGATGAATACAATGTTAAGAAACCAGCAATCCAAGAATACATCAATGCTCTAGATGAATATGTTTAGGGAGAAAGAGGACAAGTAAATCTTGAAGAATTCTTTCTTGACAAACTTAAACCTTTACTAGAGGACCCTAATGCAACAAATGGAAAAAGTGAACTTCTGGTGGTAATATGCTCTACCATATTTAATGTCAAAGGTTTACAACCAAGTCAATCTCCAATCCATCACTTCAATAATAAGGAAGTTTAGGGTGTAAGGCAAGAAAAAGTGGATAGATTCACTAGGGATATTATTGATGAAATGAGAGATCCTATAGGTTTCCCTGAGGGTTGCTTCTGAGATGAATATCTCAGAGAGTAGTTTACCCCAAGGTTTTAAGTTTCAGCCGAAACCAAAATGAACCTATAAAATTTTTTTTTGGGTTTAGGGTTTACTGTACGTCTCTTGCAGGTGGCGGCAAGCAGAGCGAGTGTGTGGGCGAGCGCGGCGGGCGCGGGGTGGCCGCAGGGTGCACGGCGTGGCCGCTGGGCATGTGGACGGCCATAGGGCATGCAAGGCGCTGCCGGTGAGCTCGGCATGCGTAGGGCGGCCGCAGTGTGCACGGGGCAAGCTCAGCACGTGAGGGGCAACCACAGTGCACTGGAGGCGAGCTCAATGCGTGCGGGGCAAGCACAGTGCATCAGCAGCGAGCTCAGCACGCGCGGGGAGAGCGCAGCGTGCCCGTAGCGAACTCAACGCGTCGGCGGCATCTCCGGCATCTTCGGCATCCCCGCGCGACATCTCCGACGAGCTCAGCGACCATGACATCTCTAGGAAGTCGGGCTCAACTGGCAGGGAGTGTAGCGCTCCTGTGGTGAGTGCAGCTCGGCTGGCAAGGGCAGTTCAACCAGCGATGGCAGCTCGGCCGGTGAGCTCAGCTCGGCCAGCGAGCGCAGCTCGGCCGGCAAGTGCAGCTTCCCCCGTGCTGTCAGTCTAGGGTTTACTGTTCTCCACTGTTGGTTTATTTTATTTGGTTAATCACAGGCATAATCACTATAGTTGTTACTGTTGCTTTGTTTTTTCCCGTAAATCACGGGTCGATGGGTATGGGTCGGTGCTTATTGATTGATTAATTGTTGGTTAGTGTGCTTTGTTTTTTCCCATAGATCACGAGTAGATGGCTGTGGGTTAGTGCTGATTGATTGATTAATTATTCGTTAGCGGCAAGTGGATGGATTTTATGGCTTATATATACTTAGTGCAAACTGCGAAGTTTGCAGACAATATCATTTGAGATTTTGTGGATCTATTGGTATTCAGTCATTTCAGTTAAAGAGTTTTGTGGATCTATTTCTGTTTCAGTTGTAGAGGTAAGAAATTTTCATATTGATAATTGATGTATCATAAATAATATGGTTTTCATACTGAGATTTGAATTGAAATGAAGAAATTGTCTTCCTACATGTTTCTATTATTGGCTCAGATTCTAAATATTTTTGTCTATGGTTCTTGGAAGTTAATATGTTAAAAATCTGTTAATTATGTACTTAATGATGTATTTAATGATGTATTAAATTATTTATTAAAATATGCATTATGTACTAAATTATATATTATTAATTAAATTTTATATTACGTATTAAATTATGTATTTTGTATTAAAATATGTATCAAATTATGTATTATGTATTACGTTATGTATTAAATAATGTATTATGTATTAAATTATGTATTAAATTATGTATTATGTATTAAATTATGTATTCCGTATTAAATTATGTAGTATGTATTATATATCAAATTATGTATTAAGTATTAAATTATGTATTTAATATTAAATTATGTATTATGTATTAATTTAGGTATTAAATTATGTCGTATCTATTATGTACTAAATATTAAAGTATGTATTAAATTACGTATTATGTATTAATTTATGTATTAAATTATGTATTAAATTATGTAGTACGTATTATGTATTAAACAATGTATTATGTATTAAATTATGTATTACGTATTAAATATTAAATTGTGTATTAGAATATGTATTATGTATTAATTTATGTATTAAATTATGTATCAAATTATGTAGTATTTATTATCTATTAAATTATGTATTATCTATTAAATTATGTATTACGTATTAAATTATGTACTAAATATTAAAGTATGTATTAAATTACGTATTATGTATTAAATTATGTATTACGTATTAAATATTAAATAATGTATTATATTACGTATTAGTATTAATTTATGTATTAAATTATGTATTAAATTATCTATTAGGTATTAAATAATGTATTAATATTTTTGTGAAAATTATGTATTAAATTTAGAATGGCGAGATTAACATGGAAATTAGCTAATAAATCAAAAAATAGGTTAGTAAATCCTAAATCCTAAAGCTTATATCCTAAATATAAAGTTATTTATTCCTGTGTACATTAGTTAGTATTTAATTATTTATTAATTAATTTATGTGAAAATAGGGTTTTTTCCTTAATCATAGGTAAATTTTCTTTCGCCAACATTTGTTTTGTTACTGCTACTATTGTATTGCATATGGCTCCAAAGCAAAACGTGCATCGCGATGACGATATTGCATGGCAACACTATGAATTAGTGGATGCAGAAAATCGAAAAGTTCGTTACAAATGGTGTGATCATATGCTTAGTTCTAGAATTACAAGATTAAAAGAGCATTTAGGAGGAGTCACCGTCTCAGTTCGCCAATGTGAGAAAGTCCCAAATGAAGTGGGACAAACATTTCGGGCAATGGTACAAACCGACAGACCAAGTAGAAGAAAAGATAATACCAAAAAATCACGCTTTGAGCAAGAACTTCTCAACCGCTATAATCCAGATCCCAGACAAGTTTCTGATGATGAAGATGATGATACCGAGGTTCAGGAAGTAATTCGCGAAAGTCAAAGATTGTACGAGGAAAGTCAAGGTGGTGCTGGTACTTCCGAGACAGTTCGTGATCGCCGAACTACTAGTTTCAGAGAACGACATACACAGCGACACACACTAGCCCCTTCAAGAGTAAGAGGGGATTTTCATCTTTCTGACATCGGATTTATAAATATTTCTCCAATTGACCCATTTCTATTGAAACCAAGAGATGATACTCAAATAAATTTGAGAACAGTATCAACTAATTTTCAGAAGGCAAAATAGTGGTTGGGTAGGGTAGTATCCAAATTTTTTTTCTATAATCATGTTCCATTTCATTTAGCAGATGGCAGTTGCTATCATGGAATGATACGTGCTGCTCAAGAGGTTGGCCCAGGAGTTCCTCCACCAAGTGCTCATGAAATTTCTGAAAAGCATCTCAATCTTGAAGTTGAAGAGATGACTGCTTTTATCCAGACCTTCCAAAAATATTGGAATGAATTTGGGTGTACCTTGATGTGTGATGGATGGAAGACACAAAATAGTAAATATTTGATAAATTTTTTAGTATATTGTCCTGAAGGGACCGTTTTTCTCAAGTCAGTTGACACATCAGGGGAGTCGAAGACTGGTAATTTCTTATATCATCTGATTGATAGTGTCATTGAGGAGATTAGGGAATCAAGAGTGGTACAAGTCATAACTGATAATGTAGCTCTACTGGTATATACTGGAAAAAAGTTAATGCAAAAAAGAAAATATCTTTTCTGGATACCTTGTACAGCTCACTCTATTGACTTAATACTGAAGGATATGGATAAGGATCCTGATATTAGAAAAGTAGTTGAGGAGGGTCAGAAGTTGACGTCATTTATTTATAACCATGCTTGATGTCTTGAACTGATGAGAAAGGAACATGGGGATAAGAGATTATCAGATCAGACATTACTCGATTTGCTACACAATTTATCTCCTTGGATTCCCTGTATACTCACCAATAGACACTGAAGAGATTATTTACCAGTGAAGAATATGATAAGCATTATTTGAAGTTGAAACGGTCTGAGAAAATTCTTTCTGAAAAATTTTACAATCAAGTCTTGAACGAACAATTTTGGGAATCAGTCGAAAATGTAATTGAAATCTTCAGTCCATTAGTTAAAGTGCTTCGAATTGTTGACTCAGATGATCATTCACAGATGGGGTTTTTATATGAAGTAATAGAACGAGCAAAATTACAAATAAGACAACATATAGGAATAATTGAATTTCAGAAATGGGAGAAGATTATTGATCGTCGTTGGGACAAAACATTATCTAAAGATGTTCATGCTGTAGGTAATTGAGTAAAGAGTCATTTTATAGCACTTTACTAAGTTATAATGATACTATTTTTGATTTATATTTAATCATCTTATAAGATACTTTCTGAATCCAATATTTCAATATACCGATGAGATCAACAATAGTAATACCATTCTCGAAGCACTGTGTAAGATAATCAAGAGGATAGAGTAAGATATGAGAACAAGGATATTAGCATTACGCGAGGTAAATTGTAAATCATTATTTTTTTTACATAATTAAGAAAGTTCTTAACTTGAGTATGTTTATTAAACAGGCAGACAATTTCAAAAAAAAAGTTAAGGACTTCGGCACACAACAAGCAATTGTAACTATTAGGGGTGATATCCTGGTATAGTTGATGTTCAATAATTATACATATTTTCTAATTAAATTTATATCAACTTATTAATAATTTTTTTCTCATAAATTGTAGCTAGATGGTAGAGTATTTACGGGTGGCATGCAATACCTAATCTTGCAAAGATAGCCATTAGAATTTTAAGTCAAACTGTTTCAAGTTCACAATGTGAGAGGAATTGACAACTTTTAGATTAATCCATACGAAGACGAGAAACAGACCTAAAATGAAAAAAATTGAAGAAACTTATTTTCTGTCATTATAACATGCGTTTAAGAGCCCGAAACTTACAGAGGAGACATCACTAGAGGATGAGGTAATCAACTTGTCTGCCATATTCGAAGATGATGATCCTGTGATAGAGTGGATTCGAGAAAGAGAAGAACCTATCTTAAATCATCCTCAAACACAAGAAGCTATTCGTCATCTCTTAGATAAAGAAGCAGAAGAGGAATCTGACAAAATGCAGAATACTTCTGATACAAGTGATAGTAGCAATGGTGGTACAGCTGGTGATACCAATTTTCAACAATCACAATATGATGACTTATCTTCATCTTTTCCACTGTATGGAGGAAATGAGTTTTTAGACTCTAATTTATATGACAGTTATGTGCCACAATATCCATATGATTCACATGGTAGACAAGATGTCAATCAAGGTCCAACAGACAATGTGAGCTCTAGCTACTATGACGGTTATCATAGCAAGATGTCTTCTTTCAATCCAGGATATCATTAGTCAATGCAGGACCATATGATTTCGTACTATCTGCATGCTGAACAATACTATCGATCACAACTCCATCGTACTGATGAGTATGGTGATGAAGAATACCATTCTTTTCAAGATCCACCTCGGAAAAATATGTGGTTATAAGATGTGGATTTATGTCATTTATGACAAGATGTTTTCATTATTATCTTAAATTGATATCTTATTGTAATTTTATGACATTTAAATTTAATGTCTATATGGTTTATTTTATCGCATGATAATTTTATCTAATTCATTAGCACAATTTATTGTAATCTTTTCCTTCTAACGGATTTTTTATTTTCTATTTTATATTCATAGAGCATGACAATTATAAGATATTTCTTTTGGAAACAGATAATGGCAAATCCAAATGATTATATTACAGTTCCAGACCAAGTTACACTGAAAGCAGGAAGAATAATTATGTTCATTCTTCACCAAAAACTTATATTTTATCGTAGAATGATTCCACCTTCGGCCTATGATATACTTGGACAAGCTTTAATTGAGCAAGCATTATAAGACCATGGAAGAGTAAATGATCAAATTTATCGTGTCTCTCAATAAGGTTTACTTAATGCTGTCAATCAGCATCTTGCCATAATTTTCCCTGAACACTTCGCACAGTGTGATATTTATTTCTCATGGGTTATTAGACCACTTTTACTATGTGTTGTCAATAAATATGATTATCATTTTCATTTTGGACCTTCGATATATGGTTATATTTTAGAACCGCTGTCATGAAATCGTGCAGAGCTAGTTGTTTTGGCTTGTATGCCTACAAATACTCTTTCGGATTATCCAGGTACTGAATTTGTAATTCCACACCCTGATGTTCTAAACTCAACTGATGATGATTATGATGATTTGTGGTATTATCTTAGAATTTATAAATTATGTATGTGTGAAGTACATTTTAATGAAAAGTTAAATTTGCTTATGTTAATTTTTAACTTTTAATCATATTCATATTACTTCTTGTATATTTTTCTAATACACTAATATATATTAAAAGTAGACTATATCAGTGACTAACTATCAAAATTAATTTTAATTAACTAAAATAATATTTAATATTATGGTAAAATTAAGTATAAATTTATTCCTAATTTTTCAAATTTTTTCAATTTTTTTTCAATATTTTATCGTACTTTTAATTTGAAGTCAAAGTACAATCAAAATATAGTCAAACTCTGGTCAACACATAATTAATAATTAAAAAGAAATCTTTCGGCCGAAACTGAAACGACCAAAACGTATCGATTTTGCTGTGTCCCGAAACCAAAACCGAAACCGCAACTATAAACCTTAGTTTACCCATGAGTACAACTATGACATGCTCAAACTATAGTAGATATTGTGAAAGAGCTAGATACAACTAACATGAGGTTTGTCAGGAGCCAAATACAAATTCTGAATAAGAATACAAAGGCTATGGCTGTCTACATGGAAAGCATGGCAAATGCATCAAGAGGATGGAGAAGGTGCTAGCAAAAAGACAAAGCCATATAAAAATATAAAAGACCTCATAGGAGTGGTGAGAAACCACTTACTGACCCTCACTGGGATTAGAACGATCACTTGTGCTACTTACTCCAAATACGGATCAAGAAAGATAGGCATTATTGAAGAGAGTTATCTAAGTCTATAACCTCTTGTTGCATGGTGAGTCATACATCTGAGGTAAATGCTAACGAGCTACTATCCCAACCTCAATTAGGCAATTCAGCAACAAATGCTCAACCCATTAGGTTTGATAAGGTCCCAATCCTAGAACCTATCAAAGGATGTGCTTTGTCATCGTTAGAGGAATTATGCATACAAGGCATGGACAGTGAATATGACTTTATGTCTAAGTCAGAGCAACTTGATGGTCTCTTCAGAAGGCCCTATACTAGTAAGAGCCAAAGGAAGAAGTAGGCATTCGGGAGAGGATCAAGTGAGCTAATGCTAAGGCTCATTCTACCCCTACATCAGGCCAATTTGAATATCCACAGTCAAACCAGTCTAGATATCCACAAGAGAAATATCCTAAATACAAAGTCCTCAAGAGGGTTATGCGAGCAAATAAAATAGAAGGGTTCATCCAAAGAATTTTTGAAGACCTCTCTAAGAGGAAACCTTGCATGCCTAATTTTGATGTTGAATGGGATGATTATCAAGCAATCACATCCTTGAAATATATTTGGGGAACTAATAACTAGGGGCAAGGGTCAACCATCTCTTGTTGCATAATTATCTCAGAAGTGATCCCAAGAATGAACCTTATTAGTCTTATGATGCTAGATTTCAACTAAGGAGAGCAAACCAGGTACAACTTTGAGATGGAAAGGTGTTATCTCTGAGACAATCTCCAATGCCTAGGGATAAGAGCATCCCTAAGGAAAAGGAAAAGGAAATTTAGATAAGTGAGGGTATGGAGCTCTCGCAAGCTGAACCTACACCCAAAAAGGTGGAATACAACATAGTAGCCCACCTCAAGAAGATCCTTGCTATGTTGAGTAAGTTTGATATCTTAATGATGTCATAAGAACTCAGGGATACACTAGTGGACATCTTGTACAATTTGGCTAACTACCAAGCATACCTTTTGAAGAGAAGATGGAGGAGTCTTTGCTTACAAGCCAAACTCCAACTATCACCTTCACAAATGATGACTTGTTACCTAAAACAATAGATCACAATAGACCATTTTATGTCACAAGGAATAACAATGGGATCAATGTCAATTGCATCCTGATTGACCTAGGTTCCTCAGTTAATTTGATGACTCTCTGAACTCTAGGAGCTCTAACTTTGGATGTGTGCCACTTATAGTCCTAGATTATAATTATATGAGGGTTTAATCAAAATAGCCAAAGAGCTGTGTGAGCCATAACTATCCCTCTAAAAATAGGTGAAATAATGACAAATGCTAAGTTTTATGTGATTAATACTGATGCATTATACAAAGCACTACTAGGGAGGCTCTGGGTATATAAAAATAAAGTAGTGCCATCAACCCTACATCAATGCCTCAAATGCTCCGAGGATGGTAAAGAACACTAAATTAACAAAGATATACACCCTTTTGATGTTCATGAGGTACATTATGATGATATAAAATACTATCAGAGATCTGATATTGATAGGGGTCTACTTCCATTAGTCAAGTAAAGCAAAAGATTGCTAGACTGATCTTTGCTCCTCCTCAGCTAGGAAGTGATTATGACCTAGTCTCTTTAGATGAAGAAGCCCCACAAGTCTATCTGAGTGGTTATACTTCTAATGAAGATGATAATAGAGGTCTCTCTCCTTGTTACTAAAATTTTGAAAGACTTATTTAAGCTGTTAGATAAGCTAAGCATCAATGTCATGGAAGAATTAATGACTTTCTACATTCCTACATGGCATAAAGGAGAAGAGAGAAATACTATTTTATAAGTCAATCGCTTGTGCCCCAAGCACACATGAAATCTTAGGGACTGAAGATGTAGGGGATGATGATGACTATTAACTAGTAGTCATGCCTAAATATTTCTCAAACTAGCTTCATCAAATAATCAACAAATCTATGGACATTCACAAACAAAGAGAGAGAGTTGTTCCTTCAAGAATCTATGGGATCCACCCTAAGAACATGCTTACATTCCTAGAAGAGGAAACAAGAACACCAAAGGACTAGGCTATATTACTCCAAACACCCACATGTGTCTTATGGTCACCATTGGACCTCTCTCTGATATTCAAGTTGACCAGACGATATCAATACTCCTTGACACATGCATCGAGGTGATCATAACTTTTTAGACATCACAAGAAGGTGACATCCTCGATGGAATTTCATTAGAACCAAAATAAAGGGGGCATGACGCAACCAAAATGCCTTTAGATGAACCTTCACCAAACCTCACTCAATATAATGAATCACTTGGTGAAGAAATAATGCTCAAACCAAAAGAAGATCCACTGAACTTGAGGACAAGGGGCAAGCCACAACCAATGAACTGATGGAGATCAATCTAGGCTCAAAAGAGAACCCCAAGGCAACTTTCGGGAGAAAGCCAAACCCAGCTTAGAGTAGTAATCCAAGAGTACATTGACTGCTTCACATGGAGCTATAAGCAGATTCCTAGACTAGATCCTGAAGTTGCATTCCATAAATTGGCCATCAATCCTGAGTTTTCACCTATCAAACAAGAACCTATGAAGATGAAACTTGACCTAGAATAGAAGGTGATAGAAGAAATAAGGAAACTAATTGAAGGACACTTCATCAGTAAGGAAAAATACCTAGATTGGGTGGCAAGAATTATGCCATTTAAGGAAAAGAATGGCCAAATCCGCATTTGTGTGGACTACAGGGACTTGAATAAAGTATGTCCAGAAGATAATTTTTCATTACCAATAATAGAAATCATGATTGACAACACGACTGATTTTGAAATATTCTCTTTCATGAATAGTTTTTCAGGATATAATCAAATCAAGATGCATCCTGATGATGAGAAACATATGCCTTTAGGACACCAATTAGCATTTACTACTACAAGGTGATGCCCTTCAAGCTTAGTAATGCAGGTTCCACTTATTAAAGGGTCATGACACACATCTTTAATGACCTTATATATCAGTTAGTCGAATGTTATGTGGATAAGTTGGTGATCAAAACCAAGTCCAAAAATATGCACACCTAAGACCTAAAAGTGGTATTCGACCACCTTAGAAAATATAACTTAAAGATGAATCCTATGAAGTCTATTTTTGAGGCATCATCAGGAAAATTCCTTAGCTTTGTTGTTAGTCATTGAGAGATTAAAATCGATCCATCTAAGATAAAAGCTATCTTGGATATGCCACCATCTAGGAATTTAAAGCAATTGAGGCCATTCCAAGGCTAACTCACATACATAAGAAGATTCATTTCAAACCCTTTTTAGAAAACATAGACCTTTTTTCAAGTTGATGAAGAAGGATACTCCATTTATTTGGGATCAAGACTGCCAATAGGCCTTTGAAGAGATCAAGCATTATCTCCTAAAGCCACTAGTTTTGGAAGTACCTCTACTTGATAAACCCCTTATCCTCTACACGGTAGCAATGGAAGGATCCCTAGGGGCACATTTTTACTAGAATAATAAGGAGGGTAAAGAAAATGCATATCTGAATAGAATGCTAGTGGGGGCAGAAAGCAACTATTCCCCCATTGAAAAGCATTATTTAGTGCATTTGCTTTCTCATCAAGTCATTTTAATATCAAAGATCGATCCTATGAAGTACCTAATGACTAGGCCTATACTCACTAGAAGGCCAGCAAAGAGGGCATCAATTCTCATGAAATATGGTATTAAGTTCACTCCCCAAAAGGGAGTCACCCTCACCAATTTTTTTGCAGTTTATCTAGTACCGAACGATTCTAGCACCTTACTCCCTGATTCTCCTCTTACTCCCAAATACTAATGCACTGTGGGCCTATCGCATCTTATATCGACCTCTTACCCAATCAATGCCATATGCATTAGTATTTGGGAGTAAGGTAGCCTTGCCACTGGAAGTGTAAATCCCCTCTCTAAGGATTCTCTTGCAAGAAGAAATCACAAGAGAAGATAATATTCATCTTTCCTTTGATGAGCTAGACTCCTTAGATGAGACAAGACTTATGGGCCAACAAAATCTAGAAATGTATTGAGCATAAATGTTCAGGGCTTACAACAAGATGGCTCAGCTTAGGTCCTTTAAAAAGAGAGAAATGGTCTTAGTCCTGAGAAGACCCATAATCCCAAATCAAAACAAAAAAAAGCAAGTTCAAGCCTAATTGGAAAGGCTCTTATATCATTGAAAGGATATTTGAAAGGGATACTACCAACTAATTGATGATAAGAGGGAAAGGCCTACACCACCAATCAATGATTGATTCCTCAAAAGATACCATGCCTAAGCCCTAAGGGCAACAACAATAATAACCAAAAGTGCTTTGTTTATAACAGAATGTCTGGCTTCCTCAAAAAGGGAATATCCAGTCGAACATGCACTCCATGTTTCTTAAGGCAAAACATGGACACAAAATCTCATCCATTTTGTGGTGACAAGCCAAGCCCATTTGGCATGGCGATCAAACCTGCATTTTCACACGGGGCGAATCAAGCCCACTTCCACATAGCAAACAAGTCCACTTCTATAAGGCAAACCAAGCCTACTTTCATGTGGCAAATTAAGTCCACTTTTACATAGCAAACCAAGTCCACTTCTACATGGCAAATTAAGTCCACTTCTATATAATAAACCAAGTTCACTTTCACATGGCAAATTAAATCTACTCCTTGTGACAAATCAAGTTGGCTTATTATAGCAACTCAAGCCTATACATATGTGGCAAGTCCATCATCACATATTAACAAACAGAGAAATCAGAACTCATTTTGCATGGCTATGGTGCAAAAGGAAAAAAAGAAGGGATATGTGAGGTTGCAAGACCAAATATAATGCAAAGCAAAGAAATTCCATAAAGCAATGATGATATCCCTAAATAAAAAAGACCAAAACAAGCAAAAGTCACAAGATAAAGAGGATAAGAATAATCCTAAGATACATAAAGCCTAAATAGCACTTTCGATGATTGTGGCAACTTAGTGGTCACTTGGTCATGCTTCTTCATCATCATCAGAAGGAACAAGTGATACATTAGAAGATGGAGGATTTTCAAAAAGAAGGGAATAGTGGGTCATTACCTAATGTTGGTGATAGTGGATGCATTCCCATGGAAACATCCCTTGACTAAAGCATGACCTAGAAACCATGTCTATAACAAGGGCAAAATTAGTACATATACAACTGAAAGTTTTGGTAGAGTTTAGATGTCCTTCATCATCAGAGTCTGGAATATCATTGAAAGGGCCTCCAAAATCCTTGTCCCCCTAAAAAAGAAAGAGATTCTCGACCAAAAAGGAGGAGAGAAAAGGAAAGAAAATTGCTAGCATATGGGGATACTCATATCTGATGAATGGACAACCAACACAGGCAATAGAGAAGCCAGTTGGACCACTCTACTAGAACCTATATCAAGAGACTAACATATTGGTGTTGGTGAAGGAAGGGTCACCCCTGGTCCTGCATCCATGTCAATAATGGGAAATGAAGAAATTGAGTTCCAATATGGTATATGCAAACCCACCCTCACACCCCCACCTACAAGCGGGCCTATATGTGTCACCGAGTGCCTTGGAGTATTGGTCACACGGCGGTCATATATAGTTCGAGGTACCTTCTGCCTCAAGCCCAATCTGGGACCTGTGTTACCCCAAAAATGGCCATTGCTAACTTTGTAAGAAGGGATAGATCACTCTCCACAAGATCTAGGGTGAGTAAATTTACAAGCTGGAGCCTTCTATGCCTCTTAAGTCCTCTACCATTTTAATCCTCTATTGCTCGCTGCTTGCTTTTTCCTACTGCATGAATCATCCTCGACATGAGTGAGATGTAGCCAATATCTTGCTAACTATTTGAGACATGATGGTGGTGAAGGAGAAAGAACATTCTTAGAAAAACCCTGATCATACTCGAATTGCCAAAATTGATGTGGATTATAAGACTCCATAGCTAAATGCTCTCTAAAATGAAATGGAAGCATGCCATGATGCAAAGAGATAATATACTCATAAGTCTCTGAAGATAAGACAAGCCACATCCACTAACATGTTAGAATCATGAAGAGTGAAGGGAAAAACTTGTCACTCAAAATTTCGAGGATCCCGCATATGCTTTCTAGCTTCTCTGGGGAAGAAAGTAGAAGTGACTATATCCACGATCTGAATTATCTTATGAAGTGAGATGAATGTAAATGGCATAGCTTTTGATTCCATCACTAGGCTCCAACTCAATATACAACCTCTTAAAGTGGGCATAAACCCAAGCATAAATAAAATGAATGGGGAACCAAACCAAAGAACCACCTAGTCTTGTAGGACTGTCCACCATTGCTCTAAGACCGGTATATATCAAACCAAGCACTGCAGGGACCAAGGCAACCCTCTGCCTATGCGCTATCGTACAGGCCATTGCAAATGTCTCTGGACATATATACTACCCATTGTGTGTCATGACGAAGTGACAAAGTCATAAATTGATGAAGACAGCAAACTAAGTCTTGGGGCTGAATTCTGGAAAGATGTATATTGTATCACGCATAATCTAGTTAAATTTGGTTGTCTCTCTTGTTAGACTTCTTGCATAAAAAATCTTGATCCAACAGTTGAAATATACCCTCTTCTAATTATTTGGAAAATGTGCCACTAACCACTCATAAACTATGAGGAGATTGCACAAAGCATAATAGAAGTCAAGACCTACATGATGATCAATAGGGATCTACTCATCATAAAATGTCCCCAAGGATGGGGATCCTGACTAGTTATTTTATATCCCAAAAGAAAATACTGACCTCACCATATGGAGTATGTAAGCTATTAGTGGTATGATTCCGTGATCATGCCATGCAAAATCCCTAAGTCTCTAGCATATTGTCCCTTAGACACTATAACTCCTTATAGGATACTGAGTCTTGCAAGTTGGGCTAAGAATTGAGACACTACATTATCAACCCACTCTAAATAATTCTATAGAATTGGTACTATGCCAACATGTAGGAATGATTGCCCCCAAATAGATGAGCAATCATTAAGAATGCGAAAGCCCAAAATCTCTAAAGATTTCCACTATTTGAAATGCCCAACTGGTTCTAGAATGAAGCAACCACCTGCCCCATCAACACATAATGTCCCTCTCTTTAAAATGTGAGATAAAGGATGAAAATTATCAAAATGCGCCCGATTTCGATCTTCTTGGGACCAGTATACATGGCTTCTTCAACATCAGTCCCAAAAACTAGAAGGAAATGGCATAAAGCCAAACCACTTTCCTCCCCAATCCTCTCAATCCCAAAGGGTTCCATGGTACCTTCAGAAAAAAAATGGGAGCCAGGAAAATAAGAGAGAAGGGGGCAAAAAAAAAAGACACTATTGTGAGGAGACAGAAAAATAAACATGCAAACTTACTGATCAGACACTTACGGAAGTAGTAATGGGAAGTAAGACACTCACTCTTCTTTTCGCATCCACTTCCTTGGCCAAGAAAACTCATGAAGTGGATACGAAGGGGGCACCTTATTTAAGTAAACTTTGAAGCCCTACTCGGAATTTGAGGTGGACTCCTGACGAGACAAATTTAGACATTAAATCCAAGCCCAAATTTGGATCAAAGGCTAAAATAAGATTTGGACTAAGTTAAAATTTATAAATAAGCCCCTAAATATTTTTATTTCTAGATAAGTTTGAGCTTTTATTCAAAAAGGACTTTGAAAGTTTTAGAATTTGACAAATATGTCTTTTTTTACAAAAAGCCACTCGAAATTTATAAAATCATATTTTGGTCTGATTTTTTTGGAAAATTCACAAATAACTCCCTTGAAATTCAGAATTCAAAATGGTACAAAATTTAAATTTTCTCATCAAGGAAACAAATTCCAATTAATTACATGTCAATCATAAGATTTTGGAATATAATTTCATCACCAATCCAATCCTATTTTTTTCAACAATGAAATCAGTCAAAGATATCAAGATTTAATCACACTCATATAACATTCCGAAATTGATTCAATTGAAGATTTGATTTTGAATCTTCCTAAGCCTATACCTACAAGGATAGAGAAGGGGGCAAGAAGATTAGAAGCTATCATTAGAAGGAGACTAGAATGGGGAAGAAATAAAGAAATTGTGAGGGGTCAGTATATATAGCTCTATTCTTTCTTTTTCTTCCTTCAAATTCTTCTCTTCCATTTTTCTCTTTTTTGCCTTCAAGAAATTCTCGAGTACCTTTTGCTACTCTTGATGTCATCCTCTCCCCCCTACATGGCCACTGGCAGCCTCAACACTGCCTCAAACCTACGCCTTTGGCCTCAGCCCAGCTAACCCACAATAAGCCCTGGCCATCCATCCTCTATCTATAAGGACCAACTGCAAGTCACTTGTAGCCTCCTCTGCATGTCAGAGATCCCAAGCACTGCTTCTCGTAGCTGATACCTAGCTGCCATAACTACCTCGAGGAGGCCACCTTCTGGATCTCTGTTTGAGACCCTCACCCATGCCACTCATTGGATCAACCTACCTAGACCTTGCACTCCGATCACCGAAAATCTCAAGCACTACACTCTACCATCAAATCTGCCACCAGCAAACTACCCTACGCTACCTCTCCACCTTCACCCATGCAGCCATGCTCCAGCCTATGGCCCTCTAATCTCCAACCGAGCCACTCGACCTTCCTGTCGGTCCCACCTCACCCTAGGCTCGTTGTCCACTAACCTACACCTCCGCCAAGTCTATGAACACCTTCGCCCCACCAGTCCACTAGTGTCAACCTCCTCCATCACCTTGAGTCATAGTTGGCTCCCTCCTCATCCTCTGCCACCATTGCAGTTAGCTCCCCCTCGTCCCCTTCATAGCTCACTACCATATCAGGGCCAGATCGCGCTAGATCTAGTTGAGGTGGGCTATTGGCCCATCATGGCTTGGTGAGTTTTTTAAGAAGAAAGGGGCAAGGGTGTGAGGAAGAAGAGTAAAAGAAATAGAAGAAATAAAAAAATAAAAAAAGTTGCTACTCCAAAAAAAGAGCCTACAATAAGAATTCCCTTGTCTTGTTTTTCATGCCATCATTGCCGCGGCAATCTTCGATCTTTAGGACATTAATGGAACTTCATGAAAACTGTAGCCACCCGCATCCTCTTGAAGATGGTGAACCTTTGACATTGGCAACCATCCACGTCCTCTCAAAGATGGTGAACTCTCAACACTACTTCATGCTCATTTCCAAGCCAGCCTTCAAGCTTGCATTCATCTAATATTTAGGTTCACACTCAACCAGCCTTCAAGCTCACATCCAAGCTAGCTTCTTGGGCTCACACATAGATAGCCTTCAAGCATGCATCCAAACCAACCTTTGGGCTTGCATCCAAGCCAGCCTTTGGGCTCACACTTAGCCAACCTCGGGCTCACATCTAGCCAGCCTTTAGCATACACTTAGCCAGTCTTCTAGCTCACACGCAATCAACATTTAGGCTCGCATCTAAGTCAACCTTCTGGCTCACATCTAGCCAGGCTTCAGGCTCGCACCTCAGCTAGCCTTCAAGCTTACATCCAAGCCATCCTTTGAGCTCGCACTCAGCCAACATTTAGGCTCACATCCAAGTCAGGCTTCAGGCTCATACTTAGCTATCCCTGGACTCACATTCAAGCTACCCTTCAAGCTCACATTTAGCTAGCCTTCAGGTTTGCATCTATGCCAATCTTTGGACAGGCACCTCAGCCTTTGGGCTTATACTTATAAGCTAGCTTTCAAACTCACAACTTGAGCTTCCTTCATGTTTCGACATTTAAAGCCAGACCACAAGTCCACCTAAAATTATCATAAATAGCCAAGGACCCTCAAATCAAATTGATTAATTTGAAATAACTTGATCACAACAAATGGACAAAGGCCAAATTGACTCAAATGGACCTAAATTGATCGAATAACTGGAATAAAACCCAAATTGAGTTGGACTCAAAGTCTAGGTTACGTTAATCCAAATCAAATTACTTCATACCTAACTCTAATCTAGTTCAAGTTGGGATAATTCAAAATCAAGTTAACTCAAGATTAGACAAGGCTCAAAGTCAAACCAGAATCAAGCTAGGCTAAGCCTAAACTAAAATCAAGTTGAACTAAATTAACTTGAACTTAAGCCAAAGTCCAATAGACCCTAACTAGATGAAGGTCCAACACAAGGTCGAAATCAGCTCGAGCAAAATAAAATCAAACTCAAGCCAAAATCAAATCCTAAACATTAAATTGAATTGAATCAAATTCAAATCAAAATTAGTACTACTCCAACTTGAGTCAACAATTAGTATCTAACAAATATTCTTCTGAAGATCAATGCTAAGCTTGGTGGACTGAATTCATTAATTAACAGTCAGTGACTTTGATGTCTCACATAGTTCCCCTAGTCATGATATAAGCATCAATGTGAACCCAATCACCAAGGGTTCAAAATATGTCACTATCTTCCAAGAAGGAGTTAGGGAATCATAATTCAATTAAGTTTTAAATATCGAGTTGAATAAATTCAAACTCAAATCCAAGTATAGTATTGAACTGATCCAAACTGAACTCTAGCCTAAACCATATTAGTCTCGATAGAGCTAATTAGAGCCAAACTAAGTCCTACTAGGTGTGCTAAACACTCGGTAATGCTCCAAGGCCATAAATAATGGGTGGTGTTACCACCTTGGTCAAAACCAAAGCTAGCTTAAATAGAACTAAATGAGGTCAAATTGAATCCTGATGGGTGTGCTATGAAAAAAAAGGCCTTTGGCAATACTCCAAAGTTGTACCCAACCCTATAAACTATTTGTGATGCTACCAACTCAAAGGAGTTAAATGCCAACACGCTTAAAGCCATTTGCCACACTTCAAGCTAAGAAGTCACTGATGATGCACCTTCAAAGATAGTCAACCTCACAAGTAGTTGATGACCCAGTCCTCAAGCTAGTTAACCCCATAAAGCTAGTCAACCTCCTAAACAGTTGATTATGCAGTCCTCAAGCTAGTCAACCCCCAAAAATAGTTGATGATATAGCCCTCAAGCTAGTCAACCTGAAAAGTAGTTGATAATGCAGCTCTCAAAGATACTCAACCTCACAAGTAGTTAATGATGCAATCCTCAAGCCAATCAATCCCACAAGTAGTTGATGATACAGTTTTCAAGCAATCAACCTCACAAGCAGTTGATGACATAGCCCTCAAAGCTTGTCAACATCACAAGCAATTGATAGTGTTGTCCTCAAACCAGTCAACTCTCACAAGTAATTGATGATGCAGTCCCTCAAGCTAGTCAACCTTTGAAGTAATTGATGATGCACCCTTCAAGCTAGTCAACCCTTGAAGCAATTGATGACACACCCTTTAAGATAGTCAATCCCAAAAGTAGTTGGCGATATACCCTTCAAGCTAGTCAACCCCAGAAGTAGTTGACAATATGCCCTTGAAGCTAGTCAATCCTAGAAGTAGTTGATGATGCACCCCTCAAGCTACTCAACCCGAAAAGCAATTAAAAATACAATTTTCAAAGCTATACCAAATCTTATAGGCCATTGGTGATGCTAGTAAACTAAATGAAGTTATCACCAATGCTCGAAGCTATTGAAGCACTTTGAAATTCTCCCATTTCATCACATGTCCCATTATACGATGTCATCAACACCTACCAAAGACCAAGTCGATTTGGGTCAAATGCCACATGGTCCGGTGTAGGGAGCAGTATCATACATCAAAGCTTCTTCTCCACTCTTTCTTTTTTATATTTCTTTTATACTTTCTATAATTTTATGTAGAAATTCATTACAAAGTGAGGATATACCCTTGCTTAAGCCATATATCATCTCTTAAAATCAATTAAATATTTTCTTCTTTTCTTTTTTGTGTCTCTATTTTATTAGTTAGATTTTTTGCTTTAGGAGATTCCTGAAAATTGTCAAGATAATTCATAATATGGGCATGCGTTTGTTGGAAGTCAATGTTTTTACAACACTTGATAGCACACATCAAATTAAAATAAATTTTTATTTGTAATTCGAGGTCACTTCCGAGGTCTTCACCATCCTAGGCCATGAATATCAATCCCATAATGAGAAGTTGAGACATCTAGTCCTTAGTCAACTCAAATGTTAAAGGTTGCCTACTAGATGGTTTATTTATAGACTGAAATTAGCAGGGACACCACTAATGGGAATGCAAAAGGTTTCCCATTGGTGCTATGCTAATTCCTAGTTATAAAATCATCTATTCTATTGAGACCCTATTTCTATCTAACAAAATATATAACCTCAAAAAAATCAAGGTTATGCATTTCAAAACTGTTATCACACATTATTAGCAAATAATTTATGCTAATTTTAGGGTTTAAGTTTGTATTATTACCTCTTTCAACTTGTGTGGCACTCTTCTATTCCAAAGATGGTCTCTACGGTGTCCCCAATCTCAAGGTTCACACATCAGCATCTTAGAAAAGATGGTATACCCAATCCATAGATTATGTTCCCGTGAACACAATAGACTCTCCCATAGTAAGCTCCTTCTCGTATAATCATGTTGTGAGTCTACATTGGACTTTGGGCTAAAACTAGGTCATGGAGACTTTTGTTTGCACTACTAGTCCTTTGACTTACTAGTTATGCCCAGTGGGGTACAGTCCCTTAGCATATTTAAGGGAAAATAAGCATAGCTCACCTCCTTTTGAGATGGGACTTATGGAGGTCCACTCAAATAGCTTGTAGCCTTAGGTCTCACCTCTATATCTAAACCACCGAATCTAGTTGGACTCAATATTTAGACATAGGGGACCTAGGATGGCTCTACTCAAATATGGTTAGCTTGAATCCTAGATTTTCCTCATAATTATTTTTTCTTTGACCTAACAAAATACTTGAAAGTAAAATAGCACTGAGCACTTCACAAACACCCAAAACCCAAGAATTGAAAGACCTTTTTTTTCAAATGTAATAAATGTGAAAAAATAAATCTAGCATTAGGAGGTCCTACAAAGGTCCCATTCTATAGGTCTCTTTGACTAGTTATGGTTTGATTTTGGGTTTTAGTAAGTTAGTTCTTGAGCTTATTTTAACTCAACTCCTTTTTGGTGTCTGTATATTCCTCAATGATTCACACGCACAACCAAAAAAGTGTGCAAGGTCCCCAAGAAGGTTGTAGGAGCCTTCTCGCTAGGCTATGGTACATTGGCTCTAGCAATATTGCCTTTGAGTTTACCTACAAATGGAAAAGAAGAAGAAGAAAAATTTGTAAATTTCTTGGGTGTAGCATCTAACTCATGAGAATAGATGAAATCATAGAAAGAAAATAAACCTAAAACTTACCCACTGTCTTGACATAAGACAGCCTGAAGTTCTCTCCTTACCCTCTTTTTGGTGTCTAAGGTTTGAAATTAAAATATAATGTAATGAAAGAAACAAGAATTCTAATTTAAATGCATCAAATGAGATAAAAAAAAAATGAAAAAGATGGAGAAAAAAGGTGGAGAGATGTAGCCTATATCGCCAAAAGAGGATGGTAATCGAATGTCAATTCTTGGTGAAAACTTCAATGTCAACAAGGAATTTGACTTTAGATCTCAATAGAGTGCCTCGTGGTCGATGTGAAACTCCTTTTTTGTTAGAGTGCCAAGAATGCCATCCTCCAATCTTTCCCACAAGATAACGATTACTAGTATAAAATTTTAAGTTCCATTTTGCTAGTGGAGACAAGTGGTATTTATAGGTTGAAAAAAGAGTTATTTAGGATATATTTTGGCTGCTAATTTTGGGTGAATTTTTAGTTAATTGTAAATATGTGGCAGAAGGCTGGCTGCATGTGGAGGGCACATAATTAGGCAGTGGAGATTATGCCATGTCATCAATCCAAACCAGAGAAAATTTAAACTAAGGGCTAAAAGAGGTTTAGGATGCTAGCTAGTTGGCACCCTACTATAATAGGGGCGCCAGGATCTTGGCACCCTAATTTTGGGTGCTAAAAATCTAGCCAAAAATTCAAATTTTGGATTTTTCAAAATTTGAACTTTCAACCCATTTTCTCATAGTTTTCAGCCTATTTTCAGCCCTGTTTCTCATGGATTTGTGACCCATATTTCTTTTGTACTTTTTATACAAAAGTCAAGATTTTTAAAAAGCCTACTCACAATATAAATTTGTAAATAAACTCCTAAAATTTAAATTTTTACCAATAAATCTGTTTTAATGTGATTTTGTAGCAAACACTTTTAAAACATCCAAATCAATGTATTTTGCTGCAGAAATGCAAATTCTTTACAAATAGCCCCTAAATGTTTATAAATAGACCCCTAGAATTTGTAAAATTTCAATTATGCCCAATTTAGAAAGATTAAATATCACTTTTCTCATAAATATAAATTTGAGGTGGTTGAAAATATGAAAAAGCTGATTGGGGCAGGATACTTTTTCAAATAAAATCTTCAAAAATCATTGCATCGTGTAAGGGTTCAAATCATAGGGTTTGCCCAATGGGGCTGGTTTCGAGGCTGCATGTCTAGTGCTTAAAGAATCAAAAAAGGTAGGTATCTATAGTTCAATATTGAAACTTGACTTTGGTTCAAGTCTAGTTTGATTTGATTTAGGTCAGTTTCGACCCTATGTTGAATCCTTCTAAGGTTTGGGTTTGACCCAATTAGGATTTAATTATTATTGGAACATTATTAAATTTGGGTTTGATCCTTAATTGGCCTTTGACCAATCTAAGTCTGACTCTTAATGGATCTTTGATGAATGCTAGGTTTACCCTTGGATCCTTAATGGATCATGAGTTTGATCCTTATTGGACCCATATTGGGATCTTTGTTGGATTTGGTCTAGCATTGAATACTTATTGGATCCTCAATGGATTTTGGTTTGACCCTTATTAGATTCTTAATGGATCTTGATTTGACTCTTATTAGATTCTTAATAGATGCTTAATGTATTTTGGATCTAATCTTTATAGGATCTTGGATTTGATCCTTATCGGACTCTTATTGGATCGTTGATAGATTTTAGATTCAATCTTTGTTGAATCTTTATTGGATGCTTAATGGATTATGGACTCTATCATTATTGGATCTTTAATGGATCCTTAATAGATTTTGGATCTGATCCATGTTGGATCCTTGATAGATTTTAGTTCCATTCTTAAGTCCTTAATGGGATATGATTCTTATTAGATCTTTAATTGATCCTTAAAATGGATTCTGGATCTAATCCTTATTAGATCCTTGATGGTTTTGGGTTTGAACTAATTCACCTTGTGTTCACTTTTAACTTAGTTTTACTCGATTAGGGTTTAGTGCAAACTTGGTTTAATCCAATTAGGATTTTTTTACAACTCAATTTAACCCAATTAGGGTTTGGGTCCAGACCAACTTGGTATGGGTTCAATCCAACTGGACCTTATCAGGATTTGGCTTTGAATAGATTTGGTAAGGGTTCAACCCGATCAGGCTTGATTAAGATTCAGTTAGAAACAATTGGAACTAGTTAAGATTGGTGAGCCAATTTGATTTGGGTTTGATCCAATTTGGACCCCTTTAAGGTTTGAGTTTTAACCGATTTGGTTTGGGTTCGACCATATTAGAGTTGGCCTAGACTACTTTGGATCTATTTTAATTGTAGTTTAGTTTATTAATTTTATTTGATCAAATTTGGATCCATTTAATAGTTCATTCAAATCAAATCAGTTTGGCTTAGCTTAATCAATTTACTTGATTTAATAAATCAGCTTAACTTTGATTTGATTAAATCAATTATTTTGATCAATTTACTTTAATATATTTTACTTGGTTAATTTGATGGTCATAGGGTAGCTCTACAATTTGGAAGAGCCCTTATGCTATCCGTTGATCAATTGATTTTGTGGCGAGCTCACAGACTGACGTTCAGTCTATTTGACTTTCAAGCTAATCTACAGGTTAGTCCTAAATTAGTTTAAATTTCAAGCGAGCCCATAGGCTAACCTTGAATCAATTTGACTTTTGAACAAACCCACAAGTTAGTCTTAAATCGATTTGACTTTCAAACAAGTCAGCAAACTTGTCTTGAATGGATAAAGGAGGCTTTGCTCAACATACAAATCAGAGTAAAAAAGAAAAAAATTATTTTTTCCTAATTATTTTTCCTCTTTTCTTTTTTTTTTTTTTCCTTTTTTTCCTTCCTCTCTCTCCTTCCACATCTGGCCACCACTTTCCATCTTTTTACATTTTTTTCCTTCCCAATGACTTCTCTCCTTTTATTATTTTTTTTCTATTTTTTACTTCCTTATTCCTCTGGCTTCTCCTCAATTGAACCATGCTATCTTCCCCCTCTCTCTTCTTCTTGGATCCATGGCTGGATCCAATTAAATCTAGTTAGATTTGGCCCCTCCTTTGGTGGCGAGCAGCAAGGTAGCGGGTGACACAAAGGCCTTAGCATGCGGTGCGGGTGGCAGTAGAGAGGCCACCCCACTTGTGGTTGGGACAGTCAAGGCTATTAAGGGTGACGAGGAGCATAACCATAGAACAGAGGCTTGCTCAAGAGTGAGTATAGTTGCAAGGAGGCTACTACGAGCTTGAGAGGCAGCAAGGGAAGCAACACGATAGAAAGAGGGTGGCAAAGCTCCTGGATGCTGGTGGCTGTTCAGGCACTCTGGTGAGTGTTAGCAGTGGCCTAGCTATGAGGTGGCCACTGTAGAGGGGAGGCAATCCTCCTGGACTCGAGCACAGGGTAGAGGAATTGCCAGAGGCATTGTGTCGGAATCACCTATGGGTGGTGTGTGGTAGTGGTTTCGGCTGCCAAATCTTAGGGTTCAAGTGCCCAAACTTTATCGAGGAGTGCAAGTAGCAGCAGAAATGACCTCAGAGAGAAATAGAGAAAAGAAAAAAGAGGAGAAAGAACAAACATAAACTGAGGTAAAAGAGAAAAAAAAAAGAAGAAAAACTTGAACTTGGTTTTTTTTTTTCTTTTCCATGTTCAAACTCTAGCTTCCTCTCCCTCCTTCTAATCTAATATGCTCTCTTTCTTTTTTCTTTTTTTGCAAGAATTATAGCCATCATTGGATAATTGGATCAATCTTAATTTGTATTTTCAAATCATTGTGGATGATCGGATTGAGTTTATCACAATTTTTTAAAAATTTTAAATGGTTTGTTGATAGATGTGATTATAGATATGGATGAGATCTTCTAGTTGTATTTAGATAAGGATATGGATAAAATTGACAAGATTTTAAATTTTGTATCATTCTATGATATCACAAAATATAAGAAGTTGTTTGCAAAGTTTTTGCTTGAGGGACTAAATTATAATTTAAAAAAATTCTGGGTCCATTCTAAAAATTGATTATAAGGATCTATTTATAAAATTTTAAAACTTCCAAGAACCTATTTGTAAAATTTAATTCACAAAATAATAAGATTTGAACTTATTTATAAATAAAAATTCTTGAAAAAGTTATCCATAAACTTAAAAATATTATGTTTATAATTTTATTTTAATGGAGGGTTTATTTGTAAAAAATAAAAATCATACTACTACTTTTTTGTAATTATAAACTTTTGAGAGGTCATTTTGTAAATCCTAAATTTTGTAAAGAGTAATTTTAATTATTAAATTTTGAGAGATCTTTTTGCAAATCCAAAATATTGTGCGGCTAATAAGTAATTTTAAATCTTTTATGGACTTATTTATAAGAATTTACAGCTCAGGGTTTGTTTTATAAAAATTTTGTCCATTCAGGGCCCTATTCATAAAAAATTATTTAATTCAAGAACCTATTTATATTAAAACTTTGATACAAGGACCTATCTATAATTGTCTTTTTCCAACCTAGGACCTATTTGTAATGATTTTTTCTTCTCTCTTTCTTGGTCAGATTTTAATAGATTTTGGGCCCAATTTTGCTCAAACGTTTGGCCTACTCAATTCAACTTAGGCTAAACTCAATATGAGCCCAAACTCTACAATGATTTAGATCCTAAATGAGCTCCAGTTTAGGCTAAATTCGACCACAATTCATGTCCAACTCAAATCTAGATTTGAGTTATAGTTCAATGACAATCGAAGGTTCCATTTTAGTCAAATTTTATCGATTTTAAGTTATTAAAAATCACCTAAATAATATCTTCAATCCCTAAATTAGGATACTCTTGTGTAGCTAAAGTTTAGATAACCTCCACACGAATCGTACAATAGAATTAAGGATCAAGTGGACCATATCAGCACATATTGAAACATCATGATGCTATAAGGAGCCTACGACTTGACTATATACAAGGCATTCCCAATGACATTACAAGACCCTAGTCAAGCTTGGTATTCCAAACTACCGAGACATTTTGCAATGTATTTCAATGATCTTACATATAAGCTTATGGGGCAATTCATCTCACTAGTACCTTAGCAAAAAGATCCCTCTATACTTTTCACACTAAAAAGAGTAGGAGAGAACCAGGGAGTATCTAGCTCGATGTAATAAAGTCAGATTAGATGTAATCGAGCTAGATAGCTCCATTTTCCTTGCAATGGCAATAAATGAGATCTAACAAATTAGGGTGGTGTATGAGATGGCATGCAAAACTCCAAAGAGCCTAGCAAAATTTATTCGGCAACCTAGAGAACATATCAACGCCAAGAAAGTAATACCAACTAAGAGGAAGTCTGTAGGAAGAAGTAAGCCAAAAAAAGAGTCTATGGAGGTGAAACCTCCTGAACCAAAGAAGCAGCAAATTGGATGCAGAGAACACCAAAATGACTTCCATGTTTACACACCCTTAAACAACTCAAGGGCCAAGGTGTTAACTCAAATTGAACATAGAGACTATTTAAGACAGCCACCACTCCTTTGCTTCAACAAGTAGAAGCTGGATAATGTATTATATATTCCACAGGGACCACAGCTATGACACTTAAGAATGCAAGTATTTCAAGAATAAAATAGAAAGACTTATCAAAGAGATCCACCTTAGCCAATTTGTCAAATGAGGAGCCCAAACTGAAGAACCTTGAGGGTAGGAGGAAAACAAGTAAGGATCACCTCAAGAAATTCTCACTTCTAAGTTCCATAACCCTTTAGTAAAAGGACACTTAAACATGACCCTTATAGGTCCCTTAGTTAAGTAATGTTTTAGCATGCGCTAGCAAGCACCGAACCATCACTAGGGGGAAAGAAGAGGCCAAATGACATTACTGTGAACCAGATTTTGGAGGTTTAGTTTTCCCACCAGAGATTTAGAAGGAATCTTGGCATCTAACAATGATGCATTGATCATCTGGCCATTGTAAATGGGTATACAATGTAATGTATTATGACAAATAGGGTAGCTTAGCAAGTATCCTATTCACTCGAGCCTATGACCAGATGAAGACATAGCAAAAGTTGGAACCCTATATCAAAACACTCATGAGGCTTATAGGTGATTCAGTTATATCACTCGGTATGATTAGTCTACTTCTAATAGTGGGAGAGAGGCCAAAAGATATCACAATAAAGTTGAAGTTCGTAGTGGTTCAAACTATTTTATCCTATAGTCATTTTGTGTCACCTAGCTATCAATAAACTTCAAGCAGTAATCTTAACCTTCTACTTAGTAATGCGATTTTTTTGACTAAAAATGGCACAAGAAAAACATGAAAACACCAAAGCCTTGTTAGGATATGCAAGGTGACCTATTGGGAAGATAACTCAAGCTGAAAGGGGAATAGCCTGCTGGTTGGGGAGATTAGTAACCATGTCCCCAAACCAAAATAGGCGCACACCAAAACCAATGGAGCAGCTTGTCAACTTTATTGTGGATGGAAGCTTAGAAAAAATGTTGAAGCTTGATGCAAACCTCCTTGACCTTCTAAGAAATGAGCTAGGAGAGTTCTGAGAAGAAGCCAAAATGTCTTCGCTTGGGTCTCAAAAGACTTATCTAGTATAGATCCCTTGGTGATGCAACATGAGATGGCTATGCAGAGGATCACAAAACCAGTCAAGAACAAGAAGAGTACTTTATCCTAGAACATCAGAAAGCCATCATGAAAAAGGTAAATAAGCTTTTCAATATAGATTTTATTAGAGAAGTTTGATATTTGGAGTGGCTAACCAACATTGTGATGGTAAAAAAGGCTAATGGAAAGTGGAGGATGTGCATTGACTTCAACCTAAATAAAGTTTTTCTGAAGGACAACTACCCACTATAAAATATAGATCAACTGGTAGATTCTACTTTAGGTCACCAACTTCTTGGCTTCTTGGATGTGTTTTCAAGCTATCACTAGGTTTGGATGGATCCTAAGGACAAAGAAAAGACAACATTTATCATCAATCAAGGTACATTATACTATTTATGATGCATTTTTGGACCAAAAAAATACAAGGGTGACAACCTAGAGGATCATGAACTAGGTCTTTGAGTCTCAGCAAGGTAGAAACATGGAAGCATATGTAGATGACATGTTAGTGAAGAGTTGCCAAACTGAGGACCACCTCACCAACCTAGAGGAAATATTCAAAACACTATGAAAATTTAAGATGAAGTTGATCCCTAGGAAGTGCATGTTTGGAGTAGGCTCAGACAAATTCATTAGTTGCTTGGTCTCAAAATGAGGAATTAAGAAAATCTAGAGAAAATAAAGGTTGTCATGCATATGAGTCCACTGAGTTCAACCAAGAAGATGCAAAGACTCATGAATCATCTAGTCACATTGAATCTTTTCCTATTTGGGCCAAGTAAGAAGTGTATTCCCTTCTTCAAGACATAAAGTAGAAGTTTAGGTTCAACTAGACAGAGGCATGCCACTAGGAATTTAAGGCCCTTAAATAGCACCTTTTAAGACCCCTATTATTAGTTAGACCTGCAAAATGAAGCTTTTCTTCTATGTAGAAGCTTCAAATTAGGTTGTTATTTCAATGCTAGTAAGAAAATGCTAGTAAGAAACTGAGGTGGCAAGCAGCTTCTAATATACTACATGAGTGATGTGCTCATCAAGGTAGAGGTTTGAAACCCACTTATGGAGAAGCTAGCCTATGTAATTATTTTGGCCACACAGAAGCTTCGGCTATACTTTCAAGCACACCTCGTCACTATCTAATGAACCTTCCACTTTGGTAAGACATTGCAGAAGCCAAAGGCTTTTGGAAGACTACTTCAATGGTCCATTGAACTAAGCCAATTTGATGTCACTTTTGAGACTTGAAAAATAATCAAGGCCCAAGCCTTGGTAGACTTCATGGTGGAAGTTACTTTCTATCCCACAAGAGATGACATCAAACCATGGAAAGCTTGGGTGGATACTCATCCTGTGAATTGGCAGAAAAATTAGCACCATGCTTTTGAGCTCAGACCAAAGACTTGTGAAATATTGACCCAACTTGAGTTCCCTGCATCAAACAATGTGGATGAATGTGAAACCTTCAATCTATGGGTGGCAATAGCAATGAAGGCCAAGAGATTAAAGGTAGTTAGTGATTCTCGATTTGCATGTTTGTAGGCAATGAGAGAATATGAAGCAAAGAATCTAGTAATGGTCTAGTACCTAGCTAAAAAACAAAAGCTCATAGGGAATATGAATGGAGTGGAAGTATGTTGAATGGCAAGGAACAATAATGTAGAGGCTAATGCTTTAGCATAGCTAGCCTTGACTTTACTGAACTCACAGTCGCAAAAAATTTTTGTGGAGAACCTTAGGGAACTAAGCTACTCTGCTACACCTAAAGTGAATGTTGTGATTGAGGAAGCATGTTGGATGGACCCCATAGTGAGTTACTCAGTGAGGGAAAACTACCTAAGGATTCAAGACAACCTCAAAGAATCAAAGGTTATCATCAAGCTTCAGCTTAATGGAAGGAATCTTACACAAAAGGCCACTTACTTGGCCACTTCTTTATTGTTTAGCACCATCTGAAGCTGATTATGTGCTTAAAAAAGTGCACAAAGGAATATGTAGAAGTCACAAAGGTAGATGAGACTGAACTCACAAGCTTCTTAGGTAGGGATATTACTCGATAAGTATAGCAGCCAAAGTGACTTGTTCATCTCTAAGTGTGAATAATGCCAAAGATATGCCTTGGTGTACCACAGTCTAGTAGTTTAGCTCCAACAAGCTTAGGTTATCTAGCCCTTTGATCAATGGGGGATGAATATCTTAAGGCCATTCTCATTGGCCATAGGACAAGGAAAGTTCTTAGTAGTAGCTATTGACTACTTCTCCAACCGGGTAGAAGTTGAGCCTCTAGCCACAATTACTAAGAAGAAAATCTAAGAATTCTTCTAGCAGAGCATCATTTGCTAGTCTAGGCTAACATGGGTGTTGATCATGAACATTGAGAGATAGTTTTGATAGCTCAAAATTCAAGGAATAATGTAATAGCCTCCATATTAAGCAAAGGTTTACTTCAGTGGCACATCCATAGTCAAACAATGTACCCGAGGTAATAAACCAAACCTTAATTTCAAGATTAATTAAGCACTTGGAAAGAGTGAAGCAAGAGTGGGTCAAAGAGTTTCCCCATGTGCTATGGTCATACCCAACCACCCCATAGATTGCGACCAGGGAGTCACCAGTCATGCTAGCATATGGAGTTGAGACTATCATCACTATGGACATTGGCTTTCCTTCAATCCAAACAAAAAACCTACAACCCTAAAGTAAATGATACAAATCACATATCTAATAAAAACCTCATGCTAGAAGTTCATGAAAAAGCTCGCATAAGGGTGAAAAAATGTCAACATTGGGTAGCTCACTACTACAATGCCCAAGTACAAGACCAAGAATTACAAGTAGAAGATTGGGTGCCTTGTCAGGCTAACATTGTGATTGAGCCACCAAGAAGCTATCTCTGAACTAGGAGGGACCCTACAAAGTAGCTCAAGTTGTGACACCAGGAGCATTCTAGTTGGAAAATCCAGATGGCAAAGCAATGCCCCACACCTAGCATGTAGACAACCCCAAAAAGTTCTTCCTATAATAAAGTTATGATGCTCTTGCTGCATAAACTTGTTGCCTGTAGGGTCAAAGAAATAGCTTAGTAACAAGCTACATGCTTGGTTGAAAGAAAGATCTAGCTTCAAATTATGGAGGTGGCCGAGGGACAAATACTTGATGATAAGTTATGTGCTTGGCTGAAAGAAAGACCCTACTCTATGTTATAGACCTACCCAAGGCACAAATAGTTGGTGGCAAGCTACGTGCTTGGCTGAAAGAAAGATCCAACTCCAAGTTATGGATATGTCTGAGGCATAAATAGTCAGTGACAAGCTACATGCTTGGTCAAAAGGGAGATCTGACTTCATGTTATGGACTTGCTGAGACACAAATACTTGATAAAAAACTACATGCTTGGTCAAAAGAAAGACCCGACTCTAGGTTTCACTAGGCCCAAATACCCAATGACAAGCCATGTGTTTGGCTGAAAGAAAGACCCAACTCCATTGTATGGACCTCGCAAAGCAAAATAGATCAGTGATAAGCTATGGGCTTCACCAATAAAAAGGCTCAATATCAAGTCATGAACCTATTTGGGGCAAAAAGGAAATTAGTTGAATGCCAAAGTACTCAACAAATAAGGTTTCCCTTGGAATTTGCCACATTGGACATGATTTCTTTAAAAAAGATCTGAGATAAAATATGAATTAAGCTACTTGATCATCGTAAGGTAAAACTTTGGATATTGTTGAAAAAGCTTTAATGATAAGAATTAATTCTGTATTGAATTTTGATCAAATAGGTTACTTGCCCCAAAGTTGGACTCTAAAAATTTTTTCAAGACAAGATTAGTTTTTTACTCAAGTAATGAATTCTTGCCAAATTACAATTTTTTGATAAAATAATGATGATTGATTTATTGTGGTAAAATTATCACTGAGTTAAAACTTGTGTTAAATTGTTGTTATATTAGTTTCTAGCAAAATCACATCCAAATCAAAACTTTGATGAAAGAGTTTTTTATTAAAGCTTACAACATAAGGGTTCAAAAATAAAGTTCCAAGTAATTAAGACTTTAGTGTATCAATTGAAAAGTAGTGCATGCAATTTGAATCACAACTTGTAACAAGAAAGGTTTTTCATTGACATTAGTAGTATAGAACATTAAGCTCAAAATAAAGTATTACACATCTATAAAAAAAGATAGTACAACAAAAATCTTAATTATTCACCTTAGGAGCTTTAGTTATCTCATTATTCTCTCTGAGTGAGAAATCTGAGCTGATGTCATCTTTTGACTCTCTTCCCTCCTCTAGGATGGGATTGCTAAGGATATGCTTGCTCCTCCTTAAGGTAGAGGATCCTCTCTTCATTGTACAGCTCCATGCAGAGTTCCACTTGGTTAAAGTTAGGGGCTTGGTAGGGTTGCACCACGGTGTCTTGATAGCATGGGTATTATTCTTTGAAAGATTTTGCAAAGTGCCATCCTCAGGATAGGAGGTTCTTGATGTTAGTTTTGAAGTTGGCTACAGGCTTGTCATTCATTTGTTCGAGGAGTTGTGCAAGGTCCACACTCTAGAGGTAAAGAGCTATTGCCTCCTCCCTAGCATTCTTTAGCTTAGTGTCCCACTATGATTGAAGTTGGTCTATCTTCATCAAAATAACATCACACTTACTCTAGAGGTCATCTTAATGTCCTTTGTCATCTTCTTCTCCTCCTCAGCATTAAGCCAAAGGGTCTCCATCTAAGATTGAAGGAGAGATACCTCCAACTCAATGGCCATGATCTTTGATCTCTTAATCACTACTAGCTTCTTCAAGTCATAGAATTTCTTGCCTGCAATAAGGAAGAACTCCATCACCAACAAACCAAGTCAAAAGTTAGGATGTAATGGAAAAAGATAAGAACATGTACAAAGAGGTAAAGGAAGTTCTACATACATTAGCACAAGTCTAGATTCCTTGCATAAAGAATTCATCCTCGAGGTGCTTTGTTATTTGAGAATTTGGATCCATATTGAGGTCCAAGTTGAAATCTTCCTCCACACTCGTGTCAAAGGGCTCCACCCCAGCTCAACATCTGAGAGGCATGAGGTTTGAAAATCTTCATTGAGGTAGAGGAGATAGGGCAAGTGATAACTAAATCATATTCTCTGCACCTCAAGATAGCATAGTGGTTGATGGGTTGGATGCTTCAACTAATGAAGCGATAATAGCGTTGGGAACTCTACTAGCTCGGGAGCTCAACTAGTTGTAGACAAGCGGTGAAAGACCACTTATTTCTTCTTCTTCCTCTTGCCATGCTCTTCATCCTTCTTGCTTCCCTCCCCCTCTTGGGTATTTTTCTTCTTGTAGCTTAGAGCATTAGTCATGGGTGAAGGCTTGCTTCCTCCTTCATTTCTCATCATCCCCTTTGAGGGTTAGGGTAGGGCAACCCTAGGAGTGCTAGCATTCTTCTTCAAAAACTTGATCATAAATAAGATCTAACTAAGTCCTAAGTGAATAAATTCACTAGTTAGATTGAGCCAAAACTTGGAAAAAAACCTAGCAAAGGGAGAAAATCAATTACATGCTAGCTAATTGAGCTATAGACAATTTGTATTGCAGCAATTGAGCCTCATTAGACCATGTAGGGCAGATTGAATAACTTCTATCTCATTCACCCAGGTTACAAGGGGTTGGTGTACTTCAAGTGAGATGTTTGGGTTAGCTCAATGTTTAGAAGGGGTAGCCCATTCACAATGAAGGTTTTAGTTAGTTTGGGTGAAAACCCTACTAGGATGGTTTTTCCAAGAGTGGATTGAAGAAGAATTAGAGGCAAATAATCTAAACCCCTTCTTGTGAGAAAAGTACCACTAACACCAGGTGTTGGAGCCTTGGCATCCCTTAAATGTGTCTATAAACACCTGTATGGTTAGGGAGAATCCTTTTGATTCAGCTAGAGTTTGGAAGGCAATGATGAATCTCATTGCATTGGGAACTATTTGGTTTGAAGCTAGATCCCAATCGCTCTGAACCTCTTGGGTGAAGCTATCTATAGGGTATTTAAGTCCTCTCTTAAATATTTCTTCGAAGATGGTAAACTCAAAACTAAACTCCTCCTTAATTTTTTTACTATTAGCATCCACCCCCCACAAATCTAGCTCAATACCAATCGAAAAGCTAAAAAATTTGACTAGATGGTCATTGTGTTTCTTCCTAAGGGTGGGTTTGGTGATCCAAACTCTTACTTTAGGGAAGAAATCTTCTAGTTCAAGGACACCTATCAAAAGTAATAAGTTTGATTAATTTTTGATTTACATGAAGTTACACTAAGAACTAAGTTACCAAAACAAACATAAAGTCTAGCAAACTATCATTAGGTTGCTAAAGCCACCATACGCACCTACCAATGTGTGACTAAGGCAAGCATACATTTCTTCTAGAGTTATCATGTTTTCTATCCTAAGATTCATATGGCAAGTTGGCAAGACAAATTAAAATTTTGTGTCAAGCTAAAGTATGACATACCTAAAGTCAAGGAGATGGTGGTGATTGCAAAACTCCAATCAATGGCACCTAGTACAATCCAATAGTGCTTTGGATGTCAAGGGCAAGAATCACTAATGTAAGGGCAATAGCAGAGGTGATAGTATGCTTCAGTACCATAGCAACACATCGGTGACAAAAGGAGCAATTGGAGACGCCATTGGCAACAGAAATTGAGCAATGGAGTAAAAGAGTCATTAGAGAAGAAGCATAAGAAATTGCAAAAGCCAAAAAATGATAATCCAAGACAAAAGGGACAATATATACCCCTACCAAGCCATTGGATGTTCACCACATGGCTTAATCTGAGAAATAGAAATTTTGAGAGTGGGAATTTGAACTTGCCATCTAAACTATGAGGGACATGTGTCATGCATCCTACTTGGTCACCAAAAAGTGGTTCGGGATGACAATTGCAAAGAACACATGTCAACCTCAAACAGTATCTCAATGGCTTAACTAATGACTTAGAGTCGTCACCTCAAAAAAATTTGAACCCTAATGATTTTGCGCGATTTGATGAGGCAATGACTCACTTTTCAAAGCAACATGATAGGTGATAGTTTGTGGAGCCAAGTTAATTCCATGCATTGAGTCAAGAGGGATCCAAGGGATCCACGCTTGGAGTTGGGGGCACTAATAATACCCCAAACCAAATTTACCGAGCTAATCAACGAAAGCCACTTGCATAAACCAAACCATCACTAGAACTTATTAAGGTCTTTGACTGAGCCTACCTTTGAGCTAATTGCAATTCAGTAATGCAAACAATGAACTATGACAAGGTGAGTTACTGGATTAGAGGACCTCAGTTTATAAGATTTCAGTTTGGTTAACTGAGAGGGCTACATATATTTTATGGCCTGTGAGATACAATTGTGTAAAATTTTATGGATATCCCAGCCAGGATCAAGAAATCAAATAGACGAAGCTCCTTGAATTCACTATAAATAGATAACTAATAAGAAGGTTAAAAAAATAATATCCAATTCTTTTATTCTTTGGCTTTGAATTTACTGCGATTAATTTGGGCGTTGGAGCGGCTGTCATCGAAGACTTTTCAATAGTATTTTTCATGACATTTTCTCTTGCAAATCAATAGATGGATCAACCTAACTAATCAAGATCTCAAGGAGTCTCTTGATTGAAACCAATGGTATATTAGACTCCATCAATAGACATGATGATGGTAGGCAGCAGAGGGGGAAATGTTGGATGCAAATTAATGGAGATATATCTAGACGTATATAGAGGTACTATTTAGAGTGTTTTGGTTTTGTATTTTGTCCAGAAAATGTTGGTTAATCATAACAATAGTTGTAACTATGTTTGTGGTGGTTTAGACACCCCCTACGCAAATATTAACACTAGGTTGCTAAAAAAAAAGTTTGTTATTGGTATTGTATTGGCAAAATACAAGGGATGACTACAACACTTTTGTATTATGCTAGTCATCTTCTCAAGAATGATAAAACCTATTATCTTCTTATTGATAACTCAGGTTATCTATGGTCATGGAAGCTACAAGACTTGGTCCTTACTTTTTGGCCTACTTAGTGATAGTAAGGAGCAATACTGACCTTCTTCAGAATATCTTGCATAAGACTAATTGTTGTATCCATTCAGTTCTAGCTCAAAGTCTATAAGCTCTTCCTGATCCTATTTGGCCAATTCCAACTTGCATAGAAGAGAAAATACTACCCCTCTGATTTCAATCAAGGGATGATGCTCTGAGGCTCAAGTCAATATGTCATCCTTTTTTAGACTATTTCACTCTCGAACGAAGCTAGGGTTTGCTATGGAAGGAAACGGAATGTAGAAATTATACTTACCGAGGAAGAACAGGAATTAGGGGCCAAACCCTTTACCTTGATAGCTTGGGCCCTATTATATAAGGTGCTCCAAATAACTTGACCTAATCTCGTCAAATAACTCTACCATGGTTGGTGTTCAAGTTAGTCAAGGGCATTTTAGAGATTTTGCTTGGTATTTAGTATTTCATGTAGTAGGAGGTGGAGTAAGAATTGGAACAAGAGTCGGTGATGCAAGTCACATAGGTGAAGGTGGCACTGGTGGCACAAAGAGTTTGTCTCCTAGGGTTGCCACGGGAGCATGTAGAATATGCAGGTAGTTTATCATACATGTGTCATTAGCATACCATAGATGAGTTATGGAACTCATCTTTTAGGAGCTAGTCTATGAAGCTTGTCTCTTGGTGGCCGAGTTATGAAACTCATCTTCTAGCAATTAAGCTATAGAGCTTGTCTTCTGGAGGCCTGTTTAAGTCAATTTTAGTTAAATCCAAATTTAACTAAAATTTAGTTAGAATAAAAATTTATATGCCACTAAAATATGTCTAGAATGCACCAACTGGTCAACCACTTGGTAAATTGATCGTCTATTTTCAATAAGCCAACAAAAGCTCCTTGCTGGTCAATCAGTTTCTCAACCGATCAACTAGTTATCATTAACCAAGTTTGGCGACTCTCTACTAGTTGACTAGTTCTTCAACCAGTCATCCATTTTTGTTTAGGATTGGGAGAAGTTGGTAGCAAATGAGTACCAAAATCTGAATTTCATCATATCCATTGTTTGTAACAAATCAAATCCTCATCCATAACCATTCAAAATTCAAACATAAGATCATGCAATCTGATCATTCACAACAAATCTCATTGACAACTAGATAAACATATCATCAATTCAAATTTTCAATGGAGAATCCAATCATTCTGCTAATTCAAATCCTGATTCTGGTATCTTCTCAATTCCTATATAAACCTCATAATCCTAAAACAAAAAGGGGGAGAAGGAGATCAGAACCAAAAATAAAGCTGGAGAACTATTGCCTGCGGCTACCGGCATTCCTGCACCATCGATGCCTTCCCATTTGTCAACCTCCCATGGTTCACATTAACAGTTACCCTCTATGAGCTCCACCTCCATTGTATCCACCATGTCGTCATCCTGCCCACTGGCCATTACCCTATACCTAACAAGCCACTGCCCCTGCATCCTCATCGTCACCCCTTACTATACCATCACCACCGGCCAGCTCCGCCGCTGGACCAACTCCACTTGTGCCACAGCCCATCACTAACCAGTCTAAGATCAACCCTATGGTCTCCAACCTCTAGCTCCTCACCTCCCTTGGAACGCCACCTACCTCACAGCTCTCCTCATCCTTTGCCAAGTGCAGCCCCTGAAGTTCTTGTCTTCATTGGCAAGGAGATCACTGTTCCCATTGCCATTTCCTATAGCTCGAAGCACAGCCACAAGGTCCTCCAAACCCTTGATTTCTGCCTCCCCTCCTCTTCTTCCTCACACTAGTAAGCTACCACTGCCAGAGTAGGGCCAAATTTGGCTGCCATGAAGAAGCAAGCTCAGCTCTTACTTTAACGGAGAAGAAGCAGTGAAGAGAAGAAAAAATTTGGGGAAGAACGGTTTGAGCCATGAAAAAGAAGGAAACAAGAAACTAGAAAAGAGAAATAATAATAATAATATAAAAAAGTGGCTGCCTGGTCACCAGTTATAGGAAAAAGGAAAGTTGTTGGACTATCAAAAAAAGAAAAAGAGTTGGTGCATAAAAGGCAAAAAAAGGAAAAGTTTTCTTATTTTGATTTTTTGTGCCATCATCCATCAACCTAAGGTCAATTTATAGGTTCATTCGAAAGTCATTTTGACCTAGAGCTAGCCAGTGAGATTAGCTTGTGGACTCATCAGAAGGCCATTTTGACCAAGGATTAGTCCATGGATTTATACGAAAGTCAACTAATCTAGAGTCAACCTATGGTCTCAACTAAAAATCAATTTTTGACTCAAGCTAGTCTGCGAGCTTATTTGAAAGTCAATGTTAGCATAAGACTAGCCTATGAGCTCGTCTAAAAGTCATTATGGTCAAGGGCCAACTTACAGACTCGCCTAAAAGTCATTATGATCAAGGGCCAATCTCTGGGCTCATTCAAAATTTAATTCAGCTAAGGGCTAGCCTGCGGGCTCACTCAAAAGCCAATTCAGACTAAAGACTAACCTATGAGATCACCTAAATAGTCTAAATCAACTCAAAGCCAACCTACAGGCAAGGCTAAAGTCTGAATTAACTCATGACTAGCTTGCGCACTCATCTGAAAGTCTAAATCAGCTAAAGGCTAACTTATTGAAAATGAAAGATGAAACTCCTTTCAACAAAAATAGTGTGTTTTCTTCGAAAAACAAATATCATACTCCTTTGTTATTCTATGTAAGAATGAAAAGAAGAAGTACTCACATCTAAAGGGTTTGAACATGCAACAGCTCTCTTCCAAGAGCACATGACAAGGATAGGGATCATATGGCCCGAGCATCCTCTGTGAATGCTTTTAGATCCATCCTCTCATTAAAGGTGGGAAAAGCAAACTTTTTTGTCATTCAGATGTTTAAAGCAAGGTATTGAAGCATTTGGAGTGGACAACCAATCCATCGAGTTAACACCAAGTGAGATTTTCATTCTCTCACTATTGAAAGATTGCAGACAAGAAAGTCAAAACTTTTCTCATCAAATGCTCACGAAAGGGGTATATAGTCGAGACATCATAAATACAAAAAGGGTAATCAGGGGTTCTTCCATCACATCAAAATATTGGGGGCAAGTAATTTTCCTCTCCTAATATTTAATAGATGACATCATCATAACATCCAGAGGAAACTAATACATATGATGTCTTCTAATACTTTTGTAATCAATAGATCAAGCCAAAAGTCATAAAATTCTTAATAAAAGCTTCAAGTAGACCACTTATACAATGGTAAAAGCAAACATGCTTTCTTAAAAATGACAAAAGTACCACCTCCATAAGATGAAATTAAGTTTATTACCTTCAAAGTGATGGAATCAAATGGATTACCTCCAAATTGGTAAAATCAAATCAAATACCACATGTATGAGGATTGCAAAGTCAAATATGTTATCTCTAATATGGCATAACCAAAGTGGTAACTTTGGAAACTAGCCAAATTAAAGTCCATTTTTATGTGGTAATTAAGCCCATATTTAAATGAAAATTCAAGTCCACTCTCATGTGGCAAACTAAGTCCACTTCATGTGACAAATTAAATCCACTCTCATGTAACAAATTAAGTCCACTGCCATATAGCACACAAAATCCATCATGCATGGTGATCAGACCTGCATTTACATGGCAAATTAAGTTCGCTTTCCTATGACAAATAAAGTCCACTTTATGCAATAATCAAGTTTTCATCTACATGGCAATTCAAATTCACTTCCATGTGGCACACAAAGTCCATCATGCATGGTGATCAAATCTACATCTACTTGATAAATTAAATCCACTCTCATATGATAAATTAAGTCCACTCTCACATAACAAACAAAGTCTACTTTGCATAGCGATCAAGCCTACAACTACATGGTGATTCAAGTCCACTTTCTTGTACTAAATTAAGTCTACTTTCAAATAATGAACTAAATCCACTTTCACGTAATAAACAAAGTCCATTTCATGTAGTAATTAAGCTCACATTTACATAGCAGTCAAATCCACTTCTACATGGCAAATTAAGAATATTTTACATGGAGATCAAGCCTATATATACATGGTAATTTAAGTCCACTTTCACACGGTAAGCTAAGTCCATTTTTATATGATGATTGAGCCCGCATTTACATAGCAAATCAAGTCTACGTACATATGACAAACTAAGTCTACTTCGATATAACATATTAAGTTCACTCTCATGTGGTAAATTAAGTCCACTTTCACATGGCAAAAGTCTACTTTGCATAGTAATCAAGCTTGCATCTACGTGGTAATTCAAGTTTACTTACATGTGGTAAACTGAAGTCTATTTTACAAAGCAATTGAGCTTAGAACCACATGGCAAACTAAATCTACTTTCACGTAGCAAACAAAGTCCATTTCGCATAGCAATCAAACTTGCATTTACATGGCAATTAAGTCCAATTTCACATGACAAATAAAGTCTATTTTGCATGGTGACCAAGCCCACATATACATGATAATTCAAGTCCACTTTCATATGGCAAGCTGTCTTTTTTTGCATGGCAATCAAGCTCACATTTACATGATGAATTAAGTTTACTTACACATGGAAAATTAAGTTTATTTTCATCTAGTAATTGAAGTCCATCTTGCATGGTGATCAAGCCCACATCTACATAAAAAATCAACTCTACTTTCACATGGTAAACAAAGTCCATTTTGCAAGGCAATCCAACACATAGAAATTCAAGACCACTTCCATGTGGCAAATCAAGTCCACTTTCATATGGCAAACTAAGTCCATTTCACATAGCAATCAAACTCATATTTACATGATAACAAACTCTACTTCCACATGGTAAATTAAGTCCATTTTGCATGGTGATCATGCCCACATATACATGGTAATTCAAGTCCACTTTCATGTGACAAGCTAAGTCCATTTTTGCTTAGTAATCAAGCCTACATTTACATTGTGAATCAAGTCCAATTACATGTGAAAAATTAAGTCCACTCCCATGTGGCAATTGAAGTCCATCTTGCGCAGCCATCAAGTCTGCATCTACATGGAAAATCAAATTCAATTTCACATGGCAAAGTCCATTTTGCATGGTGGTCAAGTCCACATGCACATGGCAATTCAAGACCACTTCTACATGACAAACAAAGTCCACTCCCATATGGCAAACTAAATCCACTTCCACATGGTAAGCAGAGTCCATCTTGCATGGTAATCAAGCCCACATATACATTGCAAACCAAGTCCACTTCCACGTGGCAATCAAGCTAACTTTCACATGACAAACTATGTCCATTTTCACATGGCAAATAAAGTCCATTCTGTATAGCAATCTAGCTCACATTTAAATGAAAATTAAGTCCACTTCCACGTGGCAAATAAAGTCCATTTTTCTTGGTGATTAAGCCCGCATACACATGGCAATTCAAGTTTACTTTCACATGGCAAACTAAATCCATTTTTACGTGGTGATCATGCCTGCATTTACATGGTAAATTAAGTCCACTTATATATAGCAAATTAAGTCTACTTCCATGTGGTACATAGATTCCATCATGTGTGGTGATCAAACCTATATCTATATGGTAAATTAAGTTCACTTTTATGTGGTAGATTGAATCTGCTCTCACATAACAAACAAAGTCCACTTTATATGGCAATTGATCTTGCATCTACATGGCAATTCGAGTCCACTTACAAGTGGCAAATAAAGTCACTTTCATATGGCAAATCAAGTCTACTTTCATATGACAAACTAAGTCTATTTTCACATGGTAAACTAAGTCTACTTTCACATGACAAATTAAGTTCATCATGTATGATGATCAAACCTGTATTTATATGGCAAATTAAGTCCACTCTCATGTGATAGATTAAACCCACTTTCACATGGCAAACAAAGTTCACTTTACACAATGATCAAGCCTGCATCTATATAGTAATTCAAGTCCACTTATACATGGTAAATTAAGTCCACTTCTATATGAAAAATCAAGCTCACTTTTATGTGACAAACTAAGTCTACTTTCACATGACAAACATAGTCCATTTCATTTAGTAATCAAGCTTGCATTTATATGGCAATCAAGTCCACTTTCACATGATAAATTAAGTCTATATTGTGTGGTGATCAATCTCACATACACATGGCAATTCAAGTCTACTTTCACATAGCAAGTTAAGTCCATTTTTGTTTAGTGATGAAGCCCATATTTAAATAGCCAATCAAGTCCACTCACACATGGCAAATTAGGTCCACTTCCATGTAGCAATTAAAGTCCATCATGCATGGTGATCTAGCATGCATCTACATGATAAACCAAGTCTACTTCCATGTGGCAAATCAAGTCCACTCTCATGTGACAACTCAAGTCCATCTTGCATGGTGATTTAGCATTTAAATAGCAACCAAGTCTACTTTTATGTGGCAAACAAAGTTTATTTTATATGATGGTCAAGCCCACATTTATATGGTGAACTAAATCCACTTATATGTGGCAATCCAAGTTCACATCCACATGGAAAGGTTCATTTTGTATGGCAAATCAAGTCCACTTTCATGTGGCAAATCAATCACTCTCATAGAGCAAATTAAGTCCACTCTCATTTGCCAAATCAAGTCCACTCTTATGTGGTAATTCAAGTCCATTCCACATGGTGATTATGCCAGAATTTTAATGGCAAACTAAATCTATTTTACGTGGTGATCAAGCATACATTTAAATAGCAAATTGAGTCCACTCTTACATAAAAATTCAAGTCCATTCTGCATGGCAATCAGGCTAGCATTTTCATGGCAAGCCAAATTCATTTTGCATGACAACCAAATCCACATTTATGTGGCAGATTAAGTCAACTTTCATGTGGCAAGGCAAAGCCCATTCTGCATGGTAGTCTAAACCTACATTCAGATGGAAAATTAAGCTTATGTACGCATGGCAATTCAGGTCCACTTCCATGTGGCAAGCCAAGTCCACTCTCACATGGCAAATTAAGTCCACTTTCATGTGATGAATTAAATTTACTCTTATGTGGCAAGTTAAGATTGTTTTACAGGGCAACCAAGCCCCTTTTTATATGACAAACTAGGTTTATCTTGTGTGGTGATCAAGCCTGCATTTAAATGGCAAATTAAATCTACTTTCATCCACTCTCGCATGGCAGATCCAATCCATTTTATGAGGCAATGAAGCCCATATTAACATGATATATTCAGTCAACTTCTATGTGACAAATTCTATTCACTTTCATATGTCAATCAAACATGCTTCCAAGTAGATGACCAAGTCTACTTTCATGTGGTGATTCTAGCCCATTTTGCAAAGTAAATTAAGCATGCATCTGCATGAAAAATTAATACCACTTCTACATGGCAAACAAAGTCCATTTTACATGGTGATCAAGCCTATATTTATATTACAAATTAAGACCACCTACACATGACGAACAAATCCTACTTTCACATCACAAATTAATGTCCATTTTGTGTGGCAACTAAGCCCACATGTATATGGAGAATTAAGTCCACTTATGCATAGCGAGCTAAGTTCACTCTCATAAAGCAAATCTAATGCACTTTCATATGACAAACTAAGTCTATTTTCACATAGTAAATTAAGTTCATTTTCACATGGTAGTTCAAATCCACATAGTCAATTTTTAAAACATTGACATATGGATAAATACCTTAAGATTGTTTGCATACTATCCTCTTGTCAGAACTCGAGAAGATAATGTGACAGGAGCACTTTGTTTGAGTTGATTTTGGTTAAAACCATATCTAACCAAAATTTAGTCAGAATAAAGACTTATATGCAATTAAAATATAGTTAGAATGTGCCAAACTACTTGATCACTTGGTAAACTAGTCATCTAGTTTTGATGAACCAGCGGAAGTTCCTTGCTAGTTGATCGATTCTCATGAACCAAGTTTGGTTGCCCTTTGCTAGTCGACCGATTCTTCAATCGGTCATCTAGTTCCATTTAGGGTTGAGAGAAACTGGTCAGAAATGAGTACAAAAATTTGAATTCCACCTTATCCATTATCTATAGCAAATCAAATCCTCATCCACAACCATTTGAAATTTGGATATAAGATCATGCAATCTTATCACCCACAATCATCTATAACTAGATAAACATATCATCAATTCAAATTTTGAATGGAGAATCTAATCATTTTGGTGATTCAAATCATGATTCTATTATCTTCTTAGTTCCTATAAAAGACTCATAATCTTGAAACAAAAAGAGAGGAGGAGCATATCAAAACCAAAAAAAGAAGCCAAAGAACTACTACCTGCAGTTACTCGTGGCCCTACACCATCAACGCCTTCCTATTTGTCAAACTCCCATGGTTCACATCGATCGCTACCCTCTATAAGCTCCACCTCCACCTCATCCACCACATCATTGTCCTACCTGCTGGCCATTCCCCTTGCACCTAGCAAGACACCACCCCCGCATCCTCGTTGTCACCCCATGCTATACCATCATCACTGGCTAGGTCTGTCACTACACTAGAATTGCTTGCACTGCAACCCACCATCAACTAGTCTAAGATTGACTTCATGGTCTCCAACCTTTAGCTCCTCACCTCCCATGGATCGCCACCTACCTCACAGCTAGCCTTATCCTCTGCCAAGCACAACCCTGAAAGTTCTTGTCTTTACTAGCAAGGAGATCACTATTTCCACCAGCATTGGATACAACACCAAGGACCACTGCAAGGTCCTCCAAACGCTTGATTTTTGCCCCCTCCTCTTCTTCCTAGCACTTGTGAGTTGTTGCTGCCAAAGTTTGACCAAATCTGGCCCAAATCTTACTAGTATAATGAAGAAAGGCTCAGCTCTTGCTCTAATGGAGAAGAAGTGGTGAAGAGAAGAAGAAATTTGGCAAACAAGGGTTCGGGTGATGAAGAAGAAGGAAACAAAAAAGTAGAAAAGAGGAAAAATTAATAATATAGAAAAGGTTCCTTGTTGGCTGTCAATTGTAAAAAAAAAGAGAAGCTATTTGATTACTTCAAAAAAAAGAAAAAAAACAAAGAAAAAGAGTTGTTAGGTAAAAAAGAGAGAAAAGAAAAATGAAGAAGAAAGTTTTCTTACCTTGATTTTCATGCTGCCATCCATCAACCTAGGGCTAGCTTGTGAGCTTGACTGAAAGTCAATGTAGTTTAGGGCTAGTCTATGAGCTTACCTAATAGCCATTCATATAAAAGGCTAGCTTGTGGGCTCATTTGAAAGTCAACTGGTCTAGGGCTAGCCTACGAGCTTGCTCGAAAATCAATTTTTAACTCAAGATTAGCCTATGAGCTAGCCCAAAAACTAATTCAAAGTAAGAGCTAGCCTATGGGCTTGCCTAAAAATTTAAATTGATTGAATACTAGCCAGTAGGCTTACTTGAAAGTCTAAACTAACTAAAGGATAACTTGCAACTCACCTGAAAGTCAAAATGGCTTAGGGTTAGCCCACGGGCCCACCCAAAGTCATTATAATAGCCTGATAGCTCTCAAATCAAATTAATAAAATTGATTAAATTAAAATGTAATCATATTAAAATCAAGATTATTTGGCTAAATCAAATAAATATTAACCAAAATGAACAAACAAATGGACCTGAAATTGGTAAGACAGATGGACCAAAACTAATCTAGTCACACAGAAAGCTCTATACTAGTCAACCACTTGGTCAACCAGTCAAACATTTTCGATGAACTAAGAACTAGCATGCTATTTGCCAAATGACTAATAGCCTCAACCAATCATCCAGTTCTAATAAACTAGGAATGGAACCCCCTAGGTTGAATGACTGTTATCTAATTCTAATGAACGTGGAGTGACACCCTTTTGGTCGGTCAACCAATACCCAAACTGGTGGTCAATTTTAGTTAGAAAGAAAAGCATAAAATTAGTTTAGACCCAACCCTAGTCAGGCCTTGATTAGTCCAAAATGGGTCAACTTGGATCAGACCAAGTTCAGATTGAGTCAACCCAAAATCAAAATAAGTTCGAATTAAACTCTAATTAAGTCAAACTATATTCAAACTGAATCAAAATAAGTTCAAATTGAACTCTAATTAAGTAAAACTATGTTTGAACTAAATCAAAACAAGTTCAAATTAAACTCTAATTAAGTTAAATCACATTTGAACTAAATAAAAAACATGTCGGATTAAACTCTAATTGAGTCAAAAAATACTTTCGAACTAACTAAGTTCAACCCAAATCCTAATTAGGTCAGCCAAGTTTGAATCAAACCTAACAGGTTAAATGAAGCCCTAGTTGGGTTAATTTCAATTTAAATCTAAGCCCTAATTAGGTCAAGCCAAGTTCGATCCAAATTCTAAATGCATTAAATGAAGTTCAAACTGAGCCCTAATCAGGTCAAGTTGAACTCAAATCTAAACCCTAATTGGATTGAACTAAGTTTGAACTAAACCTTAATCAAGTTAAATTGAACTCGAATTCAAACCCAAATCAAGTTGATCCTAAACCAGGACCAAGTCAAACTAAACCTGAATTATGTCAAACCTGAACCAAAACTAGGTCCAAATCTAAACCAAAATCAGGTCAAAGCAGAACTAAAACTAGATCAAACCTGAACCAAAATTAGGTTGAACCTGAACTAAAATCAGGTTAAACCTAAACTAGAACCAAGTTGAATCAAACCAACTTGAACTTGAACCTGAGTCCACTAAGGTTCAAACCTGAACCCAATTTGGGTCCAATGTGGGTCTAACTCAAACCCATTAATGAGTTGAACCTAGATCCATCAAGAACCCAATTATGATTGGATTCAAGATCTGCTATCGATCCAATAAGAACCTAGATAGGGTTGGATCCAAGTTCAATTAGGCTTAATTGACAATAGGCCCAAACCTGTTGATAACACCTTAAAACCTAATCAACAATACACCAAAAAGGCCATTGATTATCAAATTAGAAATAGTCAGCACAAGCCAAGGTTGCTAACCATTTCAAATTGAACTAAATGTAGGCTTCAACTCACTCAGTTAATTAGTCAAACACCTTGTTCAAGAGAAATCAACTGACAACATGTGTAAAGCCATCGGTCACACTTTAAAGCTAAGCTAATATGTGCTCAAAAGCCATTGGCAATCTTCAAAACATAATCAACAACATGCCAACACAACAAAGAGGTCATCAATTATCAAATTAGAAATAGTTAGCATAAGCTAAGGTTGCTAATCATTCTCTCAAGTCAAAGATCAAAAGAAATTAATTGATAACAGGCAAAAAGCCATCATTAGTGCTTCAGATCTTAATGGGTCAACTGACACAAGTTAAAATAGTCAACCATACCCTGAATTCATGTAAGTTATTAGCATCTACCAAGGATCAAGCGAAGCACTTATTTGAGTCAAATTCCATTCAGTCAAGTGCATGGGAGTAGGGTAGCAGTAAGCATCAAACCTTTCCCACTTCCTCTCTTACGTTAATACTCTTCATGATTATGAATTTAAATTTCTTAAATTATAAAGTGATGGTATGTCTTTACCTAAGCCATCTAACCCCTTTCTTAAATCAATCAAGTCATGCTTTTATTTCTTCATGTCTTTATCTTATTAGCTAGGTTTCTAACTTTAGGAGATTCCTAATGATTGTCAAGGTAATTAACAATAGGAGCTTGCACATATTGGAAGTCATGTTCCTATAATTCCTGAATGCACATTCAAACCACCCTCAATTTTTATTTGTTCTTTCAATATTATTTCTCGAGGTCTTTAGCTATCCCAGGTAGTCTATTTTGACTCCCCAAGGCCTAGTTGTAGAGCTCATCCTCTAGTGGCTGAGCCATAGAGCTCACCTTCTAGGGGACAAGATGTAGGGCTTATTTTTTGATGACCATGCTTTTGAGCTCATCCTCTGGTGCTCAACTTATAGAGCTCATCATTTTAGGGTCAAGTTGTAGAGCTCATTCCCTGATGCACGAGCTATAGAGCTCATCCTTTGATGGGTGAGCTATAGAGCTTTTCTTTTGGGGGCCAAGCTATGGGGCTTTAGACATTCAAAACTTGGTCGAGCCTAGGCACAATTCAGAGATCTCTAGCTTTAGTTCCCTCTTCTTCTTGATTTGACATTGGATTTGGCTTTGGTTCAACATTGCTCTTTAACACATAATGGTCCCCAAGCCCTTCATTTGACTTCCTAGTTGATTAAATATATGGGCTTGTATTTTGAGGATTATTTCTAGAAGTTACATTTCTTAGGCATGCATTGCCTCTAGGAACTAAGAGTGTTAGACCCTTGATGGCTTCTTATTTAATGCTCTAGCAGCCTTTGTGGAGCTTCAAATTTTGGGGCATCTCCTTGAATGTCGTTCATCCCAGTTGATTTCTCAAGGTATGACCTTTCATCAATAGGTAATTTTTGCCTTTCAAGCCATCTATCCACAGCTATACAAGGAGTGAGAACAAGGTGCCCTCCACCAGCTCCTACAAATCTTGCTCCTTTTTCTATAATCTATTATGGTAGTGTTTTTCTCACTCACTTTTGGTGACTCCACTTTCCCCTCCACTAATATTACTCAATAAGTTGACTATTGTGGCTTGATTCCTTTTTGGTGTGGTGCATTCTTATGGGATTTTGTGCAAGGATTCATGACTCCATTTATCCTCACGAGGAGAATCCTCATGCATCCTAGCCATCCTCAAACATTCCAAATGGGCAAGAGCTACTTGATGGTGCTTTGGTCGCAATTTCTGCTGAGCTTCAAGGGAAGGTAGGAATCACTCATTCATTTCTTACCCTTTGAATTGTTTCACTAAGATGACCTTTTCTCTAATTAATCATAGCTAGCAATGTTGTCCAAAACATGTCCGAACATCTTCTAGCCCATTGTAAGGAGAACTCCTAGGCTAGGCTAGACCAAAGCTATTTGCTACAATAACTAGATCACTCCAACTGTTAGGTGTCAAAACTATAGTAGATGCTCCTCACTTCTTATGATGAGCTCTCTAAGAGCTAAGAATGGGAGGCCATTTTTTTGGACTATGCCCAACAGGAAGAGATGAAAGCCTGCTAGGCCAACATGGTTCTAGACTAGGCCATGGGGCAATCGGCTTTGGCAGTGGACTGGTTCTATGCTAGCGATCAGTTCAAGGCCTTGCTAGAATAGGCTTAAAAGAGCAGGGTCACCAAAGGAAGGTGACTCCTAACTAAAAATAGTTACATTTCATTCCTAAAGGGGTAGCCTACTACAGGGCTAAAGTTCTCAAAGGCCTATGCAACTGAATGCTCAATGCAAGGTAGTTCTTTCCCGAAGGGTGGAGAAGAGGATGGTTCAGAGCTAGCTGGAATCCTAGCTTCCCATAGCCTAGAGAATGGGATTTCTCCAAGACACTTTCAACCATGTTGCAACTTCTCTATCTCTCGATTGCCTTTGCCTACACCCCCAATAATGTCCTAGCCTACTTTATCTCCTTTTACTTCCCTAATAATGACTTTGTACTTTCAATTTTCCATTTGGGGTGGCCACCACTCAAGCTAGTCAACTCCCAAAAGCAGTTGATGATGTGCCACAACTCAAGCTAGTCAACCCCCAAAAGTAGTTGATGATGTGCCATCCTTCAAGCTAGTCAACTCCCAAAAGTAGTTGATGATGTGCCCCTCAAATTAGCAAACCCCCAAAAATAGTTGATGATGCACCTCTCAAGCTAGTCAACCTCCAGAAGTAGTTGATAATATGACACCCTTCAAGCTAGTCAACCCTCAAAAGTAGATGATGACGCACCACTTTCCAAGCTAGTCAACCCCTAGAAGTAGTTGATAACACACTCCTTAGGCTAATCAACCCCCAAAAGAAGTTGATGACACCCCCTCAAGCTAGTCAACCCCCAAAAGTAGTTGATGATGTACCACCCTTCAAGCTAGTCAACCCCCAAAAGTAGTTGAAGATGCATCCCTCAAGCTAGTCAACCCCCAGAAGTGGTTGATGACATGCATCTCGCACTAGTTGGAAGTCAATATTTTCACAATACATATAGTGTGCTTAAATTAAACATGCTTTGATTTATGCATCAAGGTCACTCACCATTGTCTTTGCCATCCTGAGCCACTTAAATAGATTCCATAAATTCTAATATGCCTGGTGGGATTTGACTTCTCCTCCAAGTAGAGAAACCTAGTTAATATGGACACATATCAAAAGAAGAAAAGCTGAAAGTTATTGATTGATTAAGAGAAAGATAAAATAGCATCATCAAGTGACTCTCTTACCCAACCCACACCATCATCCTCGGTGAAAGGTTTGCGACATACTTCATTAACCAACAATTACTACAATGGCAACCAAAGTTTGCATAAGAATCAATAAACTATCTCCCATCTAGTGGGCAAAGATCAAGTCCACATAGGGGGCAAGGGCCAAACCCATTCAAGGGGTTAAGGCCAAATGCCGTTATGTTGAGTCTCGATGATAAAACAATGATCATTGTGGTATTGGACTCCATATTAGTCATCAGGTTGTGTATAACTCCATCTAATTTATGTATGATGCTTTTGCTTTCACCAACAACATCATTGCTTCTAGCATTGCTACTACTACTACCACTACAATTGGTCTAGCTACTACTCCACCTAACAAGTATGGATCAACCTCTCACCACCTATCCAATGGGCAAAGACTAAATCCACCTAGCTGTACTACAACAATATAGAGTTTTGTCAGCGCTAATCAAGGGGCACTAATTTAGCGCCCACATTAAGCAGTCTTTAGTAGTGCTAATACAATAACCCCACAAATGATTAACTCATTAGCGATGCTAAATGACTAGAGCCGCCAATGGAAGACACTAATGGCACTACATGATTAGTGCCATTAATGACCCAATCATTCATAGTAATATTATGATCATCAATGGCTCTAAATGATTAGCACCGCTAATGTCTGTTTAACCCCATCCCCAACTTGAGCTTCTTCTCCCACCCCAATCCTATGTATGATGCTTGGGTTTCTTCTCCCTCACATCTCACTAACCTGACAACCATTGTCAGCTCCACTGGCTCCCACGTGTGAGATTCTCACTAGCTATCTCCCCTTTTGCGAGGTTGCAACTAACTGTTCCAACTTTGGAGATCATGCCCCCACACAACAAAGGAGATCCTACTCCTCGTTGACAACTACTCTAGCTCCTCACCACCTTATTGACGACTGCTTGAGCTCCTCACTATGGGAGCATCACCCCACAATGTCCTCCACAAATTCACAAGGAATTAGGTCAAATTAAAATCACCATCTATACTTTGTGATTATTTTAAATTGATCAATGATTAGGAAACACATGAGTATGTAAATGATTTCAATGACAAATCCAATGGATATTCATTGTGAATTGGTTGTTTTGTTTTAAGGATTTTGAAGATCTCTATGAAATGGTTGTTATTCTTTTTGAATTTTTGGAGTTGTATGTGTGAAATGAAAATGACAAATATCTATTGTGATGCAATTGTTGAAGTTGAAGTATAGTAGTATATGGCATTGTATTTTAGGTCATTCTTCTATTTCAGTTTTTAGTGATTTGTTTCCTAGCAGTTCAATCTTAGAAAAGTTCTTGTGCTAGGCCTATGAATAAAAGTTTAGTATTTTTTTACCTAATACGTGTTGATGTGTGATTATTCATAACACCCACCTTGCATGACATCATATATTTTTGTTACTTCTATTTTTGATTTTCTTATATGAGTTGGCTATATACTTGTTAAGGAAAAAATTGAGGTCACCCCTAATGTTTCAGCTCTTCATAATGAGATTTACAATCAATACAACATGTCTAGTAAGATTTTGAGGTTAGATCATGAGGGTCAATATTTGTCCTATGGTTCTCCAGCTAAAGTTCATTTTTACATAGAGTATAGACTCTAAAACAAATTCTATTTGGAGTGCTCTAAATAAATGACTAGGAAGACTCCAATGTAGCAAACCCTTTCAAGTGACTAGTCCTTATGAAAGTAGAAATCCTTTTTAGTAACTTATGAATGTAGAAATCCTATTTTGTTACTCTCACATGTTGCATGAAATATTAAATAGAGTTCCTTACTATACTATCCTCATTGACTCAAATCCTAGTATTTATTAAAAGAAAAGCGAACTCAAAAATATTATTATTGACACAAAACCTAAAAGTATAGTTGTACTAATATGACATCCAAATACATGAAGCCTCTGAGTCCCTAAAATTTGAGATCCAACAAAGCCACAATTAGTAGAACCATTAAGCAATTGAAATAATCAAATTTATTGAGATTATTATATTTATCTCTTTTACTTGATATTTAATTACTTAAATAGAGGATGTTGTTCTATATGCAAAGCATTAGACAAAGGATTGTCATAATTTATAAGATGGACAAGAATTGGATCTAAGTTAAGAACCGATTAGATGTCAGATATGTGAATGGTATAAATATATTTTTGGACTATGTCTATAGGAACAAGAAACTAGATCAAAAAAATATAATGTCCATATATTCATTTTATGGACTGCACAATCGAACATGACAAGAGGTATATGAACATGTAATTTGTAAGAGGATGGAATATGCATTACACAAGTTGGATATTTCATGGTGAAGAGTCATGATACTTAAACAGGTAAAATCCACTAGATCAGGTAGCTAATGCAACAACAGTTGACAATACCGGGGATGATATCAAAGGATTAATGGTGATACCTTCTGGGACCCTGCATTATCTCACAAAACCTATCTTAATGTAGTCGATATGGCAAGCAAGGGATGTGATGAAGATAAAAAAAAATTTACAAAAAGCTTGATGAATTTGACATTGAGTTGTATTTGGGATGTAAGAACTTCACGTTCTTATCATTTATCATGTGTTTGTTGGCTATGAAGTCCAAATATTAATGAAGCAATCACTCATTCAGTATATTATTGGAGACATTGAAAGAGGTGTTCTCAACATCCTTTGCTTTCCAGTTCATATTGGAAGGCTTGGAATATTGTTAAAGATATAGGTTTGGATATACAAAGATTCATACATTCCCAAATAATTGTATGGTCTACAAAAATAAAAGTAAATTAGACACTCATTGCAAGCATTGCAAAGCATCTCAATATCAGCATTTCACATCCTAGATCAATGATGACAATAGGTGGTTCAAAAAGTTCCTACTAAAGTTGTCCAATATTTCCCTCTCAAGCCAAAGATGTAGTAATTATTCATATCAACAATCACAACACCACATATTAGATGGCATGTTGAAGGTCATGTACATGATGGGAGAGTTTGGCATCCACAGTTAGTCTCAAGTGGAAAGAGTTCGACACATGATATTCGGACTTTACTACTGAGATCTACAATGCATGTTTGGGCTTAGCTTGTGTTGGGTTCAATCGCTTCTAGAAATTAAACTGTTCATATAGCACTTGGCTTGCGATACTAATTTTGTATAGCTTGCCTCCCTAGTTGTGTATAAAATAATCATCATTCATCCTGTCCATGATCATTGATGGAGCAAAGGAACCAGGAAATGAGATTGATGTATACCTTTAGTTGTTTATTGAAGACCTGAAGGAATTATGGGAATCAGGCATTCCAACATTTGATGCGAGCAAGAAATAGATGTTATATTTATGTGCAGCACTTATGTGGACAATTAATAATTTTTCTATGTATGCATATCTTTTATGATACAGTACAAGAGGGGAGCATGTGTGCCCTATATGTGGAAAGAACACATGGTCTACGTGGTTAAAACATGGCCAAAAATTCTGTTACATGTGCTATAGACACCTCTTGATCATATATTTTGGCATGACAGGGCTGTATTTGATGGGACATGTAAGTATGGCATCTCACACCCCCTACCCCTCCCCCTCTCTCCTCTACTCCCCCCCCCCCCTCCCCCCCCCCCGCCCCCCCCCCCTCCTTCCCGCTTCCCTCTCCTGACCCCAAGATGAAGACTTTACAAATGCAAATCATAAGCTACTTGAGCATGAAATCCAATTGGAAGAAAGTAAGTGTCTTTTTTTATTTGCCATACTGAAGCTCATTGTATATTTTGCACAATTTGGATATCATGCACATTAAGAAAAATTTTCTCAAAAATTTGTTCTAGACATTGCTTGGCACCCCATACAAGTCAAAGGATAGTTTGAATGTATGGCTAGATATGAAACCCATTAGCATACAGAGGGCACTTCACCCTGAGGATGGAGGTAATAGGATATTTTTGCCACCGAATCCATTCACCATGAGCAAATAAGAGAAGAAGATTTTCTTAAGTATATTGAAAAATATGAAAGTTCCCTCTAGTTACATATTAAACATTTCACAGATGCATGAATGTCAAAGATTGAACAGTCACTGATTTGAAGAGTCATGATTATCACATATTGATATAGCAATTGCTACTGATTATAGTGCAAAGATGTTTGCCTAAGTAGGTAGCCAAACAATTGATTGAAATGTGCCATATTTTCTAACATTTATATGCAAAATCTGAGTTTGAAGCTTTACAGCATAGGATCACTGAGACTTTTTGCCATCTTGAAAGGATCTTTTTGCCATCATTTTTTAATATCATGGAGCACTTACCTATTCACCTAGTAGAGGAAGTGATACATACAAGGCCAGTTTAGTACCATTGTATATATTCAATTGAGAGGTAAATTATGATTATTGTTTTCAAGTTACACATAAAAAATGAACTATTTGTCATTTAGATATCTTTCCAAATTGAAGAACTATGTGCAAAACCAAGCTTATCTAGAAGGTTCTATAGCAAAAAGGTATTTGGCAGAGGAATGCATGACTTTCTGTCTAATATATTTGAACGACTTCCATTCAAACTTTACTCAACTCTCATAGAACCAAGAGCATTATTCTCATGATAGAGAGGGGCATCCAATTGGGGCTTAGCAAGGACTTCATTATGTAGGATAGATTTAATGGGCACAAGCACACCACTTTGTACTATTTAATCTTGACATCGTGGCATTATTTCGCGAGTTAGTGCAATGGATCAATGGACTATAATGAACCCTTATATTTCTTACTTGCCTTCTAAAATAATGAATATCATTATGTAGGGAACACACAAACTTGATAAAGGTTGATAGATGATGTCAAGGTGGGGAGTTTGAATGTAAGAAAATTTATAGTGGAACTTTTGCTAAGTGGTTGAGAGAACACATAAGTGTCACTGAGACTTAGGCTACATGTTATTTAAGCATTAACATGTCTAATATCTAACACATGGATTGTTATTATTTTAATTTTCCAAATTAGAATGAAGTAGTAAGGCATTTGAGATTCCAAAAGAGATAATACTCTTGGCATCTAGTCCTAACAAATGGGTCACCCAATACTCAGGATACATTGTAAATAGTTTTTAATTTTATATGAAGATGTGGAAAATGAGCCTTCGTATGCAAAATAGTGGCATTACTTTGAAGACAACTATAATAATCTTTGCAAGTACAAAGGGCAAACACCCCTATATCAGGAGCTATACAATTATATGGTGTTCTAACAGATATTATTGAGATATGGTAAAGTAATGAGCTTAAGTTCATATTGTTCAAGTGTGACTGGGTTGATAATAACACCAAAATGGCAACCAATGAGTTTGGATACATATTAGTGAAGTTCAACTATCTAATCTACAAACACAACCGATGTGGAGATGAGCCTTATATTTTTTTGCATATCAAGAACATCAAGTCTTTTACAATGCAAATCCTTTAGATCCAAAGTGGCACATGGTTATGGAGATGACTTTGTGGGAATACATTGATGGCTTTGATCACATAATAGGGGATGAAAACTGCAAAGTGCTAATTGCAAAGTCTTACTCCACACACCAACTAGATGATTTTAATTGTGAATTTGAACGCAAAAATATTGATGGAGTAATTATAGATGTGCCATATATCGATTCAGACTAGCCACATGTAGAAGACTGATGAATCCAATTGGAAGAAGACAAATCTAATATCAATGATGATTTCATGCCTGAAGAAAATGATTGATAAATGTATTTAGTATATTATTTTTCATTACTTGTTATTTATCACTAGTTGCTGTTTTTTTATTTATGAATTGTTATTTTGTCACATTGCTTATTCAATTGATGATATATAACTATCTTCTCAATTTGTAGGTCATCATGGATCATAGAGGAAAGGCATAATTTGTAAGTGATGTGGTAGAGGGTTTCCAAGATGCTGACATAATTGATCCAAGATACAAGATGAGTGGAGATTCTGACAAGGACTTGACTAGCAATAGTGTAGACTCTGTCCCTGCAAAGCAGTTACCTCAGAATATAGATCCTTATGGTGATGAAGGTATGCAAGTCATTGCTAATTTTCTATAGTTTGTATTCAACTTGACTTAAGAATTCTAACATTGTAATTAAATCTCTCATGTTATGTAACTTATAGGTCCTTTTGTAACTTTCACGAGTAGGACCTATCATGGCCCTAGCAAACCTATAGAAATAGGTGGGACTAATGACTTCAGATTATAGATCAATGTCAACCGCCACTATCAAGTCATTTGTGAGAATTCGACATGGCTCTCAACCTAGTTGGGGATTTTTGCAAAGGATGGCAACAAGTTGCCGATGACATATACTAACTAGCGGGCTATGCCCCATGAAAAGAAGGAATAGATATGGGTGAATATAAAGGTAATATCTTCTTATGTTAACTTTTCTCCAATTGTTATATTTATTATATTTTTTTGTCTACTAACTTATCTAATGTCTTTGTATTCACACCAATGCCATTTTGAACAACAATGCGAAAAAAAGCATCATGCAAATGCTTGGCAAGCATTGGCATGACTAGAAGGTGGACATGAAGAAAAAACTCTTCACACCCTACAGGAACTAGTCAGAGAGACATGCCACCTGCCCCGATCCATAGATAGAAGAAGACCGGTGGCATGTCTTGGTCCAACATTGGTAGACACGAGAAGACCATGTATTCATCTAACCCCTTGATTATTAGAATATGAATATGATTACTACTAACACTACATAACCTAATAATTTTATAATTTTCTTTTAGGATTTGAGTTGAATAAATAGAAGGCATCAAAGATGTTAGAAAATGTTTTTTTTTCTCTCCAAAAAGCAAGAGGTATGCCATCCCCAATGATGAGGTATATTCTTCAACTTATAATTAGAAATTTTGGGCAACTTTATTTGGTATATTTGATTTGTTGTGAATTATATTACTTGTAGCTTGAGGCATCCACTAGAGCTCAGTCTTCCATGTTGGATGTCTTCCTTATCTCCCATAATTGAAAGGATGGATAACCTATCAACATAACGTTCATGGCCACCATAGTAGTATTTAATAATGATATTTGACAATATTTTGCTCTCATGTAAGAACGACAATATTTTTTTTGAATATATTATAGGAGAATATCACTCAACTTAGGTAATCTTAGCCTGAGGGCTCTCATTCCAATATGACCGCTCAGGACATGATTCATGATTAGGTGTTTGAACCTAACAGATATGCAGGTTGCGAATGTTTGGTATGGGGTCGATGCCGAGGATTATTTTTGGGACCTCCTCCATAGCTCTGCAAAGTGATCAGCCTCAACATACGCAAACTCAAGTGTAGGCAATGATCGAAGTGGATATTACTTCAACAATAGAGAGGTTTAGGAAGGAGTTATTTGACCAAATCCCTCATACCATGTCTTGGTCTACCCCATAATTTAAGGTATGAATCAAATTATAACTAATTTGTAGTATGCATTAAATTTTTATTTGTAATGCTATTAAATGCTTTTCATGACAAATTAAGTAGGTGCCAGCCATAGCATCTTAGGAATAACATGATGCTAGTAGCAAGCAAGTTGGATCAATGGATACTCTTTCCACTTCTCAGGTTTTTCAGGTAAATTTCATCTATTACAAGAAAACTTATTAGTATAAATGCATTTTGATATTATGACGTGTTAAACAATCATAGTTTATGAACACAGGTTACTTGAGCACAAGCATGGGCATAGTGGTCAGTTGTGGGAATGGATATGTTACTTATACAAATTTGAACTTTCTTATTGTAATCATTTAGATCTTCACAAAGATAGCCAGACATGGATGCAAACATGGAGTGATGTTATTTTTCTAATTTGGATGCTTTGTGTTTGTATTTGGAGATTGTATAATAACTTTTAGTTCAAAGTATATACATTGTAGTTAAAGATTTTATTTGTATTTGTATTTGTATTTATATTTGCCATTATAGTTGGAGTGATGTTGTATATGTATTATTTATATTGTTAAAGTAGGGTTTGATTGTATTGTATTTGGAGTGATTGTACTATATTTTGGATATTTTTCAACTATTGAAGCAAGTTTTATTTGTATAAGATAACATTAGTATTGCTAATGTATACTATATTAGCGGCAATAATGTTTAGCGCCACTAATGTCTATGTCATTATTGGCGCTAATGCTTAGTTCTGTGAATAATAAACATATTAGTGGCACTAAATATTAGTACCTCTAATACTAGAATTAGCGGTGCTAATTGAGGCCAATCGCCACGGTTATGTTAATATGGCTATTAACTAGTAGCAGTGCTACTTAAGCACCATAAATAATCACGGCGCTACTTTACGCAACGCAAATTTAGCACCAAAAAATGTTTTCTGGCTCTAATTTGACCTATAATAGCACTATTTTAACATTGAAAAATGCAAATAATGCTATTAGTTTATAGGGAGTAAAAGATCAAGTCTATTAAGGGGGCAAAGATCAAATTCACCCATGTAGCAAAAACTGAGTTCACCCAAGTGGCAAAAGCCAAATTTTATTGTACTGAAACTCAATGCCGAGATAAAGGCTCCATTAGCACAAACTAAGGTATTAGTCTTTCAAAGACTAAGCAGTAGGCAAAAGTCAGTATTTGACTGTCTATAACTCATGAAAGAAAGGATCAGTGGGGCGTTCAGTAAACTTTGGGATCTCAATCAAACCTAAAAGCTAGATTCTATAATCTCCACCTCTGAAGCTACAAGGGCTAAAGGAGAACAGTAAAAGAACAAGAGCTCAACCTTCTTTAGCTGGGGAAAGAGTAATATCATCTTCTAATGTCATAGTGATTAATGGATAAGGAAACGTTTACTCATGTCAAATCTGCAACTTGAAAGAGTCAAATGGTTGCATGAGCTTCGAAAAACACAAAAACATTTTTTTTTTTTCAAAGAGACATAAAATGAAAAGTTCTCTTAATATTCAAGTGAATCAACTTTGTCCTAGAGATAAGTCTCTGAAAAATTTAAAGGAAAATGTTTGAAGGCAAGGATGGCCGATGATGAAATATAGAGTTGGAATCCCTTTACCTTCCTTACCCTCCAATGCCCTAAGTTAACTTCAGAAATGCAAGCTCGAAAATATGATGACCAATCTGCAAGTAGCTAGGATCCTATTAGGAAAATTACTTTAAAGACAAAAGTACTAAAATTGAAAGATAACCTCTTGGAAATTTTCTCCTAAAGGAAAAAAGATCACCCTCCAGATGAACAATGGGAAACAAAGTCCTAAATAGATAAATCTTATATGAAAAGCCAAACTAAGAGAGGCAGATTCAAAGAATAAGAACCAATTGGCACCTATGAGTCCGCAAACCTTGGATCTTCAAATGAAAATGAGATTGCTAAGTCAAAAAAATGAAAAATAATTTAAAAAAAGTGGAGAAAATTGGATTACATGTTGGAATTAGGAGGACTTACCCAGTCTCATTTTGGTATATTATCGGCCAAGAAATGCCACCCAAAGAATAAGTACCAAATGTCATCCATAGGTGTGTAAACCTAAAAATTGAGGTTGGGAGGTATCTGAGATCAAAGCCAAAGTCAAAGAAGCAACTAACCAATAGAAACATGGTGAAAATAGTAAAATCATCAGAAAAATAAGTTCCTAAAGAAAATATTACACTTGGAAAAAGGTGTAGGGGAAGGTTTATCAACGACCTACCATATCCTAAGAAAAATTCATCCTCAAACTTCAACAAACCGAATCAAATAGGAGGCCTTAATGAAAGACAAAAGGATATACCACCTATCTATTCAAATGTTTCCAGAAACTCTAGAAATTTTTCTTTCAAAAAGAGAAAGCACAAACACATATCTCTTGCATCATTTGCTTCTTCTAGTATCAAAAATAGATAATATCACTTTATAAGGTTACTTCTCTTGAAGCTTATGTGCCAATCTAGCATTCTAGAAGATAAACTATTAACATGAGATACTATAGTTCGACAAGCACTAATCAAGATATATGCTCACTAATCTAGCCGATTGCCATAGTATTTCCGTCTAACGCATAAACAGTATGTATTGAGCTAGCCATCTTTCTCAAGACATCACTGGAGGGTATAGTCCTTAGTGAAGTTTCATCAAAATCTGAAAAAGAGGGCATGATATAACCAAAATGCCCTCAAAATCAAAAGAGGAACTTTTGCCAAGTCTCACTCAACATGATGAATCACTTGGTGAAGAAATGATCCCCAAACTAAAAGAAGTTCCACCATAACTCCAAGACAGGGGACAAGCCAAAATCAATGAATTGATAGAAATCAACCTCAATTTAGGGGAAAGACTCATGCTACTAATCTATGCCCGATTCCTAAAGAGGTATTTGCCTAAGCCTCTGGGGGCAATAACAATAAAGAACGTCTATGTTTTATCTATGGTAGAACATCTAACTTTCTCAAAGGAATGTCCAATCAAACATGTGCTCAATATTTCTTAAGGAAAAATATGGACACAAAATTTCATCCATTTTGTGTGACAATCGAGTCCACAGTACAATCAAATCTACTCCATGTGGCAACTCAAGTCCACTCCTTATGGCGACTCTAGTCTACACCATATGGTAACTCAAGTCCACTCCTTATGGTAACTCAAGTCCACTCCACATGGTTACTCAAAATCCACTCCACATGGCAACTCAATTCTACTCCACATGGAGAATCAAGTCCACTCTCATGTGGCAAGATGAGTCCATCATTGCATGACAAGTCAATGCCAGAAAAACCTATCTTTTGGGATTGAGATGCAGTGAACACAAAATTACAAAAAAAATATAATGTAAAGGAATTCCATAAAGCAACAACAATATTTCTAAATAAGATGGAAAAAGAAAATAGTAGTCCTAAATAAAGAGAAAAATGATATCTTAAGATATATAAAGTCTAATGATTCTTCTCAATGGGCATGATAACCTAGTAGACTCACTCACACTCCTCCATTATCATCTACACAAAGCAAGTGTCATATTAGCAAAAGACTCAAGGAAAGAGAAGGAGATGGCAAGCCATTACTTGACACCAACGACGATGGATGAATGCCCATGAGCGCAAATATCCCTCAACTGAAGAATGATCCAAGAACTACATCTACAGCAAAGGCATAAATCAATATACAATGCAAAACTTGGTAAAATTTAAATATCCTTTACCATCTAAGTTTGAGATATTGTCAGGAGGGCCTCCAAAATTCTTATTCGATTCATCTAAAAGAAAACATGATTTCAACTAGAAAAGAGGAGAGAAAAAACAAGGGGTGACAGAATGACCAATACCTAAAAACTCAATCTGCCTCTAGGTGCCCACATCTGACGAAGAACCAATTGATGGCGACCCCAGTTGGACCACTGGTGTTGATGAAGGAAGGGTTTCCCTTGGCCTTGCATTCATGTCAATGATGAAAATCGAAGAAATCAGATCTCAAGACAATGTATGTCGTAACATCGATCCTACCCCCCACACTCCCACCTATAAGTGAATCTACATATGTTGTCAGATGCCTCAAAGGCTTAGTTGCAGGGCAAGGTGCCTCTCACCTCAAACTCAAACCGGGACTACATTGCCTCAAAAAACACCCATCATTAATCCTACAAGAGAGAATGAACCTCTCTCTATCTAGTTCAGGATGAGAAAATTTATAAGTCAGAGCCTTCCACATCTCTTAAGCCCTCTACCACTTTGACCATCTACTACTCACCGCTTGCTTTTCCTTACTACACAAACCAAGCTTATTTTTTAATAGAAATTATAGATCAATACTAAAATATTCTCCCAAACTATTGAACTATATTGTGGCATATGAACAAAGAACCTTGGGCTTTCTACTTGATGTCTGGAATATAATACTATAAATCATCTTAGATGTGAGTAGAATGTAGCCAATAGCCTGCTAATTGGCCCAAACATGATGGTGTGAAGGAACAAGAATGTTCTTGGGAAACCTTGATCATTCTCAAACGGCTAGCAGAACTAATGTGCATTATACGACTCCACAGCTAAATTCTCCCCTGGGCTAAGCAGAAGTACTCCATACTGCAAAGAGATGATGTGCACATAGGCTTTTAAAGATAATGAAATATGAGTTATATCTGCTAACATATTAGAATCTGAAAGAGTGTAAGGAAAATCTCACTACTCGAAATTCTAGAGACCCCACACATGCATCTTGATTTCTCTAGGAGATTAAGTGGAAGCAACCATATTCATGATTTGGACCATCTTGGGAACAGGAATTGAGCATGAATGACATAGCCTCTTGATTTCCCCACAAGGCTCCAACTCAGTATATGTCCTCCAAAAGTGAGCATAATTTCACAAATAAAGAAAATGAATGGGAAACCAAGTTGAAAAATTACCTAGTCCTATAGGCATCATGCAATAACCGCTTTGGCATCAATCCCCAAAATGGGAAGAAAGCATCATAAAACCAAATATTTTCTTTTCTATTTCAAATTTTCTCAAACACAAAAGTTCCATGATGCCTCCAAAGAAAAAAAAAGATAGACAAGTGAAGAAAAGAGAAAAGAAACAATCTCAAGATGATAAAAAAGAAGTAAGGAACCTCACCTATCAAAGCAACAAAGAGAGATACAAATCTTCACTATTTTTCGCATCCACTCCTCTCGCCAGGAGAACTCATGGAGTGGATGCAAAGGAGACACTTTGTTTGAGTGGTTTTTGTAACCCAAACCCCAATTTCAAGTTTGACAAGAAATAGGATTAGACTTTGACTCTAATTCATGGTGAGTGGGGTCCAATTTGAAGTGGAAAAATTCTGAGAAAATCAGGCCTAGGTCAGCATGTGTTTGGGCAACCAAACACCAGAGGTTTGGATGCCCAAACTTCACAAACTAGGTGCAATCTACAAAAATAGAAATAGAAATTCTCTGAATTCATCAAAGATTGATGGAATTTTCAATCAAGAAAGGTGTAATTTCATAATCTATTAATTAGAGATTCAAATATGAGATTTATGACAAAAAAATACCCATCAAATCTCCAAATTAAATCAATCAATAACCAAAATTGGAGATCCTCTCAACCCTATAAAAGAAGGGCTATAGCACATGAATTTAGAGAGGATTAGTAAGGGATTCTTGGGAAAATTTTGCACAAATTGAAGGAGAAATTCTGAAATATATCTCATCTTCAAGGAGGAGAGCATGAAGACATCATCAAGGAATCAAAAGAGATGTAAGACTCTAATTTTTTTTCATTGTCTGTCTTCTTTCATCACTTTTTCTTCTCTTTGTCCCTTGTGAGGTCTCCTTCTCACACCTTTGCTGCTGCCTGCATCCCCCCCCTCCCCCTCTCCCCCCCCCTCCCCCTCTCCCCCTCTTCTCTTCCAGGCTCGTGGCCAACCACAGCCTTGCTCTCCTCAATAACCATTTACCTTGATTGCAAATACTCAGCCGTCCGAGTTCAAACAACCGAACCAAGGATGATCGAACACTCAAACCACACTATGAATGTCCCCTTCACCCCTTAACACCACGGTCACCCATGGCTTCACTCTTCTCCAAGTTAGAGTATATGGCTACCTGAGTTTGGATGACTGAACATAGGTAAACTAAACTACCAAACCACACTGTAGGAGCCTTCTTTACTCCATCACCACCATAGTCGTCTGTGGTCCTTTGCATATCAGTGGACTCCATCACCACCAAGCCCCCCATGGTCTTGTGCACCTCGGCAAACTCTATCACCACCATGGCCACCCACTACCTCCTTGCATACCGTAGTGCCATACATTGCAGAGAAATTCAAATTTTGAAGTTCTCATGAAGATTTTTGAAGATGGAGGGAAGATGATGACTAGAACTCATTTAAACTTGAACCAAGTCCCAATCAGGCTAGGCTGAGTTCAAACCCACACCCAATCAGATCAAACCGAGCCCCTATCAGGTCAAGCCCAACCTGAATAAGTTCAAATAAGAACTAAATCAAGCCAAGTCGAGTCCTATTGGGTGTTCTACATAAAACTTTGGCTACACTCCATGGTTATGTCCAATCCTATAAGTAGTGGAGGAATGCTACTAACCTAACTTTGACCAAGAGAAGTTTGAATAAATCTAAAGTAAGTCAAACTAAGTCCCACCAAGTGTAATCTATTAAGGATCCAACAGAGACCTAATATGAGGTGGGATTCGAAGACCAATCAAGTTCAACCGACAATAAAACCATCAACTATGATTCATACCTAATTGACAACAAGTCCAAAAAGGTAATCAATTACTAAGTCCCACTGGGTATGCCATGAAAGCCTTTAGCAACACTCTTGAGGTTATGCCCAACCCTATAAGCAATGGATGATGCTACTAATCCAACCTAGACCAAAACAAGTTTGAACAGAGTTAAATTGAGTCAAACTGAGTCCCATTGGATGTGTCATCAAAATCATAAGCAACACCTCAACTCTAATCGATACCAAACCAAGAAAGGTCATTGGTTATCAAATTAAAATGACAAGCACAAGCCAAGACTACTAATCATTCCTTTTAATCAAATCAAACAAAAGGAAGGTTTGAACTCACTTAGTCAGTCAACCAAAATACCTTATTATGATAAGATCGACCAAGGAGCAGCCCCTGCTGATGCCCTGGAAGATAATCCCTTCTTGGTACATTTCAGCGGCATCAACTCACGAACCTCGGCCAACAAAAAAAATTAAAATTCGGCGGCGCCCCTCGCCCTCGAAAGCGTAGTGGGAACCATCGACGACGACGACGACGATGCGAACGATCTGAATGTTTTCCTCGTCAATCGATAATATGCTCGAAGCTATTGACCACCCTTCAAGCTAGTCAACCCCTAGAAGCAGTTGATGATGCACCACCCTTCAAGCTAGTCAACCCCCAGAAGTAGTTGATGATGCATTCCACAAGGTAGTCAATCCCTAGAAGCAGTTGATGATGTGCCCTTCAAGCTAGTGAACCCTTAAATGTAGTTAATGACGCATCCCTCAAACTAGTCAACCCCCACAAGCAGTTGATGACTCACCACCCTTTAAACTAGTCAACCCTTGGAAGTAGTTGATGACACTTCACACTTGAAGCTACTCAACCCTTGGAAGTAATTGATGACGCACCACCCTTCAAGCTAGTCAACCCTTAAAAGTAGTTGATGATGCACCCCTCAAGTTAGTTAACCCCAAAACGTAGTTGATGAAGTGCCCCTCAAGCTAGTCAACGCCCAGAAGTAGTTGATAACATGCCACTCTTTAAGCTAGTCAAGCCCTAGAAGTAGTCAATGATATTCTCCTCAAGCCAATCAACTGCTAGAAGCAATTGACGATGCATATCTCAAGCTAGTCAACCCTCAAAAGTAGTTGATAATGTGCCCCTCACACTAGCCAATCCTCAAAAGTGGTTGATGATGCACATCTTAAGCTAGTCAACCCCCAAATCAATTGATAACATGCCCCTCAAGCTACTCAATCCCTAGAAGTAGTTGATAATGCACTCCTCAAGTTAGTCAACCACCAGAAGTAGTTGATGACATGCCCCTCAAGCTAATTAACTCCTAGAAGCAATTGATGATGCGCCCCTCAAGCTAGTCAATCCCTAGAAGTATTTGATGATGTACTCTTTAAGTTAACCGCTCCCAGTGATGACTCTCCCTTTGAAAGTTGAACTTGACAAGCTATTAGTAACATTATCCAAAGAAGTTAATTGCCAACACTCAAATCTATCAGCCACACTTCAAGCTAAACCCAACAAGTCATCGGTAATGCTATCGAAAGAAGTTAAACACCAATATTCAAAACTATCGAGTATACTTTAGGCTAAACCTGACAAGCCATCAATAATGCTATCAAAAGGAGTTAATCACTATTGCTCCAATCCATCAGCCACACTTCAAGCTCATCCTCCTTTTATCTCTTGATGTCCTACTGGGTGATGTCACCAAATCACGTAATCAACATTCACTAAGGGTCAAGTCAAAACCTATCTGAGCTAGACTCCACACGGTCCAACATGCATGGAAGTAGGGCAACAACATACATCAAAACTTCTTCCTCACTTTCTATATTCTTATTTTTCATATTTTCATAATTTTAAAATTCATTGTAAAGTGAGGGTTTTCCCTTTCTTAAGCCATATATCATTTCTCAAATCAATCAATACCATCCTTTTTTTGTTGTATTACTATTTTATTAGATAAATTTCTTATTTTAGGAGATTTTCAATAATTGTCAGGGTAATTAATAGTAAGGATTTGTGTCTGTTGGAAGTCAATATTTTCACAACACCTAATAGCACACTCAAATTAAACATACTTTGATTTGTGCATCGAGGCCGCTCTCCAAGGTCTCTGCCATCCCAGGCCACTGAAACTGATCCCCCATAGTACGATCTTAGCATAGCTCAAAACTCAAGTGTGTAATGTGCTCCGTAGCTGCCAGTTTTGTGTGCTTCTAGTGCTTTATTTTCTAACAATGCCTTGCTTTTTCTATAGGAAAAGATGAATCCTAAGCACATCAACTACACCCTGAGAAGCAAACTCCCCATCCCACAAAATGGCCAACTTGAGGCCTAAACTTTGAGGTACTCACTATTCATACATTGGAAAGAATAGGCTAGATCATCTTTAGTTAACACAACTTTGACCATATCAAACTCCACTATTTGAGATGGTTTTTGTCACAATCAAAACTGATTAAAATATAATCATAATTGAAACTTTATGCTACTAAATTATGGCTCAAGTGTGTGTCTCAATTAAATCTAAATTATGGAAAATTTTGATTAAAAAAATCAAGCTCAATTCAAGCCCGAATTGTTGAAAAATTTGAGCTCAAACTAAAGTGGGCTAAGTGGGCCAGACACTTAGACCAAAATTGGATCCAAAATTCATCTAAAATCTAGAGTAAAATAAAAAATTTAAAGTGTCACAAATAAGTTCTTGTACTAAATAAATTTTTACAAAAAGATCCCTAACCAAATTATTTTATATATAAGTCCAAGATAAGAATTTTGTGAAAAATATCTAATAAAACCCAAAAATTACAAATTGATCTCCGTAAAATTTTGAATTTACAAATAAATCTCCCAAAAGATCAATTGATAGTTTGATCTTTATAAAATTTAGAATTTGTGAATAAAGCCCTCAAAATTTTGTATTCACAAATAAATCCTAAAATTTTAATTTTTCGCAAATAAGTCCCTCAAAAATTTTTATTTGTCAAATTTTATTACTAAGTCCATTTTGCAAAAAAACTTATGTAATTTATAAAATTATAATTTAGTCCAAATTTTTCAAAAAAAATTGCAAATAGCTCCCTTATAAATTCAATATCCAAGATGAATATAATTTTTAAAATCATGATTATCTGCAACAAATAAACACTCATCTAGTCAGATACATATCCATCCATAACTAATTCAAATAGCAAATTATTATCCATAGCCAATTCTCATTCAAATAAAATCCTCATTCAAAAAAATTCTCATCTAAATAAATTCTTGTTTAAATAAAATCCTTATCCAAGTAAATTGTTATCTAAATAAATCCTTCCCAAATAAATTCTTATCCAAATAAATTCTCATCTAAATAAATCCTTATCAAAACAAATCCTTATCCAAATAAATCATTATCCAAATAAATATTTATCCAACAAAATCCTCATCTAAACGAATTCTCATCTAAACAAATCCTTATCCAAATAAATCCTCATCTAAAGTGAAATAGAAATAAATATCATCCATATCTATTTATCTATATTTAAGATTTAAACAAAAGATCATTATCTATGTCCATAATTCAAAATTTTAAATAGAAATAATTCAATCCACTCATAGGTTATAAAAACCTTAAAAGTCTCATAAAAAAGAGAGATGAGAGATCAAATCATGGAGACAAGGATCAAAGAAGAGAGCTCCACAAACTGAAAGAAAAGAACAAGTAGTATAATAGTATGGAGTTAAGGGAGCAAAAGAATTAGAAGTAAAAGAAGGTAATCTCTTACCTTATTTTTCTCTAGTTTTGCTCTCTTCCTCCTCCTTGCTTTGCTCTTATCTCTATTTTTGCAAGTCCTTCTTTATCATTATAGCTCCAGCCTTCCATATTTGACATGCTAAATGACATCGACCTATAGTCCAAGCTATACTAAACTGCACTCGTAAAACCTACCTTGTTCAACAATTGGAGCTCCCTGCCACTTGCCGACCACCGCATGTAAAGCTCCACTGGATCACCCTGTTGCTGCCTTGACCTGCATTGGCACCAAACCGATGAGACATCGCCACCTACTCCTTAGCACGTCACCTGCCTATGGCCTGACCGAATCTGGCCATCAACAGAAAGGGAAAGGGAGCAAGGGCTTTGCTCTGGTTGAGAAACAAGAAAAGGGGTTCAAGCTTGAGGTAGAAGAAGAATGAAGGAAAAAAATAATAATAAAGGAATAGAAAGTTGCTTAAAAAAAAGAAGTTGGGAGTCAGCTGGAGGAGGTTGCTAAAGAAAGAAAAATCAGGAAATAAAGGAAGGAGAAGATTCAGGAGGAGAAACTAGCTCGCTCCCATGCTCACAACTGCTCGTGGCTTCGCTTGTGTCCATCATGTCTATGCCTATAAGACTATCATCTTCATGTTTGCAACCACCCGCAACTCCCTTGCACACTAATGGATCTCCACCACTGACCTAGGGTCCGCCCATGAGCTCACTTGAAAGTCAACTCTAGTCTAGGCCAATCTGTAGGCTCACTCAAAATCAATTTGGACTAAGACTAGGAGTACGCTAGATATCTATTTGGGCTAAGGCTAGCTTGCAAGCTCGTCGAATGTCAATTCGGACTAAGAGTAGCTCATAGGCTCACTGAATATCTATTTGGACTAAGGCCAACTTACGGACTTACCGAACGTCTATTCATACTAAGGCTAGCCATTAGGCTCACCAAATATCTATTCGGACTAAGACCAGCTTGCAAGCTCACTGAATATTTATTCGAACTAAGACTAGTCTACAAGCTTATCGAACATCTATTTAGATTAAGACCAGCTTGTCAAATACTCCCAACATCTATTCAGACTAAGACCAACCCACGGGCTTGCCGAACATCTATCCTAACTAAGGTCAACTTGCGAGCTCACTGAACGTCTATTCAAACTAAGGCTAGATTGTGAGCTCATTAAATATTTATTTAAACTAAAGTCAACTCACAGGCTCACCAATCATCTATTCGAACTAAGGCCAGCTCACGAGCTCGTTGAACATCTAAATCAAGCCCAGCTTATGAGCACACAGAAAATCAAAATTGATTCAAGGTCAGTCTGTGGGCTCACCCAAATTCATCATGATAGTCTAAGGACTTTCAAACTAAATTGATTAAAATAAAATAACTCAATCATATTAAACAAATAAAACCATATTGACTTAGATAAATCACTAGGTAGACTTAGGTTAATTAAATACATGAACTAAAACTCATATTAAACTATACTCAAATCCAAATTAAGTTCATACAAACCGAGTTAATTCAAACCCAACCTTAATTAAGTCCAAATTAGTTCAGTCCAAAAGTAAATTAAATTCAAAATAAACCCTAATTGGGTCAAACTAAGTCTAAATCAAACCCTAATTGGGTTAAACTAAATTTGAATTAAACTCTAATCAGATTAAACTAGATTCAAATAATACTCTAATTGGGTTAAATCAAGTACAAATTGAACCCTAATTGGGTCAAGTCAAACTCAAATTCAAACCAAAACAAGGTCGAACCTGAATCTGAACTAGCTCAAGCCTGAACCAAAACTAAGTTGAACCTAAATCAACTTGAACTTGAACCTTAAGTCCATTAAGGTTCAAACCCAAATCCAATAAGGGTCCAATAGGGGTCAAACCCAAATTCACTAGTGAGTGGAACAAGGATCCTATAAGAACTCCTTAAGGGTTAGATCCAACATCCATAAAGGATCTATCAAAAATCCAAATAGGGTTGGATCTAAAATTCATTAAAGATCCAATAAGAACATATTAAGGATTGGATCCAATGTCCCTAAAGGATCTGTTAAGGATCCATTAAGAACTCATCAAGGGTCGGATCCAAAACCCATTAAAGATCTAATAAGAATCTACTAAGGGTTTGGATCCAAGATCCATTAAGGATCCATTAAGAAATTGATAGGGGTCCAACACAAGGTTGAGCCTGACCTTAATTGAATTAGATTATACTCAAATTGAAATTGAGTTCTGAACATTAAACTGAATCAAGTCAAATTCAAATTAAGATCAAGTTGTGAACATTGAATTGGATAAAATCAAACTTAAACCTAAATCAAGTTCTGAATATTGAACTCAATCATATTAGACTTAAACCAAATCAAGTCTAAATTTCAAATCAAACCGAACTAAGGTAGGCTTGAACTCACTTAGTTAGTCGGCCACAATGCCTTCTTCGAATGAAGTCAACCAACAATATGCTCAAAGCTGTCAACCACTATTCAAAGCTATACCTAACCCCATATGTTAGTGATGCTACCAAATCAAAGAACTTAATCATCAACAAGCTCAAAGTCATTGGCTACACTTCAAAGCTAGTCAACCTCATATGTTGATGACGCACTTTTCGAGCTAAGCCAATCCCAAAGCATTGGCAATGCTCCAAATTTAATCAAAAATATGCCTAAGAGATCATTGATCATTAAATTAAACTGAACTAAGATAGACTTGAACTCATTTAGTCAATCAATCACGAGGTCTTGTTCAATTGAAGTCAACCGATAATACTCTTAAGGCCATCAACCACACTTCAAAGCAAAGCTAATCCAAAAGCATTAGCAATGCTTCAAATCAAATTGAACTAAGGTAGGCTTGAACTTATTTAGTTAGTCGGCCATAACATTTTATTCAAATGAAGTTAACTGACAGCATGCTTAAAGGTGTTGGCTACACTTCAAAACTATACCCAACCCCATATGTTGGTGACACTACCAAATCAAAAAAGTTTATTACCAATACACTCAAAGCTATTTGTCACACTTCAAAGCTAGTCAATCTCATACATTGATGATACACCTTTTGAGCTAAGCCAACCCCAAAGCATTGATAATACTCCAAATTTAATCAACAATAGGCCTAAGAAGCCGTCAATTATCAAATTAAACTGAATAAGGTAGGTTGAACTTGCCTAGTCAGTTAGTTACAATGCCTTGTTCAAAAAAAGTCAATCAACAACATGCTTGAAGCCATCAACCACACTTCAAAACTAAGCTAACCCAAAAGAGAATTTCAGCAAATGGTTCATGATCCTTGAACACAATAATATGATTAATGTGTTCGATGGGCATTTTTCAATAGGGCTGTCTTCGAGAGAGTTAACTTTCCTTCTTGATATTACTTCTCAACCCAATTTTTGAACACATAATAGTCTTCAATAGTATGCCCCAAGACTATATGATAAGGATAATAATTTCAGATGATTTATTTTGTTGGCCTCGCCTAGCCTTTTGAATTCTAACAATTGGAGGCCTAACTTCAGGATATCCTAAAAAATTTTATCTATTCTTTCTCTTTTGAAAGAATATTTCTATTTTAGCCTTTGTTGGAAATCATTGAATCATTCTACTTCTCTATCTTCTCTAAGAGTTGGTGGCTTGTGAGAATTATCCTTGTTCATTGTGGGGTTCAGAGATTTCTTTTGTTCACTTATTATGAATGCAGCCCTTACAATTTTGGAAGGCTCTCCATACTTTACCTTATTTTTTTACTTAAAATTTTGTGAATTAGATAAGGTCGGTGGGCTAATCCTTTCAACTTCTGAACTTGTATGATGAGGTCTTGGAAAGTATGGAAAGAAGAGGTTCTCAGATAAGGTATCATCCATTCTCTCCTTGTGTTGCTAAGTACTAGATTTACTAGCTCAAATTAGCTCATAAGTTGTTCATACTTAATGCTAAGATTTCTCCACCATATAATATAATCTAGAATTGACTCATTATCATGCTTCTATATTGAGATAAGGTCTACAATGGTCGCTTTTATCATTGAATCCTCTAAATTTGATTCAAAAAGTCTTCTTCATTTGTGCCCAAGTTTGTATGGATTCTGGTTATAAACTAGTATACCACCTGAATGTTACTCAATGTTAACTTTGCTGAAACTTGGTAGAGTAACAATGAGAAATTATTACTTAAATCCCTAGGATTTCCCATTCCATTAAACTATTTAAAACTAGGCACTGTATAGCCTCTAGGATATAGCACTCAGTTGTGATAGTTAGGGTAAGGGTTACCGACATCATTTACCTTACTTGTTTTACTTTCTTGTCTCAACTATGTAGCTACCATTTATTATACCTATTATTGTATGTATACTGGGAGTTCTTTGTTATTAGAGATTCCTAAAATTGGGGATTGGGTATCCTATACTGGAGGAAATTCTTATGAAGGACCTACATTTTGTGGATCTTATCTATGGGAGATGCACCTTCTACCGCCTCTACAACTTAGGATGGTTATTGAGATCATTCCAACTTATTGAGCTTTTGGCTCATTTGTAGCATTATTTTCATCAACTCCATGATCACCTTTTTAGCTTTATCTTTCTCCTTACTTTGTTGTCTCAACTGTTCTTATAGTGCTTCTATGGTCACTTTTTGATTGGAGCTTTTAGTTATGATTAAGGTTCTGTCAGAATATGATGGTCTATGTCTTGAGAATTAGATCTAAGCTCTAGGTTAAGACTAACTTCTCCCATCAGTCAAGTTATCAATAAAGCGTTGGCACAGTTTAGTGAGAAAGAAGGAGAAATAGAAGAGATAAAGGAAAAAATAAAAAAAATAAAAAAGGTTGTTATATAGAAAAAAGGAAATTTGGCAAAAATAAAAAAAAAAGAGTTTGTTCAAAAAAGAAGAGAAAAGACTTTTCTCACATTAATTTTTGATAGAACTTCATCAACATCACGGTCATCCATGGTCCTTGGCATGATGACGGAACTCCACCAATACCACGACTACTCACGATCCCTCGAAAATGGCAGACTCTCGATATCACTATGGTCACCCATAGTCCCTCAAAGACAATGGACTCTCAACATCATTGCAATCACCCGCGGTCCCCTCATGTTGGAGGAATCGAAAGAGTGTCGAACTGGAATAATATAGTGGGTCGGACACTAAACCATCCCAAAAGCTTAAGCTCATGGGATATGGGTCTTTTTCACTATATATATTGGACCCTATCTATCCAATATCCAATATGAGACTAATTTATCGCACCTGACATTATAACAATCTCTCCCTTCAGGTGTGATTTGACCATATCAATATTAATACTCTTAATCAAGAACTCTTTTACTCGACCAGTTTTACCATGTGACCCATACCAACGGATTTTTGTCTCATTCTTTTGATTTTTTAAGAGAAACTAACATATGACTTAATTCAGTCGCACCATCATGGTAATTTTGATCTTAAGATTTTGCACAGCTTTGAACCTAAAGCTTTAATACCATTTATTGGGGGAATCGAAAGAGTGTCGAACAAGAATAATATAGTGGACCGGACACCAAATCATCCCAAAAGCTTAAGCTCATGGGATATGGGCCTTTTCCACTATATATATTGGACCCTATCTATCCAATATCCAATGTAGGACTAATTTATCACACCTGACATTATAACACCCTCAAAGGTGGTAGACTCTCAATATCATTGCAACCACCTGTGGCCCTCTTGAAGATGCTGAAGCCTCATTACACCAAACCAACCTTTGGGCTCATACCTTAGTCAGCCATCGGGATCATATTCAGCCAGTCTTTATACTCACACTTAGTTAACCTTTAGGCTTACACTCAACTAGCCTTTGAGCTCACATCCAAACGAGCCTTTAGCCCTGCATCCAAGCCAACCTTCGGACTTGTACTTAGCCGACCTTCAGGTTAGTACTCAGCTAATATTCGAGCTCGCATCCAAGCCAGCCTTTGTCCTCGTACTCAGCTAGCCTTCAGGTTCCTACTAAGCTAGCCTCCAGTCTCACATCTAGCCAGCCTTCGGGCTTGAACTTAGCCAACCTTCATACTCATACTCAACCAGTCTTTGGGCTCGCATCCAAGCTAGCTTTCGGGCTCGCACTTAGCCAATCTTTGGGCTTACACTTAACTAGCCTTTAGGCTCATACATTAGCTAGCCTTCAAGCGTACACTTAGTCATCCTTTGGGATTGCACCTTGCTAGCCTTCAGGCTAGAGCCTAGCCAATCATAGGGCTCGCGTCTAGCCAATCATCAAGCTCATACTTAGTTAGCCTTTAGGATCGCAATTAGTCAGCCTTAGGGTTTGCTCATTAACCAACCTTTAGGCTCGCACCTAGTCAATCTTTGGCCTAATGCCTTAGCTAGCCTTTGAGCTTGCATTGATCCAGTCTTAGGGCTCACATTCAAGCTAGCTTTTCGGCATATACCTAACTAGCCTTCGGGCTCACACTTTGTCTACTTTTAGGCTCATACCTCTATCAGCCTTCAGGCTTGCACCCAGTTAGCCCTCAAACATACACATCTAGGCTAGCTTTCAAGCTCGCACCTTAGCCAATCCTCAAGTTTACACATTTAAAGTCAGGTCATGGGTCTTCCTAAAATTATCACAAATAATCAAGGATCCTCAAATCAAATTTATTGACATGAAGTAACTCAGTCACGTTGAAATTGAACTCAATTAGAACAAATGGATAAAGCTAAGTTGACTTAAATAGACCTAAATTAATCAAACAAATAGACTAAAATTCAAATCAAGCTACACTCCAAAAATTCAAATTAATTAATCTAAACTAAATAAACTTAGACTCAACCCTAATCAAAATCAAGATGGGTTCATTTAAAATAAAGTTGAGTTCAAATCAAATCCAATCTAGATTGAACTAAGCTCAAATCAAATTCTAATTAGGTTAAATCAAGTCCAAAATAAAAAGGGCAAACTCAAAGTTAAAGTATAACCAAGCTAAGCTGAGCCTGAACTGAAACCAAATTAAACTAAGTTGACTTGAACTTGGACCCAAGTCCATCAAGATACAAACCTAAACTCAATAAACATTCAACATAAGGTCAAACTTGACTCAAGCTAAATGAAATCAAACTCAGACCTAAACTATATTAGTCTCGATGAAATTAAATGGGGTAGAACCAAGTCTCATTAGGTTTACTGAATCTTAAGTGATACTCCAAGACTATGAATAAAAAGTAATGTTATCACCCTGATCTGAACTAGAATTAGTTTAAATTAAACTACATAAAGTCAAACTGAGTCTTGCTAGGTGTGCTACAAAAATCTTTAGCAATACTCCAAAGTTATACCCAACTGCATAAGCCATTGGTGATACTACCAAACAAAAGAAGCAAATTGCCAACACGCTCAAAGTTATCGACCACTTCAAAGTTATACTTAACTCCATAAGTCGTCAGTGATACTACCAAATCAAAAAAGTTGAACGCCAATACATTCTAAACTATCGACCACATGTCCAAGCTAAGCCAACCCGAAAGCATTGGCAACACTTTAGTTTAAGCCAAACTAAGATAACTTCAAACTTACTTAGTCAGTCAGCCATAATGCCTTACTCAAATAAAGTCAACCAACAACATGCTCACAACTGCTGGCTACACTTCGAAGCTAGTCAACTCCTAAAGTAGTTGATGATGCCGCCTTCAAGCTAGTCAACCCCAAAAGCCGTTGATAATGCACCCTTTAAAGTTTGTCAACTCCAAAAGTCGTTGACTATGGCCCTCAAGCTAGTCAACCCCAAAAGCAGTTGACAACATAATTTTCAAACTTATACCCAATCTCATAAGCTATTGATGATCCCACCAAAAATAATAAAGTTATAGCCTATGCCTTAGGCTATAAGAATACTTTAAATAAAGTTATCGCCTATACTTTATTGGCTATGAGAATACTTCAAATGAAGTTATCACCTATACCTTATCAGCTATAAAATTACTTCAAAAGCTAAAGAAATTATCATCTACACCTTATTGACTATGGAAACACTTCGAGGTCAATGGGATTATCGCCTACACCTTATTGGCTATGGAAACACTTCTAACGAAGTTATCACCAATACTCAAAGCTATTGGAAACACTTCGAACTTCTCTCATTTTCTTTCATGTCCCATCGGATGATTGTATTAACACCTACCAAAAATCGAGTCGATTTGGGTCAGACGCCCCATGGTCCAGCGCAGGAAAGCGGGGCAATAATATACATCAAAGCTTCTTCTCCACTTCTTCTTTCTCTTTTCATTTTTTTTATTTCTTTCATATTTTTTATAATTTCATGTTGAAATTCATTGTAAAATGAGAGCATACACTTACTTAAACCATGTATTTTTTAAAAAATTAATCAAATACTTTCTTTTTTTCTTTTTTGTGTCTCTATTTTATTAGGTAAGTTTTTCATTTTAGAAGATTTATGACAATCGTTGGGTTAATTAACAATAGGAGTTTGTGTCTGTTAAAAATCATATTCCCACAACACCTAATAGTGTACTTAAACTACCACACTTCTGATTTCTTATTTTGATATTATTTCTCGAGATCTCCACTATCCTAGGTGTCAATTTCTATCCACACCATGACCCAATGAATTTTCTCATATAATAGGAGGTGAAGTAGAAGTTAGAATAGAAGTTGGTAATATAGGTAGTCCAGGTAATGCAAGTGGCACAGGATGTTTGTCTCCTAGGGGCACCATTAGAGCTGTTCTTCATAGGGTAGAAGGAATATGCAGAATATACAGATAGTTTGTCATACACATGTCATTGGTGTACCATGGATGAGCTATGGAATTCATCTTTTGGGGGGTTGGACTTTGAAGTTCGTCTCTTGGAGGCTGACCTATGAACTTGTCTTTTAATAGTCAAGTTGTAGAGCTCGTCTTTTTGAGGCTAAGCCATAGAGCTCGTCCTCTAGGGATCCAGCCGTAGAGCTTTTCCTTTGGGGGTCAAACCATAAAACTCGTCATCTGGGGACCAAGCTCATTTTCTGGGGACCAAGCTCATCCTTTTATGGCCAAGCTATAAAGCTCATCTTTTGGAGATAGAGCTGTGAAGATCATTCTTTGGTGGGTGAATTGTAGAGCTCGTCTTTTGGGGGCTTAGTTATGGGGCTTTAACCCTTCAGAACTTGTTTAAGCCTAGGCACAAATCTAGCGCCCTTGGTTTCAATTTCATTTTCTTCTCGATTTAACATAAAATTTGATTTTAGTTCAGCATCGTTCTTGGACACATCACTAATCTATGTTATTAATCAGTGGAGTAGGCAACTGAGTTAATGTCTACATGATATACCATATGAATCTTTAAAGCTCAAGTTGGTGCAGATTTTCTGGTTGAGCTTCACCAAATGCAAGAAGACAAAGTTGAACAAGTGTGGATCCTCAATGTTGATGGATATATTATTGTCCCAAAATGGAGGAGCAGGAGCAGTTTTAGAACATCCTTAAGGCTCACAAATTAAATATGTTGTCAATCTCAATTTCCTAGTCTCTAATAGTGAAGCTAAATATGAATACGAGACTACAATTTGTTTGTGACAACAATTTGTGTTAAGAAGATTTCGATGAACAGAGATTCACAATTGGTAGTAAGTCAAGTACAGGGAGAATTTGAAATAAGGGATCCTCATATTGACAAATACTTCACGAAGGCTTGGAGATGTTTGAGTAACTTTGATTCTTAAGGTCCGTTCTTTTTGGGTGAAAATAAAATCTAGATTTTGAAGTAAAATTTTGTATTTTTGGATATTTGTGTTTAATATTTTGAGATGATGAAAATCTAAAAGTTGAAAATTCGTGTTTTTATTTTGAGAGACCTGTATCTCGCTAGATTTGGACTTGGCGATGGCAAGAAGGCGGGATATGCAGAGTGACAGGAGGGGTGAGGGGGTACAACAATCAAAGTCAGTGAAACACAATGTCGACCTACTTACCTTGCAGTTGAACATAATGATTCGTCAATGGTGGTAATAGGTGGTACACAATGGAAGTCAACGAAATATTTTTAGACTTGAGTAGCGTGTTGATATTATCAAATATTCTTCAACTTTTATTTTAATTTGCTCAAATTAAAATAGTAGATGATGAAGCCGGCGAGGGGAGAGCCGGAGGGGTGGACACAACCTACGGTGACGCTAAGGAAGAGCAGCAAAGAGCTGGCCCATACATGAGAAGTAAAAAAGAAAATCGAAGGACAAGCAGAGAGTTGGCCTGAACAAATAGAAGTAGAGTAAAAACTTAGGAAAAGAAGCAAAAGAGCTCGTAGGAAAAATATCGACGTCGCCATATGGACAAGAGTTGTTGTGGAACGGGCTATTTTTCAGGTGTCACTTCCTCATTGGACTGCGAAAAAGAAAAGACGCAAGGGTCGCGACACAGGTCACGCCCTCTCAACTGATCACATACCTACATTCGTTTGCGCCGTCCCAGCGGTCCAATCCTTTCTCCTGGGCTTGATCCTCACTTTTTTCCCAAGTCATTCATTAGTTTGCCCTTTGCTTCTTGGTCTGGATCGGAGAATTTCTTCACATACTCAAGAGTTTTCTTTCTACGAAGTCCCGTCTCTGTGGACGTTGACTCAGCCCAGAATCTACCTCTCCGCTCTCATTCGGATACACGTAGAAACAAAAAATCCAATGAATTTGAGTTTACATGTTATCCAATTTCCTCCAAAAAAAAAAACCTTAATTAGTATGATAAAATCATTAATCATAGGGAGAATATTCCGTACAAACTCCATGTAATAGAACAAATAAAAAAGATTAAACCATTTTTAATTCTCATTTGAAATACTAGAAAATTTCACAGTTGCATAGAAATTTGATATTGCCAAAAAATAATGTCAAATATTTTCATAGAATTATAAATTTTTTCTCCAAAATAAAAAATATCTTATAAAACCTTTAATTTATATAAATTTTTTTTATATCCAAACCTGTTCAAACACTTTGGCTAGGACTCACAGCTGAAAAATATTTTATACAATCATGACAAAACTTTGAAGTACGTGCAATTATAAAGATTCTGAGGGTTAATTCACAATTTCAAGAGTTTTTAGGCACTTATAAGCGAAAAAATGAAATCCGATAGCAATGTCTTCTAAATATTCTATTTGCAAGGATTTACATGCAATTAAACCACTTCAAAAGCCTCATTTGGAGAGAAATTGAATTTTTTTTTTTATTTTAAAGGAATACGGTGGTTTACCCACTAATTAAAAATAATAATAATAAAATAATTTTTGACGATATAAAAAAAAAAAAAGCCTCGATTTTACCCCGTTATTTTTACACATACACTCCTAAAAACTTATTTATTTACAGTTAACCCCCGGATTTCGGAATTTTACAAATAACACCACAAAAGAACTCAGATTTATAAAAAGGTCCTCCAAGTTCGAATTTTTGCAAATAAATCCCCGGAAATTATTCCGATATACAGAAAAGTCCCCGAAATTCGGATTTTTGCAAATAACACCCCGTCGCGCGGCGGGAGCGGAGGAGGAGGCCGGCCGGACGGCCGCGGGAGCGGAGGCGGCGGCCGGCGGCGGAAGCGGAGGCGGAGGCGGAGGCCGGGCGGGCGGGAGCGGAGGCGGAGGCCGGGGCGCCGGCGCGCCGAAACGCGGGCGCGGACGGCCACGGCCGAGGCCGTTCCGCCCCCGCGTGCCGGGGAAGGAGGCCGA